>PTEX01000410.1:58328-149167 GCA_003342815.1 Eudromia elegans
AAGGAAGGAAGGAAGGAAGGAAGGAAGGAAGGAAGGAAGGAAGGAAGGAAGGAAGGAAGGAAGGAAGAATTTTTCTGTCTTTTTGAGACACCTTGTTCACATTTATTTTCTTTTTTATTGCATATTATTTTGGTGAGATGGAAAAAGATTTAGGGAGTAAGCAGTGAGTAAAGGTTTTCTCAGATTTGTGCAAATTTAGTGTATTGCCATGAGCAGCACAGTTCCAATATGCAGGAACAGTGTGAAAGCAGTCAGAACCAGGAAAGTTTTTTGCTTTCACTAGTTATTTCATGCTTCTGAAATACTAATGTCCTTTCAGTTTGAGGATGAGATTGACTCTCTTACCATTTTTTTACAAATCAGAACCTGTCATTTTGTATAGATTTTTTTCTCAATCATCTTACATACTTTCACAGAATCACAGAACAGTTGGAGCTGAAAAGGGCTTCTAAAGAAGACAAATCTTTAACACAGGTTTATTTGTACTAGCTGGCTTATTTGTGGGGTTTTTTTTTTTTTAAATTTTGTGGAATGTCAAAGCTATAATTTCCACCTGTAAGTGCTATATAGGAGTCTTTCTTACATGTATCTGTAAACTCTGGTTTAATCCTCATTAAATTCCTAACAGCCTTTTATTTATATATTTAAGATTCTGCATCCATCCTGAAGTATCATTGAAGTCCCTAAAAATTCCACTACTAGCTGCATGAAGCCTATAGTAGGTTGCTTCCCGCGCTCCACATGATGATCTGTTTAGTCTAAAGATGATAGTTATGATTCTATATTAGATTCACTGTCACAAGATGTACATTTACTTGCAACACATGGGTGAGAGCGCTTGAAGAGCAGCAGCCCCAGTTCTACAAAGAGCTCAGCTGGGCAACTTTGCCATGTAACTTTCCTCTGGGATCCAGGGGCTACCTAAGTATTGTACCTGCTCCTCAAGCAGCAATTCAGCAAAAGCCAAAGTTGCACAAATGTTTAAATGTCTCAAGAAATTGTCAATATAGAAAATTTAAGTCTAACAGTGTGAGCTTTTCCAGCAGTAGCAGTCAACAAGAAATGATACCTGTGTATCAAAGGAGACATTAAAAGTAGATTTCTGTGAGTAGGCAGTAAAACACTATAGTTTAGTGCCTGCTGAACAAAATTAGTTTTTCAAGCAAATTCTAGCCAAGTTTTAGCTATAAGGGTCATCAAAGCTAAGAGGACCGTGGCTCATGAAAGGACTCCATCAGATCTCATTACTTAAATTTTCTCACTTATAATTCAGAATTGTTTGAGATCCATGTAGTAATAGAAGATTAAGCAAAACAATTTGGTGATCTCAAGATAACAGGTAATTGTGGAATCAGTGACATGAAGAATAATATATGTGCTTCTGCAAGACTAAATCATATTTTATATTTTGAACTTGAAAAGCATTTTGCTGTTGTGAAAGTGAAGATGTTCAAAGGGAGCACAAGACAGGAAGTCAAAAAGCCAGGACCCCTGGTGTAACGTGGAGGCCAGATCCATGTCCGGACACCGCACGCAGCTTTGACACCACATGCGGGACCACAAATGCTGCCCCGAAGAAACATTTTCTACAGTAATAAGAAAGTGTAGGGACATATTTCTGGAAGGAGATTGCTCAACACATCCTCCTTGTGAAAAAAACATACCAGGAAGAGCAAATAAGAATGGCGGAAGTGCGAACATTTGATGGATAATGTTGTACACATGGCACTGGGACAGTGGGACAGTGCACGTGGCTCTGTGCCTTTGCTGACCTCTAGAGCTGTGTCTCGCCGTCTGCAGATCCAGCGCCAAACCCGGAGAGCGGAGAGGGGCCTGAGGGTTGCCCTTTCCTGCAGCTCATCTCCACGGCACAGGGTGCAAATTTAGTACCACGTGGGGAATGAGCAGCTAGGAAAGGTCTATGTCTTTACTTCTTGTCCTTTGCCTTATGTCTTACACAGCAATGCGGTGAGTGGTCAGGCAGCTTTGCCAGGTAAGAATGGTAGACGTTTACATGCTCATCGTCAAGCTATAAACACCGGCCAATATTGATAAGACAATGAAGAATCAGATGCTCCTACTTCTGTAATATCCTAAGTGGTTAACAGCAGGTTTCTGTATTTAATGTTTACCATCCTGGCTTCGTGGCTGTGTTGACTGTGGCACTGAGGTGATCAAGCTGATATTTGCAGGTCAGTTATTGTTCACAAAAAAAAGAAAATCCCTTGGAAGAACACCGGTTTACATGCATCATTAAAGCTCCATCAGCACATTACACAGCTCCAGGTTGTAAACCCTGCCAGATCAGGACCTCTCATTCTTTAGATGGATGAACGTAACGATGCTAACAGTGTCAGGGCCTGCATTGTGATTAGGTGCTGTGACTGGGAGGCAAGACTTTTGAAAAATGATCTTCCAAAGATGATTGCCAGTCACACAGCAGGTGCTGGAAACTTTTCCACATGACCAAATCTGTTTCATTGACCCCAGCCCTGCACTGATGAATGTGATTGCAGTTTTTCCTCACTCAGCAAATATGGTGACTGGCAGAGTAAAGCAAACTTTAGCATCTGTGTTTACAGCCATTGATCTATGTCTTCTGCATTTTATGTCACTTGAGAACGTGTATCAAAATGGGTAATTTATAAAGACAGTGTGTTAAACTGCTATCCATCTTACTGGCATCTTAATGTAAGAGCTTATATGCCCTTCATTATTGACCATAATGCTCAAGATAGCGGATGATCCAGGATAATAGGATAGAGTATCTTTCATTTCTAAATAAGAAAATTAAGTCTAGGCTGTACTTGTAACCCCAGAAACACTGTTACCGTCTCCTCAGAGCAGTGTTCTGGATAAAAGGCTTTGCGCTTGAGCCCGTGGCATAAGGTGGGAAATTCCATAATCAGAGCAGTCCTTGTCATAGCTGTGGTAGATGTGTAATTCTTGTTGGCACATCCAGTAACAGAAGAGTTGATAAAGTGTTAACTTGGATTGGAAACTTCCCAGAACTGTAGGAGACAAGGATATCAAGGGAAGTTCACTATGCAGACATGCATGGCTAGTTTTAGCATTTGACTTGCACCAAAAATGCATTAAATGAAGTTCTGGGACAGAAGCCTGAAGGGATTCCTTTGAGTCTAAGGTGTAGGATTGGACTTGAAGAGATCAGGAACTGTAAGCAGGGCTTTTCAGTTTTATCAAGTTTGTTGTTTGCCTGCATTTGGACATGCTTATGTCTTCCTGATTTTGAAACTGGATATCTGTGAGGTTTTCCTAAAATTTCCAGCAACAAAGGTGGACTCTTTCTGGTTCTGCAAATTTCTACCCATCCCTTGAATTTTTAATACTTTTGTTCTAGTTAGAATTAGAGGAGACCAAAATGCATTATTTTGCAACATTCTATATCTGAACCAGCCTATTTTAAGGATTGCTGTTCTCTAAAAACTAGGTTTTGCCTACTGTTTATCTTGTAAAATATGAATAGTCTTAAATGTCACAGACACCAGAGCAGAGATAATTTTTCTGTTTTGTTAAATCTGAACCCATCTTTGGCTATGTTGATATTCTCAGCTGGCTTTAATCTGAACTTGCAGCCATTTGTTACTTTGTTGAAAGATTTAAAGCTGGTTTTATCTTTCAAATTGAAATCTAACCTATATCTTTATTCAGCCTGAAAGTGAGTAATTCAGTTTTGCTATTATCCAGTGTTAACACACTCTTCATCTGTTGACTTGGGGATTATTTTTCTTGTGCGTTGTCAAAAGGTTCTTCTGGTATTAAACCCATATCTTCTGTAGCGTTTCACTTTATTTTTCTTGATTCATGCCTAGACTAAGTAAATCAAGATGCTACCATCCTAATTTTAAATTAAATGGTAATTTACATGTTTCCTTTCAAAAGTAGATATGCCATGTTGTGATGACAAATTAGTACCCTGCAGCTTAGCAAATATAACATTGCCATTGCCGGTATCAGGCCGCCGATATTGTACTGAGTTTGCAACACCACAGGACTGAGGTGTCTCAGACTTGCTCTGTTAGAGTTTCTCTTGATGTGGCTCAGGCTTTTTTTTTTGAAGATGAAAAAGTTTGACTGCAACTCCAATGAGGTGATTGCCTGTATTGTTTAACCTTTGCTTTAGCTTATCTTCATAGGGTATAACCATAATTTTTGTAGAGGTAATAGTAACAAGCAGTTAGTCTGTGCAGTGTCAGATATTGATATCTCTAACTTAAGAATGCAGTGTAGAGGAATACAGGTCTGGTACAATAAGGGGACCCTTGAAGTATGGGGGACAGGTAAAAGAGTTCAGCTGGGGGATGAGAAGAGCTGGGACACACACTGTCACTGGGCACTCTGCAGTTATAAACAGCTCACAGTGGTTAAAGAAATGTGAACCAGGAGCTGAGCAAAACCAGGTTTAGGAGTACCAGAAAGAACAAGTAACAGATGTAAAGAATCATCATGTATAGTAAATCTGGGTGGAATGTGGAGTTACAGACCAACACAGACACAGCAGAGATGCAAATGCGTGTTAGCAAGACTAAAAATGATGTCAAGTATGATGAAGTCTTCCTCCATTGGTGTCATATTCCTCCCGGCAAAGTGCTTGGGATGCTGAGGACTCCCATAGCACCTGAACTGGCTCAGTTGGAAGCTGTGCTCCCAATCTCATGCAGGTTAACCATGGGACCCAGGGTGGGCACAGGGTAGTTGAAAGCAAGTATGTGAAGAACAATTCCAGCTGTGTTGTTAATATTATAGAGTAATAGTAAAATTCTTCATTTTCTCGCCTAATAATAATTTTCTGATTAGTCTGTTAAGATTGTATCGATACTAGCAATCAGCTCTTGGTTTACATTTCGGGTGTATTTCTATTTTGCTCATAAAAGGAATTTCAGTGTAACAGGATGGGACCTGCCTCCCTTTGAGGTTCTGGTTAGACCTTTGAAAATATGCTCACAACTCAGTGTGGGAATCACTGTTTGTCTTCTTTTCTAGTTGACTTCTGATGTTATTTTTGGATTGGAATGTCTTTCCTTCTTTTCTCTTTTACTCTTGTTTCATTGACAGATTTAGTTTCATGGTTGCTAAGACACTAGGGTTTAGAAACCTAACAGAGAGTTTAGGTTTCATGTGGGGCAAGTTCCTCTCCAGATGCAGATCTGAAGCCTTGTCTCGAAGCCGTGGCTGTTGATGTACAGACACTCAAACTGCTCTGAATGGTACATGTGTAGATTTCTCTTTCATAGCATGAAAAAAGAAGAGAGAAAGGAATGGGGGGTTAGGGGGGAAATTTGATTTGTTGAATATAATTGTATGGATAATCTCAATCCATTACTTTGCAGCACAGAGCAGTTTTCCATTCATACATCCATCTTCACTGAAATAGGAGACTATTCTTACATTTTATTCACATAATGGTTTTGATAGAAAATCTGTTTTCCTGCAGATGAGGGCCCTGGAGCTTTTTGGTCTATCATAATACATACGAGCTGTCTGACACGGCAGCATTCCTTCTCTAGTGCTATTGCCTAGCAGGCCTGAAAGGACTGACATCTTTTACAGTTCTGCTATTGCCATTATCCATTTCAATGGGGTTTAAATGTAAAAGGGAAATTGATGGTGTTAAAAGTATGAATTTCAATCATACTAAGAAAGAAGATATTGATGGAAGCTAGCAAGAGAATTCCAGTCAAAAATACCACAAGAGAAAGGCTGAAAGACTGGTTGCTATAAGCCTCATTTTATCAGGTTATGGAACTACCAGACATAAAAAGATGTCTCTTGATGGTGCATAACTCAGCAAGAGGTGTGTTTGTCCCATTCAACACTACGGCAACCATCTCCCTCTTCCTCCTCCTTCCTCAGAGTGGGCTTCATGGGAAATATCTTGAAATCTTTACTCAGCTTTTTACAGGGAATTTAAGTTATCCCTTCTCATTAGTCTCTGTTTGTCATCATTTCTTGTGGCTGTGCACTATCTTGCTTGTAAAAATCATACCTTTGTAATTACATTGCAGCATTCTGCCTGTTATGGAGGCTTTATGGAGCAGTAGAAGAGATGCTTTGTACCATAAAAATTAGAAAGAACACAGTAACTCGGGGTTAGAAAAGCTAATGAGAAAGAGGTGAGGCTGTTTTGCAGGGGCTTGGTGAGCTGGATTTTAATTTCCACAGTGCTTAAGCAGGGGTGTATGCATCCTTGATACAACTGCAAAATAGAATCACAAGAGAGTTAGTTGGTCCCTTGAATCAGCTCCAGCACAACTCCTGCTCCCACCCCTGTCCGGATGCAGTCAGACATCCATGAGGGAATTTCCCCTGGAGCCACAGGCAGTTTCTCTTGCCATCACATATCCTAAGCCTTTCTGCCATCAGTTGCCACCCTTGCAACTTAGTGAGAAGCACAGTCCAATCTGGAGGATCTGCACATTTGTCTTGGGTTGCCAACAACTGAAAAGACTTGCTTGGAATCATGGTTTATTTAGATTTGTGCTTCCATGACAGCAGCATGCCCTATACCTGTTCAATCTATTTAAGTCAAATTCAAACGCTAAGCAGGCTTGAAACGAAGATAGATTTAGTACAATAGAGTTGTGATCTTGATTAGAGAATTATAAATGAGGTTACAAAGAAGAAAATAAAACTAGAAGGTCGTTTTTTCAGACTACACTGTACAAAGAAAGCCTCCTTTAGCTTCTAGGTTGGTTTTGCTAACTGGAGAGGGAAAGGGGAAGGGAGAGGATGGTACGTGCCTGAGCACCAACTTTCCTTTCATGCCTTCAGAGCAGAAGCTCTCTTCCTTCCCTAACTTAATATCTCCAAGCCTGTGGCATCTGTTAATACAGATAATAATTCCTCCTAGGCGGAGCATCTTTATTGCAAAGCAGAGCATTTTCCCAAACTCTTGCAAGACTTTCTTAATCATATCCTGTAAACATAGCTTTGTAGTGTCCAACTATTTGTAGACATTATTACATGATAACTACTAATATGATGATTAAGAACTTAGCATTTAGCATCTTCCTTCTAAGTAAACTCCATATCTCTTATTATTTGTAGACCTATTGCTGTAGCATCCACCCTATATTTTAAATCCATTTCCCAGTTTCTTCATCTAGTCCTTGTTCAGCCTAAGCCAAGGGAAAAATACCTGTGAGATCTATGTGTTGAAACCATTTGAGGAAAGAAATGTGACAATGTGCCAAAGAAGCAATTGTTTGCAGTATAAAACCCTCCTTATTTTTACATTATTGACATACACTTTGAAGCATCCTCAAACAACTGAGTCTCCTGGCAAGCAACTACAGCAGTCTTGTATATAAACAGCAGTTTCCTTAGGCAACCCCTTTCTTATCAGGCAATACCATTTTATGAAAAAAATCATTATGTATGTTTAGCAGAACATTCCCTTTGTACTCTTACAATAATGTCTCTTTTCTTCCCTCAAAATGAATTGGGGTGCAGATATGCATGTTATGTAAAAGGGAAAAAAAGGGGGGGGGGGTGGAGCAAGAGATTTTTATCTTGGTAGGAGTTTGTTCTACATAGTCTTTGAAAATGTTGATCAAGCTGCAAGTTTTGCCATTCAATCTGCACTGTTTATATTTATCCTGTCACAAGTAGCATCTGCAGCCAAGGCTTTCTGCCGAGAGTCAAATCACAGCATTTCAAAAGAAACATTAAATCTTTCCTTAATGACGGACCTCTTCAGTAGGCTAGACAGAGCACTAAATAAAAATTGATTGGCTTTGTTTCAACAAAATCGAGACGTGAATGTTAATACAAACCCCGTCAGCCTCTGTGGTGGTGTAGCTGGTGGCAGTAGTTAGTCCTCCCTGCAAAGGTGCTGTCATGCTGCTTAGGAGTCTTAGCCCTGTACCAGGACCCTGCTAGATAAATCTACAAGCAATACTGGTTCTCAAGGCTCTCGCAAACTATGTTTTACCTTAGAAAAGCCACAAAAGTGGCTTTTTTTCCCATATTTATACTAAGAAGGATGGTCAGGTAAAAATGCAGATCTCAATGGGCAGTGTTTAATATCCAGGAAAAAAACTGTGCTTTGGCTATTCTGCTTTGCAGTTATGGATTTAACTACTAGCAGAGACTACCAGCACTGCAAATTGAGTCTCTGTGTTAAGCTACACATAATGCTGGCAAGTTGGCAAGATAAATAAGTCATGAATAAAATATTGCAAAATAAACAGTGTGCTTCATGCAGCAGCTCCCCCTCTCATTTATTGTATTGTATTAATATCCACAGCAGATTTTACCGCAGTGTAATGCTGTAGTTTACACCTGCTTTGGTATACACAGGGTTTGTGTTAGTATGGGGCATGATAATCCAGATTCTATCTGCATCCCATGCTCTGAGGGAGATAACAGCCAAATCACACATGCACTGACACCGTAAACAACCCTTATAAGTGAAAGGAGAATTCTAGATATATCCACCTTTGCTTGCAAACCACGGGATGTGTTTTCGGAGAAAGACCTTGTAGTTAATTAACTTTGTTGCCACAGCTCTTTTGTGATTGCTGGCATTTTTTAGCAATCACTACTAATATTCAATCCAGATTGTACCAGTTTGTTTAAATAGGGTAAATAGTAATATATGCCAAATGATATTTTAATTGGAAACCATTTGACAGAGCCTCATAAATTGAAAGGTTTATATCTCAGTGTGTTATACGCATTTCCCCTGCACCAAGCCTATGTGGGCCCCTTCTCACCACCCACATGTGTGCATCCACAGACACTCTCAGTTACAGCTTTTCTCCTGGGATTCATTAAAATAGAATGGAAATCAGGTTCTTTTTTTTTTTTTTTCAAACCCACTCATTCTGCATTCTTGAGAGAGGCAGAATTAAGCAAAGAAGAGGGAAGAGAAATATGGAAGAAGACGACAGTATTTATGTATTACAACCTAAAACTTGTTGTTATATAACCACCATTAAGCTTCATTGTGTTCATTTGTATTCAGCCAGTACAAACCGAAGAAATAATTGTTATCATCTAGTTTGGCCATCAAATAATGGAAAACTGATCTTACGGAGTTTGGGCTGGAACGGGAAGTAGTGTCTTACTGTGTGTGTTGGCTGGAATACTAAACACTTGGCTATGGTGAGTTAAGGAGTGATACTTTAATATGTTTCTGGTTATATATGCCTCCTGGTGAAAGGACAATAAGCTGTTTCACTCTCCCATTGGACTATATCATCAATACCTTATGTTTTCTTTTTTTTAATTTGTCACAGAATGCTGCCTTGCACAGAATGTTGACTGACTTACTAGCAAAAGCATTCCTATAATCCTTGAATATTGTTAATAACTGAGTTTCTCCAGTGGAAATGTATTAGGGGGCTGTGTGCTATATATTCATTCTGTCTATATTGCTTAACTTCATTTATCATTTTTTTTCTGTGATACATATTAATAGACTTGCAACAAACTTGGCTAGATATTCAGAAGAAATATAAGCAATTGTATAGAGTAAATTTGAAGGCAGATAAATTATACATGAGGCAATGTGTGAATGTGAAACCTGTGCCTGGGGTGGCAAAGCCACCAAGTTAATGTTTTGCCTATGTGCTTGATCTCCCATGTCTTCAGTGTCGCACCTGTATGCTAAGAGTTAGGGAGTAACTTTACTGTCCAGAAACCTTTTCTCAACAACACTTTTGCATATATCTTAATATCATAAATTAGGAACTTGAAAATATATAAACCTTAACTTTCTTTTAAAAACTAACAGACCATCTCCAGTGAAACAAAATTAGATAATAGAATGAAGAGGTTTTGTTTGCTTGTTTTTTTCACTGTACACCACACCACATTCATTGATATTAAAAGCTTCAAAGTTACTGATAGCTTCCAGGGAGCACTGAAATGTGTATACTTTCTGTCTATCCCATCTCCATAGGGAACTACTGGAATGCTGCTTCTTTCTTTACTTCCTCCTCCTACCTGCACTTCTCCACCTTCCAAGGGGAGACCAGCGCCGATATCTCCTTCTACTTCAAGACGTCGGCCTCGGATGGAGTTTTCCTTGAGAACCTGGGGAACACGGACTTCATCAAACTGGAGCTGAAATGTAAGTCTGTGCTTTCCAGCACTTCTCTTGCCATGTGGAGCAGGTTCCTGTCAGATAATAGATTTGGAAGAATGTGCATCACTGAGCAAAGTGCAAAAGCTTGGTAAATTCAGGGGTGGGGAAAAAAAGGCTCCCGGTCAAGTCATTTGGACTGTTTTCAAGCTGCCTTGCAGGGAAGAGCATCTGAAGTGTGTTATGGTACAAGAGCACACAAGGAAAGAAACAACAAGAAACATCGGGTGCAAAATGACACAAATATCAAAAGTTTTGTCAAAATTATATGCCAACTTTATTTATTTGACGTATGTTTGCAAATGCAGCTGTTTGCCTTTTGTGTCTTATTCCCTGGTTGTTTCCCTAGCAACCTGGGAGGGGGGTCAGGAGGAAGGAGGCCACCCTAATGGCACTGACAGGAGCCAGAGAGCTCAAAACTTGCACATGATGCTTAAAATGTGATAGAAATAACACAAGTAAAGCTGTATCTGTTAATGAAATCATGATTCAAAAAAAAAAGGGCAATTATAATGCTGTCAGG
The DNA here is from genome assembly GCA_003342815.1 of Eudromia elegans. Classification (NCBI taxonomy): domain Eukaryota; kingdom Metazoa; phylum Chordata; class Aves; order Tinamiformes; family Tinamidae; genus Eudromia; species Eudromia elegans. Next base: position 68,963 of record PTEX01000410.1, read on the forward strand.
AAGCAAGTTTGTTTTATTATTTTTTATTATTTAGACCATTTTGAGTAGCCCAAGGGCAAACGTTGCCAAGAAGGTGCCAAAATCCCCAGCAAGAGAATTCTGCTGAGCAAAAGCGAAGCAGTTGCACTAAGGGTGGGGAAATGTTTTATGTCTCCTCTGTTCTCCCTCGATCCAGCTTACTGTGACATAAATGGCAGCGGTGACAAGGTGGCTGTAATCTGTGCAGATGCCATCATAGCCCCCGAGCACAGGAGCGCCACGCACTCCCACCCCATGCGCCAGCACCGTTAACAGGACTGGGGGCTCTGTGGGCTGCATGAGGCACAAGGAATAGCTCTAGATCTTTACACACAAAAGTGCATGTCCAAAGTCACCCATACTGAAAGAGAAGAAATAATCTATTTTCTGTGCAGGTAGATGCAGTGCGATTTATATGTCTGTTTAAAATAAAATGCCTTTTCAATGCTTTCTGGAGGCTAAACACTCAGTAGAGTGTGGGAATTTAAGAAACACTAACAGGCTCTTTTGGAAAATAATGAAATTTGCCACTTGTGTAAAATTAAGTGCAAAGTTTAAATGAGTAGCATCTCTTTCAGTCCTTCCAAAAGATGATGTTGCTTAATCTCGATTCTGTAATCTGTAGCTGGGTTCAAATCAAAATACTTCGTACTGACTCAGAAGTAACACATTTGGTGATAAGTGGTCCGGGTCCCTCATTATTAAATGGCATTATGCTTTTTTTTATGTTAATGTGCATTTAGGCAGTGCTTAGCTCAGTTGAAGGGGATGTCTTCAGAGCTTCTTATTCTTCTCCTGAAAGGAATATGTTCTTAATCACTTCAGAGATCAGGCCAGCCGTGTATTTAACTTAATAGGTGATAAAGGTCATAATAGGAGTGAATAAAGGCAACGCAAAGGTGACTACATCTTTTGAACTTTAAATAGTACTCATGCTCAGGTGAGTCATTGAGTAACTACACTTTTTTTTCCTAATCTGCATTTATGGGTTTTTTTGGAACTCATTTGAATGAAAAGACAAATTTCTGAATATCAGAAGTTATTTACATTGCTTACTGTAGACTCTTCTGCTTACTAAAAGCCTTTGCTTCCCCTTGCAAAAGTGCCATTAAAAAAATATGTGCTTTTGTTTCTGAATGAAAACATAAAGTCAGTATGGTAATTGCAGAATTACCCTTAAAACTTGAAAAAAGGTTTCTTTTGGTAAATGCTTTCTTACTAACCCATAAAATTGTATAGCAGAACCACTAGCACCAATGTTTTTATTAAAGATATTTGTGCAGAGGCAGATATTAGCCTTCTTGCAAAATGTCACAGACTTGTTTAAGCGGTGGATATGGTGGTGTCTGGTCACTGCCTTCTTATATGTGTTCAATTCCTACTGAAGAGTGACTTCTGACAAAAGCTTTACTTGATTTCTTTAATCTTTGCAATTACAAAAGGCAAATGATGAAATTTGTCCTAGAGGAAGACAGTTCCAATCTTTTCTTTCTGCTTCCTTTGTCTGTGAAATACTTGTACGTGCCTGTAATGCATGGCTAGTGAAGCCTGAGTTTCGCATGACAGACCAGAAATTGTGAGGTTTTAAAATATTCAGTGTTTTAGTTGGCTTGCTGTACTCAGTGAATAAATCAGAGAAACAAATCATTGTTCCTCTGTTTCTAGGAAGATTCTTAAATTCAGAAATCTTTTCTTCCAAAAATTTTTTCTTTGGAAAGCCATTTGCTAATGTGTGACTTATTTGAAGCACAGGATTTGTCACTTGGAATGTGCATTAAAATACGTTATTGAATCATAGAACACTTAAGGTTGGAAGGGACCTCCAGAGGTCATCTAGTCCAACCCCCCTGCACACGCAGGGTCTCCTAGAGCATGTGGCACAGGGCGTTGTCCAAGCCAGTTTGGAAGATCTCCACAGAAGGAGACTCCACCACCTCTCTGGGCAGCCTGTGCCAGGGCTCTGTCACCATCACTGTTAAGAAGTTCTTTCTTAAGTTCTTGTGGAACTTTTAATGTCTCAATTTGTGCCTGTTTCCTCTAGTCATATCGTTGGCCACCACTGAGAAGAGACCCACCCCATCCTCCTCTTCCCTCCCTTGAGGTACTTATAGACACTTAAGTACTTATTGGTGTGCTGCCCTGGAACTTCTTAAAGTCTAAAAACTGCACAGATTACTTTCTAAGCTGTAAATTTTTAAGAAAATGAGGGGGAGTCTTGCAATATAACCAGTGCCTTCATGGGTCTTCAAGAAAGCCTTTAAAGATGGCCTCGACTGCCATCTTTGAGGAGAGGGGGAAAGCAAGAAGGAAGGGAAGAAACTGTTCCTCTGGTTTTAAAAAATAGGTGTGGACAAGGACTGTCCTGAAGAATGCAGTGATAAAACACTGCAGTGACTTTGGCTGAAGTCTTTGGTTAGCCTGTTTATCATGCTTTTCCTCTTGTGGGCTCTTGCTTGTCATCATTCATGGAACTGGCAGAGATTAGAAATCTAGACCCCTGTTATTTTTAGAGCTGGCTGGTCAGGTGGCAACAGGTGGGCTCAGAAAGGAGGTTATTGGGTAAAGTGTAACTTTTTCTGTAATGCAGTGCTTCCAGTAGTCCTATGGATCAAAATTTTTAGAAATTCTTGAATTTAAAAATGTTGAAGAAAATATGAGAGGAAAAAAAATGTTTTTTTGGCATATTCTTATACATTTTTTTAGGAGGATTTTAAATGAAACTTCCTGTGAAAACACTTTTTTTTATTTTTGCTTTTTGCATTTTGTCACATGCTTCCTGCCATGCTCCTTTTCTCCTCCTTTAACGTTGCCATTTAGCTTGCAGAGATATGCAACCTGCAGGCTGCAAGACCTGCTAGGGTAATGATCTCAGGCGATTTCTTTTCAGTGCCTTTCATAAAAGCAATCTGCTGATGCAAAAAGGTTGAATTGAGTTGAGAAATTGCTTGGGCAGCAACTTCCATCTTTCTCAGAGCCCCTTATTTGCTTTGCCACTATCTATGCACAAAAATTTACTGTGCATTCCCCATATTACTTTATGGTGTATGTGCAACAGGGTTGTCCCTTGCTCTGTGATGTGAGAGGGAGTGAGCTGCAGTATTTGGTACTTCTGTGAAGTGACACTGCTGGCCATCAGCTAAATGTATCTGTTGATGTTACAGATCTCACTGCTGCACTAACCAGATTCAGCTGCTCGTTGCCTTAATTAATCTCTCTGCCTTTAGTTCTTCCTTGGTAGTAAGGAGCAGACGTAGCACTTGTAAAATAAATGAGGTAGCAGTCTGCATATCGCCCAGCAGCAATACAGCTCCTGCAAGTAGTCTTAATGTTGTGGGGTTGTTTTTTATTTTGTTTTAGGATCCAGCACTAAACTGTACTGCAGGCAGGATGGTATCTAAAGTCTATCTGAACATCAACTTGATATCAACATATTTGGCTAGTCAAGTTAGCAAGAGTGCACTTTCAGAAATTCGTGGGACTTGGATTGAGGACTGTAAGAAGTTACGAATATGAAAATAAAACTGCCTCTTCCTGAGAGGTGTTTGTCAAGTACGCCAAATTTAAATTTGCTGATAAAAAAAAATGCTGAACTTTGGAAGAGACACGCTCCTGAAAAAGCTTGTAAATGTGTGAAGAAGCATTTGCTGTCAGTATTTTGTAGTCAGTCTGTTCCTCTAGAAAGCTTCATGTGAATTAAACCTACCGGCACAGACATCTTATTCTAACAGAGAAAATTTTCTGCACACTTCTGGAGTTCCTTTCATTCCAGTGTCTCCAAGCAACTTACCAACGCCAATCAATTGTACCTCCCTGTTATTATTGTGCAGTAAGTAAACAATAAGTCAGATGTACAAGGGGAAAAAATAGGAGGCTTGGAGAGATAAAAGTCAGCTTGTGTTTGATCCTGGCATGAGCCTGTAAGAGAGGCAGAAGCTTTCTTACTAATTTCTGGTCAGAGAGCTAGGAACATTACAAGCCCAGCTGTCAGAGATGCGATGCACGGCTGATAACGCCTGCAGCGTGAGCCACCCTGAGAACGTCCCCGAGGAGCAAGGGGTGAAGTCAGCTGCTGTGGGAGGAGTTGTGTGGGGCAGCCCGCTGGTGGGAGCAGCGGCATCACTCCAGGTTGGTCTGCTCCCTCGGAGGGTGGCATCCCTGCATCCGGAGGGATGCTGGAACATCACAACTACCTGAAGTTTTGGCTTGAAGGGTGCACGTGGAGCAGTCCCTCCCTGCTTTTTGTGCTTGGCTGTTTCTAGGCTGCTTAGCTGAAACGTAACTCTTCCAAAATCAGACAAGAATCAGTGGCTAACCGGAGACTGGGATTCCCATAGCTGCTTCCAACCAGGCAGCATTCATTATCCTACACTGAATGCTCTAGCACATGACTAATATCTTTGCTTACTAATGTTTATTAACTTCATCACTTCTTCCTCCAGAGGTATCCTAAATTGGAACTCTACCCTATCAATGAGTTTTCCTTGTGATGCTCTTTAATTTCCCATATGTTAATGCAAATAAAGCTTGCATTTTCCACTGCTTTATCTTTGCAGCAGAATAGGAAAACCAGGGTGACCTTCATTGTATTTTTTAATTGAGTTGCTATTTTGCTTTCCTAGCAGAAGGCCACTTTGTTGAAAATCAAACCCCTAGGAGAATATTTTGCATTAGCCACATGTCAGATGATGCATAGGACACTGAGGAAGCTTTTTGTCCCAGGGGCCAGTAGGAAACCATAAAATTAGATGCAAATATTTATTTGGGGAATTTTCTTAAGCCAAATGTTCTTATAACATCACTTACCAACTCTTGTCCTATTCGAGGAAAATGAGAGAAACAAAACAATTACATATCTGAAGAACTTTGGACACCATTCTGTTAAAGATAAGTAAGTAGGTGATACAGAAAAGTAATTTTCAAGCAGAGGTGGCTTCTGACTCATTTAGAAGGCCAGTTTCACTTGCTTCCTTGTGCCTAATTAGCAGCATTCAGTGCATGTGGGGAGCAAGACAAAGGCAGGAATTAAAATTCCCAAATGAGCAACTGCCTAAAACTGACCAATAGAAAGTCCTAGGCACGTAAGAGTGAAGCAATTTAGACCATAAAAATTTGGTCAGTAGCCCGTCCTTAGCGAGCTTGGAGGGTACAGGTTGTTGGGTGCAAGCTGATCTGCTTCAGTGTCAGTCTGGCACTCCTGGACCTGTCCTGCACCATGCAGCATCTCCTCAGCACTGCTGCTTGCGTTTCAGAGGTGCCGGCCTGATTTTTCTCCTTGCCCTAAAAGCCACTTCAATAGTCACTCTATGCCTCAGTGTCTTACAAAACAGTTACAACCTGCTAAAGTAAGTACAAAGGGGGAGCTGGCTGGCAGTAAAAAGCACGTCTCTGCCTAACAGCATTTCATATTGCACTGGGTATATTCAACACACGGCATACAATTTCTAGCCCCATCGCCCACTAGCTCAGCACAGCTCTTCTCCCTCATTTCCTGTTTTATTTGTGTTAGCTGCTGAAACTTCACACACTTTGTTACCGTCTTCAAGTATGCTGATCTTTTCCCCTGAAAAAAGTAAATATTTGCTGTACTGCACAGAATTACTATATATCTTAGGCAAGTAACAGAAAGACTCTCTGAGTCCTTGAATTTAGTTCCTTACTGCCACAGAAAACCACATTGCATAATGTGCATTTGGATGTCCCTAGCTAAAAATAGCTTTATTTAGCTTTTTTTCTTTAGCTTTTTTTATAGGGGGGCTTTTTGTGTGGTTTTTTGTTTTTTGGGTTTTTTTTTTTGCCTCATGGAGAAATATTTCACCGCTCTGTTTTTCAGGAAACTCCTAATTTCTGACTATTTGCATCATTTGGTTGTAGCCCTTCATTCTTGTTTCAGTATTATTCTTTAGCTGGGCTAATTACTATCCCTGTCTCGGGTTTATTTTACTGCCCCTCGCGTGTGTCAGATGGAGCAATCACACTTTCTCTCAATTTTTAATTGCTATGTTAAGCAAGGCAAACTCGCATCATCTTTTCTCATAATATAATTTCTCTTGTTATGGTAATAGGCTTCTCTCTACTTGTTTCACCTCAAATTCATCATCCTCAAACACAGGTAATCAAACCTATCCACATTAATTCTGGTAATGGCCTACCAGTACCCTGTATAATGGCATTAATACTTATTCTGCCCAGTATGTCCTAGAAATTTCTGGCTGATCACACTAGTTAATAACTGTGTTAGGCAATATTTTCTGAGCTTTCAGCTTCATGTTATTAGCATTTTTTTTCTCCTTCATCTGACTTCTTATGCAGAGGTGTGTTTTATAACACTAAACAAGATCTATCCCAAAACAAATTAGAAGTCACAAGATTTCCTCAAGACCACTGTTTCATCCATATCCTTGACTGTCTATACAGTTCTCTTCTCTCCCCCCACTTTTAGGAGAAAAGCAGATATGCTGGGTCTGTAGCAATCCTTTTACTCCAAAAATCTGAGCTTTTAACTCAAAGAAGAATATTCATTACACTTACCCTGTTAAATCCTTCATACACGTTCGTATTCTGAGTGTGGCTACCCATTCAAAAGTGATCTTGGCTTCACTTTGTAGCTTTATGTGTACTGTGCAATTGTACCCTGTACTCTGCGCAACTGCAAGACGAAATATGGACACTGACTCACTAAATTATATTAAATTTTAGATTATGTTTGTAGTTTCCTGTAATTAGAAGAGAAGATTTCCTCAAGACCCATATTTCATCCATTTCATTGACTATCTGTACAGTTCTATTCTTTCCCCCTGCTTTTAGGAGAGTTAGGAGTTAACAGATTAAAAGGTGAAAGCATGTTTCTCCTCTTGCTCCTAGAAGTGAGGGTGTGACTCCTTGCATCGCTATATAGTTAGGAGTAGCAGGATGCCACTTCCAGGACACTTGGTTAACTTCTGCAGCCCAGCCGACTCACTGAATTTTCTTCTTTAACAGAGGTAACAGCAGCATGTTCTAAAGCAAACTGTATGACCAAGCTTTTCTTCCCTTCTTTTTTTTGTAATGAGGAGTGAATTTGCTTTGTTTCATGACAGGATATGTTTCCTACAAACGGAGTTTGCAAAGGCTAGATCCACCAGCGGGCTTAAGTATAGTACAAAATGATCCTCAAACATCTGCTTAGCTGCCACCCAGCAGGAGACATTTCAAGCCTATGCCAGCCTGAATTTTCCAGGAGAATTTCCTGAAGATGCAGCTCCCGGCGTTCCTCGATATGCCCGTGTCTGTGTGACACGCAGAAGCCCCCGAAGGGCTCTGGTTGACGTGGCCCTGCCTCGCTCACCTGACCGGACCCCGTGGACACCCTCTCTTCTCCCCCAGGCCTCACAGGCTCTTGCTCCCAGTGCATCCGTGCGCGCTCCGGCTGCCGTTTTAGTGAGCAACAGCATCTTGGATAATCTTGAGCTTTTCTTTGCCAAAGTAATGGCATTCTCACTGTAGGAGAGAATAAGCCTAGCAAGACCCCCTTCCTGAAAAGGGACAGAACACTAGTTTTGTTTCTTCTGCTAAATTTTCATATTTAAAAACACATCAGCAAAGGAGAAGTGATTTTGTTAACAATCTGCCTTGGGAACATGAATCTCAAGTGCTATTTCACTGAGTATAGAGCCCGTGCAGACTCTGCAAGCCTCACCCCATACATTGAAGTAGCGCAGGTGAAGAAATCTGAAATAGTCCAGTGAAGCTGTAGTGCTACCTTAGCTTATGCAGCCTGAATGCAATGGGACTTCTGTTTCTAATCTCTCCTGAGTGATTAAACGAGTCTTAGTACTTTGTAAATATTTTTAAGTTAGCTTTTATGTATGAAATGTTGGCAATCACTTAGCTTATTAAAAGTCTTAATTATTTTTCATTGCTTTCACCAGTGCAATTCCGTTTTGAGGTGGAAAAGATTTTATGCTGCTAAAAAAGATTTAATGAAAACAGAAGTGTTTTTAATAAAAAAATTGTAGCCTTGATGCCACAAATATTTATGCACATGATTAATTCAAATTATGTCGATGGGTTTATTCGTGTGAATTAATTATTTTCTGATTAAGCATTTGTAAGAACACTATGATGTGATTAATGCTAAATATTAATATGAAGTTTCAGCCATAAATTTTCCTACCACTTTTACAGTGTTTCATTCTGGATTAAATACTACCTTAAGAAAAGATGATTTAAATTGTGCTGAAAAATCAATTAATTTTTAAATCATCCTTGATTTACTCTCTACCTTGCCTTGCTACAAGTTGATTCAAGGACAAGGTAACTTATGTTCCTTCTCCAGAGTTCTCAATCAAGAACCTTTCATGCATGTTTTGGGTTTTTTTTTTTTCCACATTTAAAAAGGAAAGAAAATATCATGTAAAAGTTTTAAGAGGTTGATAAAACCATGAAACAATATTTCTGAAGAGTGGCATGAGAGCAGTTACTAAAACAAGACTCCCATTGCACTAGCTTCTATAATTTAGTCTTTTTTACATCACATAGATCGGAACATCTTTGTAAAGTAGAGCCTGGCTCACTGTAATGTGTTTTGGGCTTTTCTCAGTATCTCAGCAGATAGCTTTATACTTAAATGGATACTTAACAACAAATATTTTATACAACCATAAATCTTTTCACTCACCCTTTTATGTTTTCAGTGGCTACAGCAGGATACAGGAATGGGTCTCCTGATGGCTTTTTCTTTCATGAGACTCACACATACAATGCAGAAAAGTAGTTTGGAGAAATTTTCTAAACTAAGGAGGTCCCTCACTGACATATAAGGCTGTGCCCTTTCTCCCCTGTCAGCATTACAAGTGTTTTCTACCTCTAATTGCTATGAAGTCTAAGTGCATATTTTTTATCTGCAATGTCAGTTCTCTCTCCTGTTCTTGTGTACTGCTCTGTGGTACTTCTTGTATTTTTGTAGATATTTTTCTGCCCTGCTTCAGAATAAAAAAGTAAGCAATACCAAAGACATGAACATTCATTTTCTTTTGGAGCATTTTGTCCTGTCTGTTTGCAATAGTAACCTAAAAGTATGATTTTCACAGAAAACTCTGTTTAAAACTTTCCAAAAAAAAGGGAAGCCAGATTCACCCTACAATGTAATTTTCATATATAGGCTCATGGCATTGAAAGTAGAGTTAGATTTTCAGATGGACTTGCTGTGTTGGGACAGTGCTACCTGCAACACAATAGGGCCCTTACCTTGACCGTGACTTCTGGATAGTTGTAGAGAAATAAACAGTGACAAATGGTTTATAAAACAGCCACTACAGAAGACTTACATGAGAAAGAAGAATGGGAGAGAAACACTCATATCAGCATACACATCTCCCCAAATTTTGAAAGTATTATGGTGACTGCCTCTCAGGCATCTAAACACCTTTAGAAATCTTACCTGCAATTTACAGCAGATGCTACATATAATTCACAAGCCTAAGAATAGGAGGAAAAAAATGGTAGAAAAGGAGAAGAAAAGCACAGGGGCAAAATACCATCTCTCAAAATCACAGCATGCATAGTAAAATGCATTCTTTACAATGCTGACTGATTGTTATGACATTCAAATGCTGAACATTCAAGGAGTTATTGCATATCCTCTGCATCTACTTGTAGGTGTTCAATTCTATTGTTGGTATACTAGTATTTTTTTTAAGCTCTATGCCAAATTTGCATCATATTTCTTTTTATAAGAGGGACCTCTTTCTCTTCTCAAAGAGGACTCTGATATTTTAACAAGCTCTGCTTGTAATGTAATTTTATGTACTTAAGCACCCACATTTATTTTGCCTTTCATCCACCAAAAAGTAACTACCAGTTACAGCAACTCCTTAGTGGAACTCATGAGAAGGGCTGAGGTTGGTAGGGAGCTCTGGAGATCACCTAGCCCAATGTCCTCCTCAAGCAGTGTCACCTAGACCGCACTGCCACGGATTACATTCAGGCAACTTTAGAGTGTCTCCAAGGAAGAAGAGACAACTGCACAACTGCTCTGACAGCCCGTTCCAGTGCTCTATCACCCTCATAGAAGTTTTTCAGACTACAGCCCTTGTCCCATTCAGAAGCAGGTCCTCACTTTCCCCAGTCCTCCTTTTGTTACTTATGAATTCGAAGAAGCCCTTCTTTGTTGTCCTTGGCATCACTTGTCCAAATTCCTAGACACATCCCTGCATATTTGGGCAATATTTCTATATTCCTCTCAAGTGACCTGTCCCTGTTTCCATCTTTTGTTCACTTCCTTCTGTTTTAATTTTGCCAGGAGCAATTTGTTCCTCCCTGCAGGTCTCCTGAACCTTTTGCTCCAGGTTTTGCTTGTTGGGATGCACCACAGGTCTTGTCACAGAATCACAGGATGGTTGAGGTGTGAAGGGACCTCTAGAGATCATCTAGTCCAACCCCTCTGCTCCAGCAAGGACACCCAGAGCACGGGGCACAGGGTGGCATCCAGGCAGGTTTGGAAGATCTCCACAGAAGGAGACTCCACTCTGGGCAGCCTGTTCCAGGCCTCTGTTACCCTCATAGGAAAGAAGTTCTTCCTAACAGGGAGATGGAACTTCCTGTGTTTCAACTTTTACCCATGGCCCTCAGAGGACCCCAGAAAGCCCCTACAGCTTCAAACAGGCTCCTCAGGAGTTCTCCACAGAGACCAGACACTGCTGCCCAAACTGCTGTTCCTGCTTGCTGTCTCACAGCTGGTTTTACCCTTTATTGTGGTATCTTCTGTTGCGTGGAACCTGCTCAGTTCCATGGGGGAGGCTTTCAGTGAAGAGGATATAATGAAGTGTACGAGAAGCCACTGCAGATAAGAAAGCACACTCCTCCTCTCCCTTTCCACTCAGTGCACTGACTGCCGCTCCCTTTGTGTGAATCATTGTGCACTAAAAGACCAAAAGATATTGCTCCTATGTTTTTAAGGGTTAGTACCTTTCAAGAGATGAAACAAGAACTTCAACTGAATCACATTTCTTTTTTCCAAGCAGCCAAGTACTTACTGGAAGGGGGCTGAATGGGAGGTAGCGTTATCTGCTTGAAATTGTATTGCCTTAGAAATAAAACAAGTAGCTGTTTTTTCAAACTCTATTTTGACCATCTGATGTTTGACCTTAAACAAGTCACTTCTCTTGCCTTTGCTTTGATTCTCTGTTATACAGAGATGGTAATAATGTTTTTCTTTTCTTTAAGTCCCTGACTAAAAATTGCTACATAAAATAAAATATAATTATAAAAAGATGAATTATTTCTAAATGCTTACCTACAAAACAGCTAGACTGCAGTTAGCTTAACTGAAGTAATTAGTAAATAAATGACAATAAATAATTATCTTTTGAGGGCATGCTTGGCCTTTACAAAATATGATTATGAGAAAATTTGGTACTTTCATTTAAACTTATTTAAATATTTTGTATTTCCTGAAGCAATGTCAAATTCCAACTTGAATATGAAGCTAATCTGGGTAGGAAGGCTCAGAAGACTGACATTTTTGTTCAGTTGTTTAATTGATTGTTGAGTTTATTTTAATATTAAGTACAAATAATTAATTCTTAGTCATTACCCAAATCAGATCTCTGTTTTGGTGCTCACAAACGGTCATTGCAATGACAGAGATGCTGCATTCAATTCTTTCTCTCCTTCATACTGAGCTTCGGCTTGCTGACCTAATAGCTTCCTACCAGAAGCAAGCTGTAATGGAGAAAACAAAAGTGCTGCATCTAATGGGTTTGCTTTTTTCTAAATGTAACTTCTTACCCTTCTGAGGGCAGGCTGCAGTCATGAATAGCTGCTGAAACAGCGCAGCTGGAAATGGGTACTCGAGGAAATGACTGTACATAGTGTCCCATTCTCTTATTCCCTTAAATGCTAAAAACAGAGGGGGAAAAAAATGCTCCTAGCTGAAGTCTGTATAAAATGGCAATCAGGAGTCACTGAAATATGCCTGCAAATGCTTTGGAATAGATATAGACAGGGATGGATATTGGTATAAGCAGCATGTGTGCAACAAAATTAAGTTTGATGCCTGATTATTTATTTCTAAATAACATACTGTAATTTCTCTGCCCTTTCTAATGGGGCCCAAGATGAGTAGTCATGCAGTGGAGAAAAATGGAAAATGTAGGACTCTGTGATTTACTTTCTGAAACTGAATCAAGCAGGATGCAGCAGTAAGGCACACTATAGATGGCAGAAATGTGGATCACTGACAAAATTTGTATGTGGTAAAAACAGTGAGAAACCCCTAGACACCTGAAAGCAGAGGAAACCCTTCCAGGTGCTTCAGAATCACCCCTTTGCTGTAAATGATGCACCACTGGTAATTGCTAGATTGTTTTGGTTTCTTTCTTTTACCTCCAAGCATTATTTTGCTTTATCTAGTGTGAGCTTCAGCAAGCTCACAGTTATGTCTAATTCCACCCAAACACAGAGGCAAGTGTTCAGCTTGAGAGCTAATCAAGGCAAAGAGAGATAACAAACTGCTTATAATCAGCAAATGGCTAGCACTACAGTCCATCAGCCTCTTTTTCCACTGAAGTTGTTGGGAATAAATATATTATAGTACACTTAAACTAATACCCTATAGAGAAAATGCCATGCTTTCCTTTGACTTCATGACAGGGAGCAAATAGGCCTCAACACCAAACCTTTCCAACCTTCGGCTTCTACTTTCCCTTCACTTGCCTTTTCCGCAAAACCTTTTCTGCCATCTTCCCAGTACTATGCTGCAATGTATTAGAGTCCTTCTAAGGTCTATGGTATATACTGAATATCTCAGATTAAAAACATTGACGAGGTTACTAAATTTCAAGGGCTCATCATGGACACAGCACAGCAGTAAAATATTATTAAAGTAGAGGGAGTCTTATCCAATATAGGCAACGAAGACAGAACAAAAAATTGATCAGCTATTCATTAGGTAACCAGATATATGAAAATAAAAAGTTAAAAAATGAAACATAACACACAATGTCATCAGAAGTTTTGGATATTTTGACAAGTTCTAAATCCACAAAGAATTCTTTTTAGGAAATTTTAGTAAGTGCTATTCACTGCGAATACGATTTCTTTAATCTTGGCAAAAAAATGCCTTTGCATTTATATCAGTACCTTCTCTAAATATTATGATATAATTTATTCCAAACCCTTAATGGTTAAAGCCATCCATTTATGCATGTTTTCATATGTTTGCCTTTCATCAGAAAGCTGATTTATTTTCTTCTTCAGTAAATGTTCCTAGCATTCTTACTACTGTGGACAAAATGGCTTTCAAAAATCTTTTCTTCAGGCAACAGTAGTTTCAGTGAGAAGTCAGTAATATTGTTACAGAATGTCTAGAATCAATGGTATTTAAAAACTAAGTTTACAGCAAAATCGCTGAAAATGCTAGTGAAGAAGTAGTTACTGTACTTCCTTTTTCACAAAGTAATACTTTAGCAATAAATTTAGTCTTATGGATTGTTTCTTATGTTAATTCTAATATTAGTTTATTTTACTGTCCCTGACCTGTTATTATTTTATTACATGTGGTAACTGATTTATACCATGAAAAGTGAGTAGTGTTAGATGATGTTAAATCAAAATGATAGCTTTCGCCTTGCTATTTTTCTTTCTTGGTACTTTCATAAATGACTACAGAAGACCCAAGGGAGGGGAAAGCTGCACCTCCCATTTCATTTGGCTTTTTGACCTACGAACAAATGTGGAGTGTGTCCAGTGTGCGCAATTAAACCCCGTGTTAGATACCTGAGCTATTTCCGAGAAAGACAGTGCGTCTGCATCGCTCGGCTCCAGGCTATGCTGGGTTTGATGCTAGACGCCATATAGTCTCTCATTAAACTAATTACTCTTGGCACAACCCTATGCTGATGCAGCCGCGCAGCTTGGAGAGCCACGGGCTGTGGTGTGGACGTGCACTAAGTCATCCGGTCAAATGAGCAAAGCTTTTGCTCATTAGTTCAAATGACCATTTCATTTGGGAATTTGATAAAAGATGAAAACTTCCAGATGCTTCATGCAATTACTGAAACTGTGGTCATGATTTCTGATGACTACCTGATATTTAACAGTCAGTTAAGCTGCAGAGTAATTCCTGTGTTGCAGTCAAGGAACTCAAATCAACCATTTCCCTATAAAATATTATTTCGGTAGCACCAGGATTTTTTCAGCACAGTGAGTGACTGTGTTTTCAGCACAGTCAGCGCAGGTAAGCTGACTTCTTAAAGCAGATCCTGGCTTCCAAGAGAGCACTTTAGGAAAGCATCTGAATCTCCCTTCACATATTTTGAGCTGCCAGGAGCAAGCTCTCGATGCTGTTTGCCTGTTGGCATGGTCATCTCACACCTGTGTGGATGAGGGCAGCAGGTACCTTAGAGATGATTTTGTAAGACTGCCCTAAAACTCAGCTGTCAGAATGTGGGAGCAATGGACGAGTTACACATTTACTTGCACAACCTTAATAACCCAGAAAGTTCTTTGGTTTTTTTGCTTGTTTTTTATCCAAAGTCTACTGAAGTCTGTGGAATGAGTCTCAGTTCCTGCGGATCTGAGACCTGGACTTCAAACTGGTGACAGGTTCCATGTATACATACATAACATAAATCACAGACTTTGGGAGAATTTATCATCTAGCAGTTGATCGGGTTTTCATTCATTTTCAATCATGTCACTGAATTCTGTCTCCTAGTTTAGTCACTGAGCTGTTAGTCAGAGGTTAGAGTTAAAAACATGCTGTCCAAGAAGTTTGGCAGATGTTACTCTTCCAGATACAGAATATTTTCAAGCTGTTGATTTTATGGAATAGGCAAGCAAAATGGAAAGGAAAGGAAAAATATCTCTGGCAGTAGTCTATGTCTTATAGCTTGGTGTCGTATCCCGTTTTACAGCCAAGTAGGTGAGCTGAAAATCTAGCCATAAACATTAACAAGGCATTTGTTTTATGAAAGTGGGATTTCAAAAGGATCCTGAAGAAGTTAGATACTTTTGCGTTTGATATAAATCAACCTGAACATTGGTGAGTCCCATAGAAAGATATATAAATACATCAAGGGAGTCAGCTGGAGGCTGGTAGATCTCAGATAGAAAAACTGCGGGACCTGCAACAGAGCTGAAAACAAGTAAATTACTGCTAGGTAGTAAGAACAGTGAGAAGGACGTTTTATTTGCAAAAGCTGCACTTTTCTACAATTTTGCCTTCTGAGCAGATGAATGATGACCTAAGACCTTATAAAATTGAATCAGTGAAAGGTTCATGTTCTGAGTTAATGATATGCAATTGTTCAAGGTACAGAATGGGTAGCACTGTGTGTACCCACAAGTCTCACTTTATTAAGTGAATGTGTGTTGCAGGAGCACATTCACCTTGTTCAGTTTTATGGAATTTCTATCATGAAAAAAGTTTGTACTGAACTAGCCACACTAACAAATACATTTATTTTCTCTGTTGATTTCTTAACTAAGCAGCTTCAGGTATTTGTTCAATGTCTGATCCCCTAATCTCATTCCATAGAAAAATTGGCTTGAGTTTTATGGTACTTGGTTGAATAGGGAATAAAATAGTCATTAGGTTAGCTCACATCATGAGATACCAAGTGACTAACCAATACAAATTTCTGCTAACTGTGCTGCTGATTCACTTTTGAAAAGTCCTACTCTGCTCCAGTTGGCCACTGTAAATAAATGCTAACTTGTGAGCATATAAATGTGCTCTAATCTAATAAAACCATGACCAAGAATGTGTTTGAGGCAAAGATGCCACATTCTACAAAGTACATAGAAAAAGAATTGCTACTTGTCTATATAATGAGTTATATTGAACTTCTGAATAAATTTGATATTCTTCCAGTTCTATTATGATGCCAGTACTAACTGTTTTACCTAGAGATTCCCTTGGCTGTGGAACATATGTAAGCTGTAGACCTAAAAAATTAATCCAAGTAGAAACTGAAAATTAAAGTCAAAAATGGTGGGTGGTAGAAGTCACCTGCAGGACATACCAACATGCAGCCCTCACTCATCTGCTAAAGCTTTTTGTATAGAAATACTTCATAGAGTTTTTTTTGAGCCCAGCAGTCTAGTAAACAAGTGTTTCACCCAAACAAATACAAAAAACAAACAACAAAAAAAACTTTTGTTTTATGTGAATCAAGTTTTAGATTGCTTCAGGATATGTCAACACACGCCATGTATTTCTCTAACTTGCAGGAGGTCACAAGGAACATAACAATGAGAACAAATCCTTGATGAGGAGATTTTTCTGCAAGCACAGAATTTCGATTTGAAATATCTAGTTTGTAAATTCTTTACACTTCTTTTCCTTTAAGAAATTAGAGACGTACCTGCCCAGGAGACCAAGAGCTTGCAGATCCAGAGCTAACTACTCTTGTAGAAGTTTTCAAAATGCTGCATGGGTTTACACTCAAGGCACCCGCTATGGATGCCAGCAGTGCTATCAGTTGTCTTAGTTTACGAGGCGAACTCTGCTAAGGAGTTCTCATTCTTACAGCCCAGTAGAGAGACAGCTTTGGGGAAACAATTGAAGTCCAAAAGTGCAGAGGTCCAAAGGTTTTCTTCAAAGCAAAAGCAGTGGAGAAATGCGTGCACACTCCTGAAAATAGACTTTAAGTTATAACTTAAATATGGGAGAGTCTTTAATTCCTAATTTCCTAATGAGTTGACTCTCAGAACCCCTGCATTTATAAGACATGGTAACATTGAAATGAAACCTGCCTATTTCTTTAATGTCAAACATTGGCTCCTACAGATTTTTTGTCTGGTAAAGTGCAAGAAGCCAGACAGACTAAAGTCACAGCTTATGAAATGCAGTTCATTCAAGAAATGAAACGATATCTCAGCCAGCAGAGAACAGAGAGTAATTCAGTAATTAAATTACCTTTTTATTTTCCTTTTAGCCATAACTACTTCTGCAGAAAAGGAAAAAAAGAAGAAATGTCATTCGTATAATACATTTTGTTTGAAAGAACATTCTCTGTGAAGAAAGATTCTTGTCATTGCAGATTTCATAAAAATGTTGGTAGTTTAATTCAGCCTGACAAAAGCATTGTGAAAATCTACTAGGCCGTGCGCAAAAAGTATATCCCACTATTTATCAGTATTGTTAGCAATAATGATTATGGCGTGTCCATTTTACCACAATCTATCAGCTTTATTGAGTAAGATTTTGCAAGATTGGTTTATTAGTTCAGTCAGTCAAATGAAAAGCCACAGCTTTACTAAAAACAGAATTGGTCACCATTTTTTTCAGATGAATAAAAAGGGAGGGTTTTTTTTTTCTTTCTTATAAGTAAGAAAAACAAACTGAATAGAGCTCTCAGTTGTCTGTCTTTACTTCTGGCTGATATGTCAGTGAATACCATCACTGGTAACTCTTTTATCATAAAATAATTGCAGTAGCTAAAATTAGATAGCTTAAATTTCAACAGGAAATTTGAAAAACTATTTCTTTAGCCAAAAATCAGGTGTTGTAAATCATGTGTTATTAATTATGCTCCATTGTTAATAATTACCAATAATATAATTTGAAAGGTAGGATGTGAAGGGATATTTGTTAGAGCATAGCAAACAATTGTAAAGTTTCTAGGCATTTCTGATTTGCTATAAATCATTAATTGAGCACTCTAGTGCTGCCTAAGAACTACATTCTTTTTCAGTCATTGCTCTTGCTTCATATATTTATTCATTGTAAAAAATTATTTACTCCCCTCCAAAAGTAGACTTCTTTTGTATCACTTTTTAAACAAAATATGTTTAAAATGTTGTTTTATGACATATGCTTTGTGTCTTATTAAAAAAAAAAAGCTATGGAAATTTGAAAATGGAAAAATCGAAAGTGAAATTCATTCTTTCACTCAGTGTTGATGTTTTCTTCTAAATATTAGTGAAATTTTTTTTACAATAGAAATTAAAACATCTGTGAAAATAAAAAAAAAACTTATTCAAAGGTATTGTTTGCTTGATTACATTTTAAAACTTAAATACTTAAAGTTATAAATTCTGTTCCATATGGAACTGCATGTGTATATGAATTTAGAAAGCTAAGCAATATGTATTTTTAGCTCAAATTAATTCCTTTCTGTTCAGGAAGAATAACAGAAGACTGTGGCTCCAATATAAGATGTATTCGGTTTTGCTTGGTGTTTCAGCTGCTACAGAGGTTTCCTTCTCATTTGATGTTGGAAATGGACCTGTAGAAATCGTTGTCCGATCTCCCAGCCGGCTCAACGATGACCAGTGGCATCGTGTCAATGCTGAGAGGAACGTCAAGCAGGCCAGCCTGCAGGTAGACCAGTTGCCCGTGGAGGTGCGGAAAGCGCCCACAGAAGGACACACGCGCCTGGAACTGTACAGCCAGCTCTACGTTGGTAAGATGCAGGGGTGGGAATCAGGCTTCACTCTCAGATACTGAATTCTCATTGCCTTGTGTCTTGTCAGCAGCTCTGAGTGTAGCACATGAAGTCCCTCCTGAAGCGCTTGCTTGACAGCAGACTCACAAAGAAAGAAAAGTGTCTCCATGATTACAGAAATAAGATCAACTAAAGGAAAAAATATGATGCTGCTAACTTGGCATGCAATCGTATCACACAAATGGATCAATTTAGTCCAGCTGCTTTCTGAAGTTGCTCCTCTCCACTGCGTTTTGGATATATTGTTCCAGCAGCGCTTGTATTTCTCTCTCTGCTAGTACTGGAGCTGTGAAGTTCACAAAGGCTGCATGTCATTAGCTGGAATCATATCTGCATTAAATTATAAAGAAAGAAGCTCTTTTTTTTACTTCTCTAGATATCTGTACGGAGAAGAGATGAGTGGAGAAGAGGAAAGAACATTACCTCATTTTTTTTCCTTGTTAGCCAGGGTTCAACAGATGAAATAATTTCTCTGGTAAATAGCAAACTGTCACTGCAGACTGTGTATGTGTCACCAGATGTGCAGTCATTATTAACAAGCTCAGATTCACCTTTACTTGTGACCGTGATCCCTGTGAAAGGCAGTTTCCAAACAGCTGAAATGTGATGTTTGTTTAGAAAACCTTTTCAAAGAGTCTTAACCTTTCAAGGGAAACACAAAGGGTTTTGCTGTAAACAGGAGCTGCTGCACAGTTCTTGGGGAATTGCTTATAATTGTTACAGGGAGTTTTGAATTAACTGATTCTCCAATAATGTTCAAAAATATTTAATGTTTGCTTTACCAAAAACTTATGTCCAAATCTGCACCAGATATTCTTTCTGAATCATACCCTTTTCATATAACTTAGCGACTCGGCACACATCTCAAAAAACAGGGACTGATTTAAATTCTTGACCTCAGTCAGACAGAGAATTGATTTGAGTTTCAGTGCCCCAAATGAACATGCTGAACATCAGGCTGAATGAGAATTACTTTGGTGCATCCTGTTCTGCAGTCGGTAGGATAATTATTCCTTGGGCTAAAGAGAGTGCGTGAGGGATGATAACTTCACATCCAATGGACTAGGACACCTGAGGAAGGGAAAGAAGAGATTTTGGTCATTCAGGATTTAATTCCTCGCCACCGTGTACATTAGTAGAAATGTTCCAGAATGCTCTCTGCTGAGTATTGCCTCCCCTTAGCCCAGATTGTTAATTTAACCCCAGATTGTCCATTTACCACCATTTACTTTGGAGCATCCTGCTCTGTGTGTCTGTTGTCCAGTTCCCCACCAAGTAAATACCAGTTTTTGTCCTCTGCTGAGGTGATTTTTCAGATCTCCTCAGGAAAAGTTGGGGGACCCAACAGCATCTGCAGTAGTGCAGTAACTGTAAGGATGAGAGGAGGAGGAGAAAGAATGAGAACTTCAGTGTTATGTGCTTCATCCTATACACAGGCCACCAAACGCTATACCTGATGCTGTTTGGAAATGCACATATGTGTTTCCTATTGCTCAAGAGTGAGGAGTTTCCATTTCCCCATCTAAACATGAGAAATTAGGCATGACCTAAGGCATTATGGCATTATTATTAGCATCCATTATCACTACTGTACCCATATGGAACATAAGGCTGTGTCTTTACTATAGATGCCAGCTTCTTGCTTGCATTGTTTCCTTTAAAAATCTTGAAGTTGAAAAGAAATTAAATCTTCCAGGCAAAGAATTAGGGTCTTCTGATGTAATCAGCCAAGACACCTACCATATGTACTTGTTCGGAAAACTTACATTTTTGTTTGTTTGTTTGTTTGCTGTTTCATTAGGGCATGGCAATTCCTTGGCTCTTCAGAGAAGCCACTTCTTTCCAGCTGTCATCACAAGCTTGGCAGGATCATCCCCGTGCAGCAAGAGCAATAAAATCTGTGCAGCATTGTCTCATTGCTTTGCATTCCCTTTCAGGTGCTGCCGGGGGCCAGCGAGGCTTTCTGGGATGCATCCGTTCACTGAGGATGAACGGGGTGACGCTGGACCTAGAAGAGAGAGCAAAAATCACACTGGGGGTGAAGCCTGGGTGCTCTGGCCATTGCACAAGCTATGGGATGTACTGCGCAAACGGCGGCAAGTGTGTTGAGAAGTACAACGGCTACTCGTGTGACTGCTCCGGAACGGCCTACGATGGACCATTTTGCATCAAAGGTAAATGCCTTCATGCAGCAGACACACTGTGAGAGGAGAAAAAGCACGATAGAACCAATGCGTCAGCGCTTATTAGTTAAACAACTAAATCTTGCTTAACACTTCTTACAATCAAGTCAAATTATACTCCCAGGGATTTATGTGCCGTGATTTAAAACCACATGTCTCATTAGCGATAATGTATGTTACCTATTTAAATCAAAGAACACAACAAAATTAATCAGGAATGCCTTTAGTCATAGCAGCTGTATCCCACAGTCCTGAGCTATGGAATAATAAATTCCTACTAGCATAACGTAATGTTTATTCCTTTAGTCAAATATGAATTTAAACAAAAGCTATCTATTCTGATATAGAAATGTACTCAGAAATAAATAGGTATGAAATTTGGGTTGAATATTTTATGAACTGGGGTAGAGATGCAGCATTTGGATTGAAACTTTTTTCTATTCATAGCCAGATGATGTCCTTTCATGGTTCAAACTGGGTTAAAGATTGAACTTGTCAGGTGAAGAGAAGATACAGAGCTCTCACATCCATGTTAGTCCTTGAGAAATGACAAAAGCATGGACTGAATTGTCAAAATCAATGATTGTTAAGAGGCTGCTTTATTATTGACACTTATAGCTACATAAGGGAGAGAGACAGTAAGGACAGAGAGTTCTTACATGCTAAAAAAAAGATATGGTTCAAGATGCCTATTTTTTTCTGTGTGGTTTTGTTTATTTTTACTGGAAAGATTGTGACAAAATAAGTAATAATGAGAAATACTATTTCTCAACTGCTTGCACAGTTTGAAGATTTTGTAGCCATTCATTTCCTCTGCATTTTATGGGACATTTCCATTGTATTTTCCTAATTTTCTTTTTAGCACTTCAAAGGAATTCATCATATTTTTCACAGGTGCTAATACTTCTCACTCAGCTTTCTTTCACCATGTTCTTATTGGTGTATAAAATCATCCAGTCCGTTGCTTTTCCTAAGCATTTCTCTGTGCCCCGTGCTCTAGGTGTCCCTGCTGGAGCAGGGGGGTTGGACTAGATGATCTCTAGAGGTCCCTTCCAACCTCAACCATTCTATGATTTCCAAAATCTGTCTTGCAGGATTGTAATCCTACAGTTCCATCTAAAAAAAATGTGAACATTTCTCTCATAAATACCTGTGGCATTAAAGGAACTTCTAGTTCCATGAACTGTCCTTCTTTTACTTTTAAGTTACCTACCATAGCAGGACTCCTGCTGGCAATTTGAGTCATCAGTGATCAAATACCCTTAATTCATCGTGCCAGTTGGGAAAAGCTCCTCTCCTTTGGCATTCTGCTCCTCAGCAACTTCCTAACTTCCCATCTTTTCAAAGAAATGCTTGGAGGATTGGCTTGAAAATACCCATATGCTGCTCCCTTCCAGCCATACTTAGGAGAAACTGAGAGCCGGTCATGTATTTTCTCCTCCTGTACTTCAGCCTATATTCACCTTCATTTTGTTGTATCAGTTTTGCCCATGGTATAAATAGCCCATACATTGGAACAGCCTCTTCTGAAAGATCTTTTTCACATCCCCAAATACTCTGATGTGTGATTTTTTATAAATCCCAGTAAATGTGATATATTTTCATTGCAACTGAAGGGAAGCGTGTGGCTCCTGCTCTACTTAATGGCTTCCACTGTGCTTGCACACCAGAATTTCATCAAGTTTCAATATGTTATGTTGCTTCAAAGATGAACATAAAACATGTCTGTTGCCTCCATGACTGTAACTCTTGGGAATTTGAATGTAGTGATCTTGGTGAATTTAGCAAATGCTCTGAAGAGTTTGTTATGAGCTGGGGAAGGGTGGTAATACACATTTAGTGTTAATGTTCTCCAGTGCAGTTATGTCTAGGAGAAACTCATTTGAGCAGAAACTGTGTTAGTCTCTTAGAGATGATGTAACTCAAAAATTGTTACCACACTCAGTGACTTTATTTTTTAATATTTTACTCTGTATTACTGAAATTCGTCATACTCTTTTCTTCTTATGTTTTTCTGATTCTCGTAAGAATAGGAAAATCCCAGACTGACCCCCTAAACAAAAATAGCTGTGAGCTAACTGTTTTATTTTTCCAGATTCTGGTTATGAGAGGATTAAAAGCTCTGTGAGGTCAATGTCTGCAAAACTCCATGTCAGTTTCATGTGAGTGACTTCATGGGGCTTCTCTGTAAAAACAACCAGGTGACAACAGAATAAAAGTAAAGGGATAAACTGAACACAAAATAGGCAGTTTGGAGCATTCCATGATCAAAGTAATTGTAAAACCTCTGAAATAAATGGTGCTGATAATTAAATCTTTAAAACAATTCCGTTTCAAGCCTGTTAAATTGTATATTGTAAATTTAAGTTGCATTTAGCCTTTTAAGTTCAGTAAACCACTGGAACATCTTGCAAATGTTGCCAAACTTCCGATATTGTTGATGAAGAGAATCTTACCTTTTATTTCTAACAGTTCCTGGAATCTTACAGCATAAGCCACTAGTCCATAAGGAAAAAGATATCTTTATTAGAACTAAGAGAATCGTGATTGACAGTCAAATACATACTGGCAAAATTGTAGAATATATTTAACAAAAATTGTTGGCGAAGAGCAGGGGATCTCACACATCACATGCCACTTCAAATATTAGTCATCTCTATACCAAATTTACCTAAATGATATTTTTACACTTGTGAATGAAAGGATCCTAAATCTGTTATTTTTATTAATTTTTAAATTAATGCTTTGATCTCTTTACCCATTCAAAAAGTGTTGAGATGTCTTTCAAAATATTTTTGAAGAATGTGTTTTCTATTTTCTATTCCTTAAAGAAAGGGCATAGTTGAATATTACGGTGTCATTTATGTTTTTTACTCAGATCACAGTAGGGATTTGGATACTATGATGTTTAGTGAGCAGAATGGTGATTGCAAGCATATTTTCCATAGCTAGGGATGTTTTCTGATACCCTCATCAGATCCCATAATCCCCAGCTGGCATTACAAGACACTGCTCATGTCCCATGCAATATTTTTTTGCACTTGTGAAAATAAAGAGAAGGGGCTCCAGCAGTGACTGTAGATCAGCAGCTGGCGTGGCAGGGAGAGGTGGCACCTCCCTGGTGGTCCAGGTCTCCTTAGGACAGACTGTACAGGTCACAGGGGCTCTTAGGGGCCACTTGAGGGAGTGCAGGTGGGATCTAATGCACAGCAAACAAGACTATTCTCCTTTGTTGCCCATACCAGGAATTCACTTCACCTGGCAGGGAATAACGTGATTAATACTTTGCACTAGGACTTGGGTTTGTTACTTTTATTCCTTTGAGTAAATTTTCTATCTTGAGTGGGTCTGTCGGTTTCATGTTCATTAGAACCAGACTTTTTAAATCAATACACATTGCAATCACATTGCAATCAATAGGAAATGTTTCGAGAGAAATACAATACTAAGCAGGAAGGAAGGCTGGTATAAAATGTTATCTTTGATTATGCCGCGGTCTTGCCCTCCCACTGCATCTAATTTGCCCCAGGAAGCTTTTTTGAGCCAAAATTTTCCTGTCAATATTTGTCACATGACTAGTCCCATGCGTGGCATGGCCAGCTTTTGGGGGTTGCTTCCGTAGATGCTAAGAGCTAACAGAGTAGGAGAAATATAAACAAGTAACATGGCTGCAGGAAATCATTCTGCAATCTTTTATAATTAATCAACATATCTCAGAATAAAAACAGACCTTGCATAATGTGGATTTTTTTTCTGATAATATCTGTCCTTAGAATGACAAGAAACTGAATGACAAGAAACTGTGTTTTCTCCAGCCTGATTAGCAGCAGATGACACATGTGATTAATGTGCTGGTCTGAAAATTGCACTATTTTCTTGTAAGGACAAAGTGAGAAAATGCAGCCTGACATGTATTTTTACTTTATTTTTATTTTGTGTTTGGGGCATATGCAATTGGCTTCAATTCTCCTTTCACTACTCTGAGAAATTCTTATGAGGAATAGCTGCAATGTTTCTGCAGCCCTGCAGATTGCTTTCTGACCTTTCCCTGTCCTTTACTTAATCATAAATTCTTTCTTTTTTCCCACATCTGTCCTCCTATCACCATAAAAGCATTTCTGAGAAAATAATTAATTTTCCCTTAGAAAACAAACCTTCTCCTTACTTTAAACAAAAAACAGCGAGGCTCAAATGCTCACATGGGTTATGGTGAGCAAGAGGCTGCACTCTAATGCAGGGGTCTCCCTGGGGAGAAAGAATTCCCCCTTTGGGCCTTAAGGATCACCTTTAGGAATGAGAAATGCCCGCCAGCAAGGGAGCATAGCAAAAAAGAAAAGAACAAAACATTAAATAACTGGTGTTTGACTCAAATGCCTTCAGGTGTTCTGGAAGGGCAAATTCAAAGTGTCAAAGTTTCTAAGCAGCCGCTCAAGTTTTGTGAGCAAACATGAAGTGCAAGAGCACAGTGTATATATTTTTTTCTCTAACTCCATATGCAAACCTTGTACTATGCCCAAATTGAACCCTTTCATGTCTGTATTTGTATTTGCTTGAACCCTGAAAGCACTTCAAATAAGCTTTTCATAGGCAAATGTCCACAGTCTCCCTACAATCTCAGCCTTAAAGAGGAAAATGAACCTTTCCTTTGGCTTCACACCCACTAAAAAGATGACCAGGTCTGCCTTCTCTGCACCCTCCCACAGAATCTCACAGCCTGACACATGATCAGCTTCAAATTCTGCTCTGGTTACCCTCATTCAATTCCCTTTAATTGACTAGTTGCAGATGCATTTCACTTCTTTGCTCTAAGTGGAGATGATCATTCCTTCAGTTCAAACTTCATTTTTCATTGTTCGCACCCCAAGAATTGTCTTCTCCCTGGCCCTGGGCTGAAAAAAGAAAAAAAAAAAGAAGTGCTGGTGACACAACATCGTTATGGTCTGATAACCAAAGGCTGTGTAAGAAGTTTTCTTTGGGTTAGGAACCTTGGGATCCCAGGTTAGGGAGCCTAATACTCCTGAGCCTGAACCTTGTAGAGGGTCAAACTTTTCTACCCGTGGATGAGAATTCAGGACTGGGGTCCTGGCCTCTGCTGAAAATTAACAACTACTTCATGTCTACTAAGTATAGATATTCACACACTGAAAAAATATATATTCTATAAAACTAACCCCTTCTTCTGTCCTGTAATATTGCCTTATTAAATATACACTGCTTGTGCTCTACTAACTTGAAAATTACATTTCATTTAATTAGTAGGAGGGTTTTTTTATTGGAAAAATATTTTTAAATTTGTTTTTATACTAAAAAACACCTTTCCTACACTATTTACAGATCTCAAAGAGAAAGAGCCAGATTGTAAACTGAAGTTCCCAGTCTGTCATCGATCCATAACACACTTCTAATAAAGTGCAGAGAGTTCTTATTCTGTATACAGAAAACAAATAAGAATGATAACTTCAAAAAAACTTGGCTCAGAAAATGTGATAAGCTTTCAATTTCTTTGTCAGCTGACTGTAATAGGCCTGCTCTCTGAATACAGACATTTGATAAAAGATGAACAGATAACCTCAGCAGCACTTTTGGCTGCTGAGTGCCTAAAGGAAGCGCAGAAGGAAATGCCAGAAACAAAGTTTGTACGTAGATACCTGCCTGGAATATTTGTGCTCTGGTATGCTATTGAAATATTATTTGCATCTTGCAAGGTGGCATGGTATTTCTTCTCACAGTAGCTCTGTGGTACAAGAAATGTTGCTTTTCTGGTAGTATAGAAACTGATAATCTATACTACCATTATCTGGTAGATAGATAATGGTAATATCTATCATATAATGAGATAATGAGGGAACTGCCCACTTTTGGGGTGGATGCCTGTGGTGCAGGAGGGTGTTGAAGACAGATCTCCCCACTCAAAACTGTCACTCAGAGTACTGTGCAATCCACCGAATGCCAGTCTCTAGAAAGGAAAGGGTCTTGCAAAACTGTGAGTTTTCCTCACAGGAAAGAATCTCAGGAAATCGCAGGATCTCAGGAATCGCAGGAAAGAATCTCCAAGGACCTGTGGGGAACCATGAAACCTGATCTGACATATTTTGACATTATAGTTTTCTTCACCCATATCATTTGATGGGTTGTTTCAACCATTATGGATATTTGCGTTAAAAGAGAACTGGATTTTCATTTAGATTCAGCAAAGAATACACAGAACAGGCTGTGCCCTTTCTCTAAGCCTGCTTTTCAGACATCAGTTCATACCGCTGTAACTGTAGATTACATATAGCCATAGTGACTTCACATCAGCGCAGAACGAGCCACAATTAAGATCTGAAAGACATTGCTAGACTTTTCATTGGTGTACAGGTAGAGCAAGGCAGAATAAAAGACACTTTTTTATATATATGTAAATATGTAATATATATATTTATAACAGGTTATTGTAGGAGGTTATCTCCCTAGATCTGCTATATAGGTAATGGAGGTAGAAATATTGGCCCATGCAAAAGAGACTCAGAGCTCAGCCTCACTTAGGTTCACTGAGTTGCTTTCTGGACAAATCTGCCTTTTGACATTGACTAGGGATCTTTGTAGGTTCGGCAAATCAGATGGTGAAACCCCATTTTCCATGGCATTCATCTAATTCTTCTGAAGTTATGAACTTCACTGTATTTGGGTGCTATTAGTTTCAACAAGCAGTTGCTGCATTTTACTCTTCTGTCTTACCCAAAAAAATGAAACCTGCATCAAAAATGATTATAGTGATGACAGATCAAGGACTAGAATTGGTGTACAAGACCTTTCAGTCACAACTTCTCAGTTTCAGAAACTAAATATTGTAAATCTGAGAGTAGAGTAAATGTTAGGTGTGTCGATCATCTAAGCAATATGTATTACTGTCTTCAGACCACTCAGAGTAAGTTCTCAGCACGTGTGGGATTCTGTCACTTTACTGATGCCTTACGGTCAGGCTGTGTCTCAGCAAATAGCCTGAGTCTTTGTGACCACATCCTGGAAGTAGCTG
Source organism: Eudromia elegans (assembly GCA_003342815.1). Classification (NCBI taxonomy): domain Eukaryota; kingdom Metazoa; phylum Chordata; class Aves; order Tinamiformes; family Tinamidae; genus Eudromia; species Eudromia elegans. Next base: position 96,613 of record PTEX01000410.1, read on the forward strand.
CAGTTTCTGATGCTCTCCAGCACATTTCTTAGCCACAGGCCAGACAAACCAGTCTATATTCAATATTTATGCTGTATAAGAAATCAAAAGGGAAAATAAAAATGATGAATGGGGGTGGAGGTTTTGTTGCCTGGGCTGTCTGAATTGCCCTAGCAATCTCTGGGCAGGCACCAACTGTGTGAATGCCTCCAGTGAATGTCCTTGGTTAGCATTTGGAGGCTGCTGCTGTTTGTGTTCAGAAGTCTGTGCAGGCAAAACAGAGCATTAAGCACTGGCGGGCAGGATCAAAGAGTAGGGCTTTTAATTTGCTATATCTAGCCGTGGCTAAGGTCTGAGCCTCCAGACAGGCTCTAAGCAGTCATTCCAGTGAGGTTTGTGAAATGAAGAAAGAATATTTCTCTGCTGCACTTTTCATATGTCTCTTGGCCTCATAATCTTCAGAATTTTGTCACCAACTTCTGAGAGACAAGGATTTTACCCCAGCACAGTGTTATCGGCCGCTGATGAGACTGCTTTGAAGGCCTAGCCTGTAGAAAGCCCAATACAGTAATATCCTGGAAGTGACAAGCATTATATTTTCCTTCTTGCCCAGATGAAAGGAGACACAAGCCAGATCTTGAATTTGCAATGAACGGTTTGCAATGAAAAATGTGCATTGAATGATTTTCAGACAGTGATGACCATGCTAGCACAGGAAATAGATTCCACCTTTTGAAGTGCCATTCTTGAAAGATTGCCATGTTGAAATGGCTTCTTTCTGTAACTCCACAGACCTACTGCTTCTTTATTTTTAGGAGTAATATCCTGTACTTGATTCATGACAAGAGAAAGGTGCAGTTTTTCCTGTACCCGTTGGCAGCACTGAGCCAATTCAGTTCTAGTAGCAAGCATTGACTTCTGAGTCTTTTATGTGTGTCTCCGGATAGAAAATTTTTACAAAACTGTGTTCAGCCAAACCTCTGCCTAGTCACTCCTGGCAATGTTTTTCAGAGGTGAGAAAAATAGTAATGAAGAAATCAGTTTGTGACTGAGTGTAGGCTAGCAGACTCATTACAGCTACCCAAGAAGAAAAGACACTGACGTTTCACTGATGTCCAACAGCAGCAAAGGAGATTCAGGCACCTACTTGTATTTTCTTAGGTCTACAACACTCTTCCAGAAATGTCATGGTATTGTTCAATTTCTTATACCTTGCCTCCGGTGGAATTTTTGGAAGAAATGGGTTTTGTTGTTATTTGGCTTTTTCCTCCAGCCTTTCAGCACTCCTAGTCCAAGACATAATGAGAGTGTGTAAAAATAGCAGAGTGGGAAAGGGAGATTGAGGAGCTGACCAGTGCAATCTAGCTCTCAAAATAACAGATTTTTCAGTTGCAGGTGCATTTATGTTATGAGTATGTAAACTTTTGGATCTGTTTTGATTCATCACTCTTCAAATTGAAACTAGATGGATTTGTAAAATATGTGCAGTTCACACTGGGTATATACATCTTACTTGCTAAAATTCTACTAATGATCCACAACTCCTATCCTGTCTTTCTCTACAAAGCTGGTCTAACCCTTTTGTATTTGCAAAGGCTGTCAACAGCGCATGACAGCACTACATATTGGTTTAGAAATATGTGCTGCCATCCAAAGAAAACAGATTTGCTCCCCTCTCGTTCATTTCTTCAATGCTTTTGTCTTGAAAGGGCAGTTTGCAGAGGAACCCTTTGCTATGCCTGATCTCCCAAGTCTCTTCTTTTCACATGTCTTGTTTGAAATACTCCCAAAGAGAGCAGAGGGTGGTATGTGGAAGCCTGCTCCGCACATCAGCAGCAGCACTTCTGCTTTGTTTTAGCATTCGTTTTATCCAGATGTTTTCAGGCAGCTCGAATGGTTTGCTGAATGAAGCGTTTTGATATTTCTTCTATCAGTTTAATAAAGATGATATCTTTTTGGCCTCCGAGTAGGTAATTTCTTCACTGATCACCCCTCAGTTCAATATAGAGAAGATAATATTTTAGGTGTTTCTAAAATTTTCTGTTTCTAATATTTACCAGAGTCCACTCCGGTGTGCTGCTGAGCACAGTATAGTCCTGCTCCAGAAGGGATCTGTGGTTCATTCGGCAAAGGATGTTAAGCACGAGCTTAACAATTTTGCTGAACTGGAACTTAAAGGGATTTGGTAGCTTGCTGATGAGGACCTAATTTATTCACCCATACAAAGTGAACTGTGTCCTTGCTCTTTAAAGAAGTGAAGCACAAGTGAGGAAGATTTTAAGGTTCATTGCAATAGCTTGTAATAGCACGACTCTACTGGAAATTACTTTCTTGACATAAATCAAGTTAACCTTACAGAACATTCTTTGCTCAGTTGTGAAATCTTCATGAAAAAAAAAATCTTACCACTTCAGACAGTGCTATTTATTCAAAGCTTTCTTTGTAATCATAAACATTTAAGTAGCAGTTAATGACATGTGGGAAAATGTGTCCCACTCTTGCCCAATCAGCCCCACAGCAGAGCTCAAGTAGGAGCTGAAATTTCCAATAGTCCCATGAGAGGCAATGGAGGAGTGCAATAGTGATCAGTCCCACAGATGGTTTCCTAAAATGCAAGGTACGGAGTGGAGGCTGGAATGGGGAAGGATTCAAATATAATTTTACTTTGGTCATAAGTGCTGGGTATAACCAGGGCCCCTGCAGTGTCAGGCACTGGACCTCCTCTACTTCTTCAGCAGCACCGTACCTGGTGCAACCTCTGCCAGAGCATCTGCTTCTGTGTGTTGTTTTTGGTTTTGTTTTCAAAATAGAGCTATAAACAGAGGTTGAATAAGTTAACGATGATAAAGATATTTTAAAGCCAGTCCTGTGAGTATGTAGAGCTGCATTTTTCAATGCTACTGCTTACCTTCTATACCACTCCTAATAGCAGAAGGCATCAAAGTTTTGAAGAAATGTTTTCAGGAGAGGACACTTAACTTTTAATCCAGAAGTACTGAAGTGGATCTAGTGCAGAAGATAGCTGTTAAACTGAATTGCCTGTCCCATAACTCTTGCAAGGTGATTTAAGATATCTCCTATAAAGTGACAGTGATAAATCTATCAGAATGATCAAATTATTTATAGAACCTTGGGTAGTTATTTTATGTGGCTACACAGTGACAATGACTATTACATTTTGAGTTTTGGAAAACTTTTCTATGGTAACAGGAAACTATACAACTTTTCCAGTTGACAAAATTCTGAAAAGGAACATCAATAAAGTCTATGGTAATACTACCCATCTTATATTTTGTCTGCTCAGCAACTCTGAATAAAGTCTGAAGACTCATTTCTGACTTGCCCTGTATCATCATACAGGTCGTAAAGTCAGCATTTTGCTTCATATGTTTTGTGAGGAACCCTTGCTCAGGATTGTGTAAGGTACACAAAGACTCACAATGCAGAAGGAGAAAAAATGAGATTTTTATTTTAATAAAGATCATGTGATCTCTCTTCAGAGGTTTAGATAAATAATTTGCTACCAGTGAGTATTGGGTTTGCATTTATAAATCACTTACAAGAAGGTACTAAATGACAAAAGATTTTTTTTTTCTTAAATGGTCAACTCTAGGAACCATGCTTATAGCCATTTTATAGACATTACTGACTTGCTATACTTATTAATTCATTATTCCCAATTGTGAAACACTCTTAAGCATGACTTCTTATTTACACTCACATATAATTTAAAATTTCCTTCTATCTTGCCCTAGATAGAAAAGCCTATACAGCACTCCAGGATCACCAAATAATGACTGTCTCAGCAAAACCAGTCCAATGATCCCTTGGAAAGCCGTACGCCACCAATGGCACACGGCTTTGTTTGTGATGGCCTTAGGAAGCTCTCACAGTCACCTTCCACTGCAAGAATGTCAGTCTTGTATTATGTGCTCAATGTCAAGAAGCAGGAAGGATTGCGTTATTAGGAGAAGTAATAGCAATACTAAAAGTATTAGTTGTGTCAAAAGGTGCTTTATTTTCTGTCAAGAGTATTGAAACATGACATTCTGTTTCAGAATAAGCCGTCCTCTGATATACCATCCTAAAATGAATAATCTTCTAGTGTTGCATCCAATCCTGTCTCAAATTTTGTCAAGGAAATCAGCAAAGAAAGCATTGTCTTTTCGTCTGCTGTGTTGGTATGAGACAAAAGGGGAAATTTCTGTGTGACCCAAAGGGAAGTCTCTCCATCGCTCTGTGGATTCAGTTACCCATCAATAAAATGGAGATACTGCTTTTCATCCTCTCATGAAAAAGTGTGAGGCTCCAGACCTCACATGAGTATTAGCATAGTATTAGCAAAAAAATTCACAGTAGAAGCAAATACTGATTAGTACTGTCTAGCACTAGTATGTTTTACCCAGAAAGTGTCAGCAAGTTCAATTTCTTCCTTTTTTTTTTTTTCTCTCTCTTTATTTTCAAGATGTTGGGGCATTTTTTGAAGAGGGAATGTGGCTTCGTTACAACTTCCACTCCCCAGGGACCAGCATGAAGGACTTAGTTAGCCGGACGCTGTTGAGTTCTGCAGATCATGAGACTACAGTGCCAGACCTCAGCCTGAATAAGGAAGAGCTTAGCTTCAGCTTCAGCACCACCAAGTCCCCTTGCGTCCTACTGTACGTCAGCTCCTACACCCAGGACTACATGGCAGTGCTTGTCAAGCCATCTGGTAAGCTCCTGCTCTGGGCTTTTTCTGTTAAAGTAATTGCTGGTAATGACATTTATCAAAGCTCTGGACTAAAAAGAAAATCTCTTCAGCCTTACAATGTGGAAGCAGAATGCATTCTGGTTTATTATTTTTTTTGAACTATTCAGTTCAGTGCAGTTGGCAAAACCGAAACTCTGGTGTAGTAATCAGATCCATAGAGTGAACTAGTACTATGGAGACAACAAGTAGGAATGTACATATAGTCATCTGAATAAATAGTTCAAAATTACAGATCTTGTGACAATATCACTGGTAATTAGTGGGAAATATTAGGTGTTCGGCTTTTCTAAAGCTCTTCCTAACTAGTGAGGTGGTCAAAATTTTGGGGTAGCATTATGTTTAAGATCCATAAATTATCATGACGTCTGAAGGTTGGTTTTGGCCCACTTTCTGAGTATCAAAACCCCCACATTCCAAACAGTGCATTAGTGTCTCATGAAAATGATAATTTAGGTAATTTCTACTTCCACTGTATGTATATGGAACAGACTAGTGTGAGTATTCCTCATGCCACTTAATGTCCTTCCTTCATGGGGAAGAAAGGGGGTGCATGAAAGAAGTTCCACGCCGGACATCCAAACTACATCTTTCCAGGTCTTGGAGTGCTGTTTGTGTCAGAGTATTTCAGGTTTTGAACAACAACTGGGTCTGCATTACCCATTTCAATAAGTGTGCTTTTAATGCAATATTGAATTTTCCTATGAAAAACAGACACTTTGGGAAAACAGATACAGTTTGGTTTATAAAAACAAATGCCTGAAAGACTGTTGTGAATATTGGTTAACCACTTCTGACTAAATTTCTCCAACAATATAAGCTGTGATTCTATTTTCATTGTATATTATCAAATTTTCATAAAAATACAGACAGTCATGCATCAAAAACAACTAAATTGGAGAGGAAGAAAATCTCGTGTGTAGATTGTCACTGTTAATTTGTTGTAATTCTGACTTCATTGTGTACTTACCAATAGTTTAGAAAACCTTATGCCTTGTGTCACTTTTAATTTTGAAGAATTTAACTGAAGCAAGAGTAATAATCTCAACCACTTAGTGCTTCTGGATGTGCTAAAATGTGTAACTTGTCAGACAAAACTTCTCAGACAAATCTCTTCTTCACTAAATTCTTCTATTGCAGAGGCCACATCTGAGGTTGATTTAAATCTAGAACAGTAGCAGCCATATGTGAAAATCAAGAGGGAGGGAAGATATCTGGTGAAAAAAAAAAAAATATGCAAGTATCCTTAGGTGCTTCTCACATTTCTTTCTCTAGGGACTTTACAAATTCGGTACAGCCTAGGAGGCACCAGAGAACCGTTTAACATTGATGTTGACCACAGAAACATGGCGAACGGGCAGCCCCACACCGTTAACATCACGCGGAACGGACGGGACATAGTGCTCCAGGTAAGCGGTTACCCAAGGCTTTTCCGGTGCAGCCTGGGTTATCAGGTGCAGCTTTGCGGTTCCTTGGATTTTGATGGCCTTCTGCCCCTGAAGGGATCAGTGCAGTTTTAGAAACAAGAAGCTAGCTGGGGTGCTGATGGCAGACCATATTCCTAGGAGTTAGCACAGACGGTCCTCTCTCCCTGTGGTTTCAAGCAGTGTTGTTCTGAAGTGCTTGTTTTTGTGTGACCAGAGCTGAGGTGGAAGCCAGGTGCTACACAGGTGCGGTTGTAGATGCCTTAGGGCATCAGAGACATCTGGACTGGCAGATGACAAGGGACTCAGGCTCAGTCTCCATCACTGGAAGAGCAGCTGGGATACCCTACAGCATCTTAAATGGCCCTGGTTGTCCAATGTATGGACAACTGCCATGCTGCAGGTCTTGGGGCTGCAAATAGCATATCTTCCAAATTTAAATTTACCCTGCAGTCCAAGGAAATTAGAAGAAATTAGAATTGCTGCTCAGGCCTGCAAAGATGAGCAGATGCTTAAGTGTTTGTGTGGCAGGAGGCTTAAGACAGAGGCCTTACCTCTGAAAGCAGACAGCTCTGGCCTACTTAGTTTTTGGTACAGCATTGACAGAAACTCCATCTCTCTATCTCAGTTTAGAAACCTTTGAAATAACGTAATACTATTTACATGATTAAGAATATCTGTGCAAAAAACAATCAATGTTTCTAGACAGCTTCTCTCTGTGGTCACTCCAGTGCTGTGTTTCTGTTCCCTGGTTGTCACATCTGCAAACACGTCGATCTGCAGCAGCTTGTGAGAAGAGTTTTGTTGGTGAGAGAGACAGGTGGATTTGGATGGCTTAATCTGGCTTTGATAGGTCATAAGAAGCAAAACAAACGCAATAACAAATGAAGTATAAAAAGCAAAAATGTCCTTGGGAAAAAAGCCAAAAGGTGAAGGATAGTATCTGTCACAGTATTATCTATCTCAAGATTAAAATAGATGCTACACGGATGTTTTTTCCTCGCAAAAGGAAACTTTGTCCATAGATTACAGTCTCTAAATGAGAATTTCTGACTTCAGAATGAAGTTTTCAAAATGTCTGAAAATGTTTTCAAAAATTCTGAAAAATACATATGTAGGTGCTTCATGCAAACACTTTGCAGGCCTTCTGGCTGGGAGAGTATTTTATTTTGATATACGCATCTTCTATGTAACAATTGGTGTTGCTTCTCTCATATGAGTCCTATAGATTTATATCTGGCTGATTTAGACAGCTGTTAACTGCATCAATGATTTGTCAAAGGGATTTGGACAGGTATCTTGCCCAGTTGACAACAGTCTTGTGTCAACTCACCAACACTCAGGACAGACTTTTTGTTCTCTCTTTTTTTCCTCCAGTGTTGGGAAGCTACCAGAGTCAGCTTTCTATCTAGGGCTTTGAAAAGCCAGAAATAATTGTGTTAGTGTTTCTCAGCTAGGGTAAAAATTGCTTCATCCAGGACACAACTAATGTAGGTAGACAGAAAGCATGCATTTGAGGCTCATTAAACTAGAGGCTTGTTAAGCTAGAGGCTTATTAAAATATTAAACTATCTGATGTACATAAAAGGATAGAGAATGTAGATAAGTAAGGAAAATTCTGAAGTTCTACTATTGCTCTACCAAGCGGGTAGAGCAAAAAAAGATTTCTATGGTATACTTTTTATTCTCCATAAGGAAGTTGATTTTGTAACTTGTATAGTTGTATTTTATAAATAAGAGCTGATAGGAACAGGGATGGATCTGTTCTGTAGATTGTTCACTTGAAAACATAAACACTTTGTGCTGTTTGAAGATACAGATGATATGTTAGAAATAGAATTTACCTCAACATCAGAGGCCAGCTCAAAAGTATGAGTTTCCTCTTGAAGATCTGAGCACGAATGTTTGTGTAGACTTTTATTTCCTGCTAAATCTTTCTCCAACCTGATGAGCATCTGGTTTGCTTGCTTTTAGGTAAGACAGCTTGCTTGCCAGGTGCTATTGCTTGCACTTCCACATCTCCATGTGACATAAAAATGTCACAAGAAGGATTTAATTCTCACCAAAGCTTCTGTTTAAGAGCACTCAGTATTTCTGAGATGTTAAGAGCTAGTTCGTACTAGAATACCTGTCTCTCTAACTTACTGTAATAACCCTGTAGTGCCAGAGAAATCTGCAATTGGGCAATAAATTGCTAATGTATGAACTATGTGAACCTGAGGTTTATCATGACTCTCAGGTGTTTCACTTCTATGTCAATGCAGTAAAACATTCATTATGGGGACTCTATGGGACCTCACCAGTGTTGTAGGACAGGAGACATTTGTCTACCTGCATAAAGTTGGAGTTACTGTCCGATCCCTCAGAACTTGAGTCAGACTTTGAAATAAATTTAAAAATATATACAAATACCTAATTTATTCACAATATAGCAACATAAGCACAAGAACAAATATTTGGTGTGAATTATTTTCATTAGAAATATGCCCCTATTTCTAACATGCTAAGATGGTCAAGACCGAAGGTAGTAGCAAAGGCTGTCAAAAAGGTGTTCTAGTTCAGATATTTTTTCATTCATTGACTGCAGGCAAACCCATAATTAGTTCTACATTAACTAACAAGCTCGCATGTGTGAGATCAGCAGTTTCTCAAGGAATAAGATTAAGGATATACAGTTGGTTTAGGCTCCAGGAAAACAAAATGATATTAATTCAGAAACCAGGATCTTCTGTTGTTTCAGTGAGGAGGGCAAAAATTTGCTGGTTAGAATACCTATTTCTCACCTCTTTTGAAATACTGCATACTAGTAACCATGGCACATTTCCAAGGCTGTATTAGCTCACCTGTGGGAAAAAAAAAATACAGCCTGGCAGATGGGAATGTATTATCCTAGTAAATGACATTTCAAGAGCTGAGCTTTAGGTCATGTAGGGCAAGTTTTATTTGGTTTGACTTCATTAAAAGGTTTAATGCTTCAGCAGGGTATTTTCCATATCATAAAAAACGGAGCACGCTTTACCAAGTTTTCATGGCTGATTAGAACTATTCCCACATCAATAAAATATTCTTTTAAGAAAGTCAAGGATAAAAATCTCCCTAGAAGAGATTCTGATCTAAAATCCACTGAAGTGAGTGGAAGGGCTACCATCCAGATTATACCCTTAAAGAACGGTGGCAGTTACATACTTAGTGCAAAATGCACTCCTCCTGCTTCTGTACCAGTCCCCATAGTGAAATAAGGATGGAATCTGGATCATAGGCAGTCTTGTTCTATCTTCCTTTCTTATTTACGTTTCTGTTCCATTGCACAAAAGCCATATCATCATTTTACAAAATATAAATGTGATGTGCTTTAATTTTCAACAGAACAAAGTCAACACACTTAGAAGTGGGCCTCTCAGCTTCCTTAGGTGTTCTTGTACAAGGTCAACAAACCTCTGGTATTTCATACTGCCTTTAAAGCCATTTCTAGGAATAGATTGTGGATCACAGTTCCAATGTGCTCAACAGTTTCTGCAGAAGTACCACCCAGAGCATTTCATGAAGCTTAAATGAAAGCAATTTCAAAGCAATGGCAATGTGTCTGCTGATGAATCCAATCAAATTTATTTCACAGTTGTAACATCAGAATGTTTTTGAAGTCAGTTGCTCATACTAAAGCATTCTTCTCCTAAACCCAGTTTCTTGGTTCATATTTTCCAGATACTTAGAGTAAGGAAGAGTACCCTTTATAAATAGCTCCCTTATGAAAATCCTTTCTAAAATCAAGCAATCGCTTAACTGAAACCCACTCTAGAAGGGAGTGTTCTTCTACAAACTCTATCTGGTTCACAGCAAACTACTCTTTTCTCAGGGAAATAAAGTTTACTGTCATGTTGGGGACACAGATAGACAAGTTTCAGTCTCACCTGAGACCTGATTTCTACAAAGTGTTTACGTGGTATTTAACTTGAAGGCAAACTATTAGGCGTCACCTCCTAAAAAGGCTTAGACCAGACCTGTGACTTCCACGGGGTGCTGCTTTCCCAGGCTCACCCATATAGTTTCAAAGCAACTAGCAGTAGCCCATGTCCATGCTTAGGAAACCATAGTCAAAGTGCCGACTCCATTCACAATCAATATGAGTTTGAGGTTCTCTGGAAATTTTCACCTGTTCATAAGACTCAGTAAAGTCCAGAAAAATTATTTGCGTGGCTCTCCTTTTTTTCCAGCACCGTCAAAGACAAGTAGTGGAAATACCCAGCTCATGTTCAAATGAGTAATGCTCATTGAAAGATTTGCCCTTGATCCAACTAACATCTAGAAGAAACAGATTTTTTTTGCCAGTGCATTTTTGTTGCCATTTTGAACTCTCTGCTATAGAAATAACATTTGCAAACGCTTAGATGCTTAAATAATATTTTGTACAAATTTAATTCAAAGCTAAGCTGAAATACAAAATAAAACGTTAAACATAACAGCAATAAAATAAAATAGGTGAAGTGGAGCAAAGCAATCTGTGTATAGCCCTAAGCTTAAATGCAATGAATATATCAAAGATTTTTGTAATTATAGGTTGAATCTTTGTTTCATTACAGGGAATGGTGACTTTCTCATAGACTTCAGGGAGGCTACTGCCTCAACTACTATGATTACTGTTGCTATAGAATTATACCTATTCTCCTGTTTCATATATTTTTAAGCCTGAACAGAATATGATCACTCTGATCTTTTGTTTAACCAAGGCCATAAAATTTCACCAAATTATTTTCTGCAACTAACCCAAAAAGTAATGATAGCGGTAAAACACATTCTATAGAAAGGCATTCTATCTCGCTTTAAACATTTCAAATGATAGAAAATTTAGCATATTTTTTGCCATCTCTCCCAATAAGTAAGTATCTTTCTTGTTAAGAATGTGCATCTGATTTACAGTTTTAATTCTGCAGACTTCAGCATCTAACTTCAGGATCTTTACATGCATGCAAGATAGATGAAAGAATTGTTTGGTATCAGATGTCATTGCCTTCCATTTTTTCTCAGAGATGGTAATTAAAACATCTTTTTTCTTTCCTGTTTTAAATACCCTGGACATTCACCATAGGTAAAAACACATAAGCTATAGTTAATATCAATGTAACTGAAAGCTTTTCCATCCAAACAAATCACTTTTTATTCTAGTCAGTTATACCTATTACACTAAAAGGATATTTAATAAATATCCAGGCAATTTTTACTTTAAAGAAAGAAAAAAATCTTTTTTCTTTCCATTTATAGCAGGTCTCTGCTATTCACGTTCTGCTGAAGTGAATTATTTAAAATCCCTGGAGATACTTTATTTCTGCAATGTATTGCCATTCTGCAATGACAATGTATTACTCAAAATGCAATAGAAAGGCAAACTCAGACCATTTTCTAGAGCTGAACATACATTACATCTGCATGTTTAATGCGTTAGTGCTCAGTTTAGGCATAGCTACTAAACAGCATTTGTTCTGAATGAGAAATCATAAGAAAATGTCTTTTGCTCAAGTTCAAATGTACATTTTTTTCATGAGTAAGTGACTACATAGAATAATAAAAAGCTGTTGATAGGAGAAGTTTTAAAACTATAAGAATTCTTATACGGATATAGTATTTAATTCCTAAAACACAAAGCTCCATATATGTTCCCAGATACGTAGAAATACAGACCCTGATCTTTGTTTACTTAAAATTTCCTCCAAGTAAAATGATGTTATGAAAATTTTAGAGGATTGGATGCTCAGTTCTTAAAAGATTCTCTAAATAACTGCAAGAAACAGCAGAGCAGAATTTAAATTCTGTGCATCAGAATCAGAAGTAAATGAATAATTCACAACTTAATGATTTCCTTACCTGTTCTTTTGTGCTCACAGAATATCCATGAGCTACTAGCAGTTTCCTTGATTTTATCCATCATTGAACTTAGTCAACTTTTTTTATTTTACAGCAGAACTTACAATTTTTCAGTGAAAGACAGCAATATAGATAGGCAGGAAGCTCGTAAATGAGCCATTTCTACATCTCCTTCTTGGAGCTGGAGCTGCTAAGTGGCATGTGCCATGATAAATGAGCACATTTCCCTGTTGAAAGTCAGATGAAAGATTTTTCATAAACAAGAATCTTTTTTACTCATCAGTAAACGAGAGAGTAAAACATCGTTACCCTAAAGATTGGGAGTCTTGAGACATGTATTGCTCTAATTGGCAAATATGCAGTTCCCACTGAAACCAGTGGGGAAAATAGAATCAGCCGAACTCCCCGTGTGCATCTGCAGGCAGCATCTTGCCCTCAGCTTTCATGGCTGCAAGACCTGGAGTTGCTCCCTTGCTTGGGAGCAGACACAGAGGCTGAGGTATCTATCATTGCAGGAGCTTTTCCCCCCTCTGTACATCAGCTAAGAGAATTTCAAAGCTTGGAGCCTTTCGAAAGAATATTTTTGTCTACTTTCTGTCAGTAAAACTGTGCAGGAAGAGTTCTTCAGCAGATGCACCCTTTTTCTTGCACGTTTTTCGACAAAGTCTGTATTGCTGGATCCAGATTTTTTTTTTCCTTTTTTTTTTTTTTTTTTTCCGGTCTCCTTGTGCCAAGCTTCGGCCATACCTAAGCAACGTAGCGTGATGAGACCAGTAAGTGAAATTCCACCTTCACCCTGCAGCCCAGTTTACTGGAATCACGGAAACAAAGAAAACAAATGAAACATTAAGTATTTTCTGTCTAACGTTGCGCCTGAAGAAAAAGTCAAAACTTAGCATGAAATAGGTGCTTTTCATTATATGGCAGCACATATTGGGCAAATTAATGTCCTGTGAAAGTCATCTTTAGGCATGGAGTAGATATCTTTCATTTTAATAACTTGGCATTTTATAAGCTGCTATTGCATCTGTTAACATTTGATGTAATTCATCTATTAAAAAGAGCAATAAAAAGTCCACAGATATCAGAAAGAAATATCAGAGAACCGTTTAAATTGAAGGCAGCCATACAAAATAGTGTCCTTTTCCTTATCAGTGCCTTTTAGATGTGTATCTAAGTTTCCATGTACATTTTATCCAGGTTTTCATACTTTTTTATATTGGACCAAATTGTCCCATGATATTTTTTATTAGAGCAACAGTGGCTTTAGGAAAATACAAGATTTATAGCAGATAAAGGACTTAGGCTTTTAATGAGAAAACAACTTCATATTTTTTTTCCTGCAAAGTATCCCATGCTGATCATGTTTCTAATTTAAATCCTTGAGTGGAGGGAAAAAAAAAAGGTTATTACAAAAGACTGCAGTTGATTTTTATAAAAGCTGCAGTAGATGAATCAGTATATTAATCTGGCAAAACAGCTTTGGAGTTGTTCCTAAATTATATTAACTCTACCACTATAGAAATTTCATCTGAGGAGTTCGATGCACAATGCAAACCTTAAGTTAGCTTTACGTTATGCCAGTGGGGTATAGGGTCCAGATGGGTAAAGTGAGGCTGCAGGTCCATTATCAGTTTAAGCCAGTTGGAGTTTCTGTCCTCATTTACCTGCGTGTTGCTGCGTGTTGGCCCAGGCCTGGCCCCATTCTGCTCCATCATAAGAGGGCTCAAGGACCTTACCCTTGCAGAAAACCAGCTTTACAAAAGCTTGGTGAAGCCCTAGTGATGCCCTGAGAAGGGAGCTGAGCCAGGGGCACTTGGGCTGTGATCACCCCAAGCAGTTAGGGCCTTGTCCCCTGAATCTTCTCCTTTTCTATTGTGTTAAAAATATGCAATTTCTGGGATTTTTTATGTACTTTAATACAATTAATAAATCATTCTAATAATGGAGAATAGGAATATTACATTGGTCACGATGATCTCACATTCAGTTCTTGATCCTGCTATTACTCAAGTCAGTAATAGAGCTCTGTTGACTTTCAATGCCGTACAGCATTATTGTTGCAGAAGATTTTGAAAATCGTCTTCATAAAATATCTAGAGCATAAAAATGCTTAATATACAAATGCAGACTGAATTGACCGTGATACAGATATAGATATATATACATACTCAGTATTTGCAAATATATATATGTTTATGAATGTCCTTTAAAAGTATGCATTTACGTATAAGAAAACACAGGATAAACTTAACTTTACCAAGAAACAGAGCTTTCGTATAATTTGTCTTACGTTTTGGTTTATTTTCATAGAAAAAAAGAGGTGATGGGGACATTATATCTGCCTTCATGCTGTTGATCTGAGTTAAGATTTGTTGTATCATCAACATGAACAGTAATTCAAAAGAAATTGCATTTTACTGAACTTCTGCTTAAAACCCCAGCAACTTCAGCTCGAGGTGGCCTGGTTGGGTTGAGGAGGCTTGAGAACTGTAGCCACACGTTCCCTGGGACCCCCGTCTGTGTGGTGCCCAAAGTCGCACTTGGGCTTTCCCTGCAGCTCAGATGAAATGAATGCATTTTTAGAGAAAAGTACCTGTAATGAAAAATCATGAAGACAATCTTAAAACTGCAATTTAGCACCATTTCATGACATCAAACAGTACATATGCAAAGATTCTATTTTATTTTTGTTAAATAATACAATATATTCTTTTCAAATGTCATCTGATACTCGTAATTCCCTTTTTTTTAATGTGTCTTATGTAAGTCTGATGTAGTCTAGTGTTTCATAGGAAGCGTGCAGGCTGTTTCAGGTCTAGCTGCTTACACTTGAGCACCCACTGGATGGCAGTAAAATACAGTGCTAGGAATAACTCAATGTGTGGTCCTTCACCTCACTGACCTACAAAAAATGCTAGATTAAGCTCCTCTGAAAAAATGTGCTTCTTTTATTAGATAATGTCAGTTTAGAACAAAGAGGAGCAATAAAAACAGGAGGACTGAAAACTCACTATTCACTCACTTTTGTCTAATGGGGAACTGCTTTGTTTCATGTCCCAGCATCAGAGAAAGGTATTTCTCATACAGTTTGGGTGTGAAAAACAAGCAAAGCTTCCCCACTGCTCCAGGAGATTCCAGAGCTGCCAATGGCACGGTGCTGGCCCTATCTCTAATCAGAAATGTTTGCCCTCTTTCGGTGACCAGGCCATGAATTCAAATGCCCATAGATTTAAGATGGATCAGTTTGAAGTGATTTTTCATTTCTGTTTATATCTTATAGACACAATTAGAATATTTTAATAGGGACCTCCTTTGTGTTAGACAAGGATGATCTTTTTATTGCATCTCCTGTACTCTGATAATGGACACCTGGACCATGACTAGGGCTCTGGAACATCACCAGAAAACATTGATAGATAATTTATTTTACTTTGGCATATTTTATATTTATGTCAAGGGGAACCTGGCATACAGCATCCTTATATGTCAAAGGAGAGCCTAACAAAAGAATCCTATGCAATCAGAGTGCCTGAGGAATAATTCCATTGTGGGCAATGGAGTAATGTGAGGATAAAATCTCGGCATATGAGAAACTAGAGAGTCAGGGTTTTGTGCATCAGGCTATTCCCAGTCTTTTTCCTATATAGTTCTCCAGCATCTATACCTTATTTTAATAAACATACTGACAAATGTCATGACAGTTCTGAGATCTGAGCGCATTGCTGTATTTGCTGTCTGAAAAAAGAAGGGAATATTTTTGTCCCTTTGTATGTCTGTAGCTTTTATTAAAAATGCATCTGACGCATGTGATGTTGCATGCTAGAGTGCAGGCTCCCTTTTACTAGGGAAACCAGTAGTGAGCAATTAAGTGTAATTTGTGCTTAGTAGGTCCTGCTGTGATTAAGACTGGTAACCTTTTTGTATTTTAACTCCTTGTAATCACTTGATTGCAATCTTTAAAAAAAAATCTTTCAATTTGAAATTAGATACCCTTAATTTCGGTTCAAAGATGTATTTCTGCTCTTCATTAAAAATTGAGGAAAACTGTTTAGTTACTTCCGACATTATGAGAAACTGTGAACAAACTCAAACCTGTTTCCAAGTAAGAAAATTTGCTATATTTTTCCATGGTTTAAAAT
This sequence comes from Eudromia elegans, assembly GCA_003342815.1. Taxonomy (NCBI): domain Eukaryota; kingdom Metazoa; phylum Chordata; class Aves; order Tinamiformes; family Tinamidae; genus Eudromia; species Eudromia elegans. The sequence goes on from PTEX01000410.1 coordinate 112,761, forward strand.
TGGGGTATCAACAGTTGTCATTTGGAGGAACACTGATGTCTAAGTTCTAGATCATCAGTGTGCCAATTAGTTACAATCAGATAAAAATCACATCTGAACTTATCTGCTAGAGCTCTTCAAGCATTTGCAGTTATCGTTTTCTCTCTCTGTCTATTAGGTATAGGCACTTCTCATGTTGGGGTGGTAAGGGTAGTGTAATCAAGACAGAAGCACCCTTCTTTGGTAATTATAGGGTTTTTTTTAATTATAGATGTGATTGAGCAACACTATAAGAGTGCATATCAATTCAAAATACTTATCTTTTTTTGTCTTTCCCCAGCTTGATCACTATCCTCCAGCAAGTTACAGCCTGCCAACAACATCTGACACTCAGTTCAATTCCCCAAAGGCGCTCTTCCTAGGAAAAGTTATAGGTAAGATTCCATTTTATACTTGGTGATTTTATTATGTATTTGTAGAGAATACAAAACCATAAGCAACTGTGATTATGTTTTGTGCAGTGTTTGTAGTAGGATGCTTGCTGGACATCTCATTTCTTGTTTAGAAAGTGATGATATTGAATTTACACCTTAAGAAAGAGATATGTTCATGTGGACATATAGTTTGAGATACACATAGGTCAGTGATAATCTGGCTAATCGATGGAGAAATCCAGATATGAGGTAGAAGGAGACAGGTGACATCTTAGTTGTGCAGGTTCATCATCTCTAGGTGTTAGGTGTTCAGAATATGAGATCAGTAGAGCATTGCTTTGCTGAGAAGACACTGGATTTATTTTGAATAGTATCATTCACTGTGAAGTTATTGCATGCTTTATAAAATGTCTTCAACGATGCTTTCAGGCTTCTTATCTCCTTGCATGCTCTTGTGGTGTGGTGATTCGTCATCCCGCTGGCAATAATGTCACTCTCAGAGTGATGCCCACCAGCTAGGCCCTTTGGAGGCCTGCGGGATCTGATGATTCCCTTGTGCTCCATACATTTGCCCTCCCTTTTAAGGACATCTTCATTATACTTTCCAGTGTGGCAACTTCTTGTCCACTTCCCCAGCAGACATCAAAAGGCAAAACCAAGACATCTTAAATTGTCTTGGGCTTGCTTTTAGGCCATCCTATTTTCCATTGCTTAACTTCTCCAGTCCCGGCATCTTAAACAAACTTCCAGGGTTATTCATTTCAGGAAGCAGTTGTTCTCCTGACATTTACACCTTCTAATGAGTTTACTCCCTCTCTCTGAGAGGTGCTTTCTACAAGGACATGACTATTTAAACTACAATGAAGCATTAAATTCAGAAAATTATACGCTTCTCTTTGTTCAGTGGTAGTAACTTGTGAACTGCAAGCATTCATTTGAGAAGCAGAATTGCTAATATGGCTTTCCAAAGATACAGTTTTCCATTTGCTCTGTTTCTGAAATTTAACTTGTTAAACCTCTGTGAAACACGAAATCCAAAGTCTCTAAAATGGTTGGTAAGCAATCGAGACTTGAATTCTGGTATTCTCAAAGTCAGTTCAGTAGATGGCACAAAAGAATGTGAAAACTCATTTTTGGCAGCTCTGGAAATTGGATGTGTTTTCAGTTCACTGCCCTGAATTATAGACTAGTACTGATTCTTACTCTTGGTCAAACTGCTGGCCAGACTGATCATTAAATTCAAAGTGAGGAGATGAAGGAATTGGGCTGGAATATTAAGTAGCTGGAAACTCTGCAGGCAAGGAATGAGGCTTGACTCTTTCCTGTCCTATATTCATTAGCAAAAATATGCAGCTAAGAAGCTACTGCTTGCAGAAGGGAGTTACAGTGCTCATCTCATGCAACAAACTCGTTGCCAAAGTGCATCTGTCATCTCTGAATTGACAGTTCTCTGCAAAGTTTCAGGTGTTTTCCAAATACCGGAGAATGGCAGTGTTACCTCCTCACTTCCATCTTCTAAATAAACTTGACTGTTTTGAGCTTTTTTTTTTTTTTTGATCCCCCATAAAACTGGGCAGTCTTTATAATTAGGCAGTCCTTTGGGCTTTGGGAGGAAGCTGAACAAGGCATATGAGAGGGATAATATAGAGACAGGAAGAGAAGAGAAAATATTGCAGCAGAAAAGATATTTGAAAGGATAAAGAGAAGGAAAAAGATAGCTCCTTAAACATGAAAGAAAATTATGCACTGCACACTGCTGTTTGAAAATTTTTAAAAAAATAAAAAAGAAGGAAGAAAAAATGAAAGAGAAAGCAAGAAATAATAAATATTATATGTTCTCTTATACTGAATAGAGATTGGATAAACAGAATTCTTCAAGCAGAACAATTTCTTATTTCTTTAAATTGCTGAGGTGACAGGTGACTATAACAACAGAGTTTGGTAATCATGGACACAGACTAAAGATAGACAGGAGATCAAGTCTATAGACTGTTCATTTCTGAGCTGAATTTTTAAGCTCTACGTAGGCAAAATCCATCACTTTGTCTCCATCATAACTCGTTGCCCAAGTGTTGGTTTTTTGACTGTGTTTACATGCTCTGAAGTTTCCATTAGGTGTCCTTGAAGAATAAATGGGCTGCAAGAACCTGGTACCTCAGAGGCTTCATGACGCATCCTTTCATATCTATGTTACTTGTTTAAATATTGGCAGTGACTGAAAGGCATGATAACCATCTGTCAAGCATTTTGATCCAAATGAAATGAGTTTACCTCAAAATCTAAACCCACAGTACCTCAAATTTGACTTATTTGCAAAAGTTGCAGGTCTGGTTGAAAATAGTTTTTAAGTATACTCCAACTGTCTCAACTGATCCTGCCAAATGAGAAATGGAGCTTAATTATCCCGTCAGCAACAATCCAGAATTATAGGATTCACTGGACTTTTTCAGAATAAGGAAATATAAAAACAAGAAAGGAAAAATAGTAGAGATCACTGCATCTAAGCTGTTTTTTATTGTGTAACTAGGTAAGTTTTAAACACCTTTGAGTTTTTAGTTCCTTTCACTCTTCATAAAAATGGCAAGCTGAAAACATGGATTGAAAGCAAATTCTTAAACTGAAGTTTGAACCTGAATTAAAAAAAAAAAAATAATCCTGATAATATCTATCCCACAAATACACATCATATAGTTAAAGATTGTCATCAGAAAGCTTAAAGAAATCACAGCAAACTGATTCCCATTTTAAGTTTCTCCACTAGCTTAGCAGTTGGAATGGGCCAATTTCTTAAAATATCCCAAGGGAATGATTTGTGGATGGGTTTTGCTTCTGCTTACCTCTGCTGCTTGGTGATTTTAAGCCTCAGACGACCACTTCTCTGTTTCTTAAGATGCCATGTGACACTCATTGTAAACTGCATTATGCATTTATTACATACTGTACATCCTATTACTTCTCAGCCTGCTTCTTTTTTTAACTGCATACGATTAGTTTAGGATAGTAGGAAATAGGCTACTTTTGTTTCTCCTCCTTTGTTATGTCTTTGCAAAATATGATACTTTGTAAACATAAAAGCATAATCACCTCTAAAGAAACCAAACCAAAAAGCTATTTATAGAGACACAGAGACACTCTGATTTACTGGTGTAAAATTGTTTCATGAATGTCCATCACATCAATGAGCTTTACTGTGTAACTCACAGGGGAGTGCTGACTGAGAGAGGAGCAAGGTTAACCTTCTTACGTGAGTTCAGCAGTTTGAAGGGCAAAGTAGATGCAGAATTCAGTATTTTTAAAGCTCCTAATTATCACATCATACTGGCTAGACGTGTTTCAGTGGACCAGAGGGATTTGTGCAAGCTGAAAATCTGGAGATATATGTATCAAGTTACTATTTTCTCCCACCTACAATTACTTTCTTTAAATAGGCAATATGGGAGTAGCCTCATATTTCGCTGCTAGTCTCTCATCGGTTATATTCGGTTTCTATTATTCCCATACTATACAAGTCTTATTTTCATCAAAAAATGAATACAAGGCTTTATTTTTGAAGACAGATGGGTTTTTGAAGAGCACTTTGGAACAATTCTACTTCAGAACTGGTCTTCTGCCTGTCTTATTTCCATTTTTATTAGAGTTATTTGCATAGGAAGAGCAGATTCTGCCGCAGCTGTGCTAGTTGTAACAGCTCATCTGCTGCCAGTCACACATCATCATGTGCACAACACCTACCACAATGTGACACCGATTCCTGCTGTAGGTGTGACAACAATATGGCTGATTAATAAAATGGTGGGGAGATGTCTCCATGCCTTAGAATTGTTCGTAATATTTTTTATAAATCAGGAGGGTTGAATCAGAAACAAAAAGCAGTGATTGAACTGCAGTTGTAATCAGGGAGCATTTCTTGTACTTTAAGTTGAGGTGTTTTTCTGCTTTCCTGAAGTGATTTTCAGGAAGTGCTGGTGCTGTGCATTGGTTTCAAAACCACCAATAGAAAATATGCTTAGTCTTCTGGGAAACTGCAAATGAAAGCTTTCAGTATATAGTTCTTATGCAAGCAAAATTAGTTATGTTTTGAGATGCAGAATAAAAGCAAAGGAGGCAGCAAATGCCATTTTCTATGGGTGTTTAGTAATAAAAATAGTAGTAAAAATAATAGAGAAATATATGATATTTATAAAGAGTTTAGAAGATAATTGGTAGTGTTTCAAGGAAGATCTTTAATATGATATTTAAGCATTCTTATGCTTTGGCAGTTAACACAGACGAGGTAAAGAGCTAAAAACTGGCTATCAGGATGGCCAGCTATGAAGAAGTGAAAACTGCAATATGTGACAGTAGGTGTTATATGGCACAGTTCAAATCTAAATCCAAATTTTCATTAAGGCTGCAGTTGGAGACCCATTAGTGAGGCAGAGTTGAGCAGAGAAGTTTGTTTCTCTCTTCCCTCTCAGTGTAATGTTTTGGGATGAAATGCTCATGTTTGTCTTCATGTCCTTCTGGAGGGCTACAGCAATTTCAGCTATCCAGACTGCTAGAAAACCGATGTCATAGTCTGTGTTTCATTCCTCATGTGTGAAGAAGAAAAGTGAAGTATTTCTTTGGTGTTTTGCAGGCATCAGTAAAGAAATAGCTATACAAATATGTTTTTTTTTTAATGACATTCTATGTAGACTGTTTATATCTCTAACTTACTGCAGTGTTATTAAGGTATTTCTAATATAAAAGGAGCGAAAGAAAGGTCCTTGAATGTCTGCCTTCCTTCTTACAGAAGCAGCCAGCATGGCTCTGCAACTATCCAGAGATCCTGGAAAACAGCCTAGGGGTAGGGATTCTTTTCTCAAAAGGCAGATCCCTCAAAAAGAAGAGGTAGATAGTAGAAGAGCAGTACAAAGTAGGAGATAAATGACATGGTTGTTTGCATTTGGCTTAGGTAAGGAGTAGAAATGGGAGCCACTTTTTTCCTGCATACCATCTTTCTCTAAATAGATATTGAATAATATGAGACAATGTTTCAAAATTCACAAGCAGCAGGTGCAAAGATAGTTCTTTTAAGAAGCAGATGGACTGGAATTCCTTGTTACTAAATTACTTTGCTTCTAATAGTTTGTTTACTGTAGAAAAACCTGGCAGTCCACTCCTGTCATAGATGAGTAGCATGGACAGTGAGAGGTCCACTGCTTGAATTTGCTCTCTGGCTGTCCTTTACTTTGCAATGTAGGTGTATACCTGAGTGCAGGAGAGCTTATCTTTCTGCTCACAGATAATGAGCAGAAAATAGGTGGGATACAGTAAATTCATCCACTAGCTTACTTTTAACTACCTCTGTTTGCTACCTGATTTCTCAGCATCAGTGCTAGCATTCATTGCTGTAAAAGCAGGAAGAGTGGCTGTGTATATTGTCGTATCACATAGTATGCCCTTCTGCTCCTATAGGAGCAGGAGAATACTGGATATGGGCTTTCCCTGCATGATTCAAACAAGAATTATTGTATAGAAGTATAATATCTGGTCAGTTTTTCTTTTATTCCAGAAAGTGCTTCCCCACCACCCCTATATCAAGGCTTTCATATCACCCATCTTTCTGATCTCAGATATGTTTGTCCATCTCTCACTGTTAGCACTGTTCTGGTAAAGGTGGAAATGCTCTTCAGATCTTTTTATTAAAGCAAACAAGCAAAAAAAGAAAAAGTAGAATATTTTCGAATTCAGTCAGACATCTAAGCTTTTGACATGTACGTTTCCCTGAGAGATCCTGCCTGCAAACCCTATTCAGAAATGAACACTTCCCTGTTACAGTCACCCTATCAGAGAGGAGAGCATAAGAACTCTCAGCTGCCGGTTCCATCAAAAAAAGCTTTTAGGGGCAGAAAAGGGGTGGTCCAAATGAGTTTTATCTTTTTTGAGAACTGGACTGAAGAAGAGAAGTCAACAATATTCATTTGTACCATCCAGCTCCTCTGTGCTGCACCTTCTTCCCATTCTCCAGAATATTGGGCAAATCAGCTTTTGCTGTACTGGCCAGTTGGCAACTCCAGGGAAGCAGAAGGTAGACTCCAGGCAAGCTGGACTATATTGGATACTCCGGTAATAGTGGAGTTTTGTGCATGGCCAACCATGCTCTTCAGAAAACAAAATCTCACTAGCCCAACATCTGGAGTTGTCTTCTTCCACTGACTTTGTAGTGACGCTTCTCAGGTCATTCTTCATCACTCAGCCTCTACCCTGTACTTGGCAGCTGGTGACTGCCCTTTTTCTTGCTTATTATGCTCTTCTGTGTAAAACCACCTCAATGGTTTTCAGTGCTCTTCTTCTGGGCATTCAACAGCTCCAGAAAATTGCTTATTATTTGGGTGGCCTGGTATCTTTGAAAAGGTATCTTTGCTTGAAAAGGACACTACCTTCTTTTTTCACCCATATTCTTCTAGCATTCACCATGGCTGCAGTAGCATGCAAGAACAGGTGCTAAATTACATCATTCTGTTCCTTGGGACTCTTTCTCCAAAAATCATTTTGTGTAAGTTGCTCTACAAAATTTTGCAGAAAATAATCCCATTGTTCTACTGTTCTTTCTGAACTAATCATCTGGCTCTGAAGAAGTAAATTAGGAGCTTATAGAGAATTTTGATTCAGTTTACACCATTTTGAACAGAATATTTTCCCAAGTCTTACCTGATATTCAAAAGTACATGATAATACTATTTTAAAGTAACAGAATAAAAGGACACCTTAAACTCCAACAACTAGAGTGACCTTTTCCTAACTTCTGTGTTTTGATAAGTTGATATATATTAAATGAACAAGTTGTCCTTACTGAGGGAAGAGGATCCGTTTCACCCATACTATGTGATATCTAGTGCTATTTTATTTCAAGTGCAACTGCTTCAAAGGGTCAAAGAGGTGAATCGAACATGACAAGATCATCAGGACCATCAGTAACACACACTGCTGGCCCTATAAAACTTATAATGGCGGACACAGCAAAAAGTTAGGGAGCCAAGAGCACCTTCACAGCTTGTAAATCATAAAATGACATACTGTATAGAAAGCCAAAGGTATACAGAGGCCTGAACTGGAAAGTAAGGGCATGTTTTAATTTTCCAACAAATATGTTTGCAGGACAAAAATAAAATGAAAATATATCTTCCTCAAAGCAATAGGGAGACAGAACTGACCAAAAGAAAAAAAAAAAGCCAAGTCTTTACTAGACCAATGAGCAGGTCTTTAGATAGTATGCTATTTTATCAAACAGGGCCAAACTCTGCCCTTGACACAAAATAAAAACATTAAAAAGTAACATGATTACACATCTATATTTTGACCAGAAACAGATGTTTACGTATGCATTCTGGCCAGATTATTTTTACTGATGGTTCATCTTATCTGCATGTCATTCCTTGTAAGGATACATAAACAAATTATGCTCAATTTAAAACTCATTCAGCATATCATTGATTGACTGTTAAAAAAACCCTCAATCATCTGATGCATGTTTCACTTAGGAAAGGCAGTGGGGAAAAAATCAGAACAGAACATGACGTAGCCTAAAAAATACTGACATTTAAACTCTCATCAGCCTTGATATAGAATCACAGAATCATAGAGTCAGTGTGGTTGGAAAAGACCTTTAAGATCGAGTCCAACTGTAAGTGCTTCAACATCCTGCCTGCTAAACCACGTCTCTAAGTGTATCATCTACACGTTTCTTGACCACTAGCAGGGACGGTGGCTTCACCACGTCCCTGGGTAGTCTATTCCAATACTTGACTACTCTTCCCATGTAGAAATTCTTCCTAAGACCTGAACCCCTCTTGGAGCAACTCAAGGTCTCATATTCTGTCTATAGTTATTCTGGAGAAGAGACTGACCCCTGCCTCACTGCAACCTCCTTTCAGGTAGTTGTAGAGAGTGATAAGATCTACCCTGAGCCTCCTCTTCTCCACACTAACTAACTCCAGCTCCCTCAGCCACCCCTCATAAGTGCTTCAGCCCCTTCACCTGCCCCTTCACCAGCCCCTTCTGTGCTTCAGCCCCTTCACCTCACTGCCCTTCTCTGGACTCGCTCTAGGACCTCAATGTCTCTCTTGTAGTGAGGCCCCAAAACTGGAGTCGATCACTTCCCTTCCCTGGGAAGTCCTGCTGGCTACACTGTTCATGATATCAGGCAGGAGGCCATTGGCCTTCCTGATCCCTGGGCACGCTGCTAGCTATTCTGAGAACCTTTCAGGTAAAAAAGCAAAATACCATGCACCTTCTTATTTAAAAGAACACTAGAATAAAATAAACCCTCTCTCTCAGCAGCTGTCTACATTTTCACTCCTGGTGGTAATAATTTGAAAATGCTGTTCTCTACTTCTAATCTGCAATGGCTCCTTGTACCAGAAGCTCCAGAGGACTCCTATAGCTCACAAGAAGGTTGTTCAGATTGTTGGAGGATCTGAGAAAGGCAACAGATATGAGAATCTCGAGGGTGTGAACAAGAACAAAGTTTCCTATAGAATCACAGAATTACAGCTTGGTTGAGACTGGAAGGGACCTCTAGAGATCATCTAGTCCAACCCTCCTGCTCCAGCAGGGAGACCTGGAGCAGGTGGCACAGGGTGGCATCCAGGTGCGTTTGGAAGATCTCCAGAGAAGGAGACTCCACAACCTCTCTGGGCAGCCTGTTCCAGGGCTCTGTCACCCTCACAGGAAAGAAGTTCTTCCTTACATGGAGATGGAACTTCCTGTGTTTCAACTTTTGCTCGTTACCCCTTGTCCTATCACTGGCCACCACTGAGAAGAGTTTGGCCCCCTCCTCCCTACATTCTCCCCTCAGGTACTTATACATATTGATCAGATCCCCTCTCAGTCTTCTCCAGGCTAAACATGCCCAGCTCTTTTAACCTCTCCTCATATGGTAGGTGCTCCAGTCTCTTAATCATCTTTGTCCGCTCATCACTGAACCCTCTCTAGGAGCTCCATGTCCCTCCTCTACTGCGGAGCCCAGAACTGCACCCAGTACTCCAGGTGCAGCCTCACCAGGGCTGAGTAGAGGGGAAGGATCCCCTCTCTCGACCTGCTGGCAATGCTCCTCCTAATGCAGGCCAGGATCCCACTGGCTTTCTTGGCCACGAGGGCACATCGCTGACTCATGGTTAACTTGCAGTCAACCAAGACTCAGATCCCTCTCTGCAGAGCTACTTTCCAGCAGGTCAGCCCCGGTACTGGTGCCTGAGGTTATTCCTCCCCAGGTGCAGGACCTTGCACTTGTCCTTGTATGCACTTGTTCTATGATTTTATGGATCCCTTTTACTGTCTTACCTTCTCCCTAAATCTCCATGCCTCATGCAAGCTGGGAAAAAGTAAGAATTTTACTACTTTTTGGTAGGGAGCCAGCTGTCAAAGCTGTCATAACTGTTAAAAGTTTTGTTACTTCCATTAGGATGTCAAGCAGACTAGATGTATGATCAACAGCTGAGATTACTCCAGCCAAGCCTGGTCTTTGGGTTTTTCCTCATGAGCAGGCCTGAGAAAGGGAGCATTCAGCACACAAGTCTACAGTGCATTGCTGTCCTTTGTGCAGGACAAATCCTCTCTGCTGTGTATGATAATCAAGACAAAGTAAAATAATGTTGGCATATTCCTCAAATAATGTTAAGAAATGAATAAATGTGAGAAGATAATCTTTTCACAGATACTTTATACAGAACTATAAATTCATGGACTAAATTATTCGTTGTAAATTATCTGCTCAATTCCCACTATCAGAAACAAAAGGGAAGGAAATAAATTATGGGAAGGTAATTTCACATTTTCCTTTTAAGCCAGTCCTTTGAACATAGATTATTTTGTGTTTCTGTAAAAGAAATGTTCTCATTGTTTAAAATACCTGGCTGATGTCTTATTTTTAAGTGTTTCTGCCCAGCAACTTTTCAAGCTCTGTAAACACTTGCACACAATCTCATTCTGATGGGTACACCGATTTATTAACCATCCGCTTATTTCAGGGAGCAATTAAAATACTGTCAGTTGCCACTGAAGATGAACTCATTCAAAAAGTTGCCTATTTCATTTTAAACGGCTTCAGCTACATCCATGCATCAAAAACATGCATAGTAGTATATCACAGACATAAGCAAAATAGCTTAAAACACAGAAATAATACAAATGAGATGCCACTCTATATTGATTGGTTGTCCCTAGTTCTTTGCCTGGCATAAGGTATTCTTAGGAGGAAAGCACAGGAAATCAGTCATCCCCAAGCCGTTGTTCCTGCCTGTAATGTCTCAGTCAGTCAACAATAATGAGCTAGATATATATTCTTTATTTAGATTTTCATATCACTTATGTTTTTAATATGCATCTTCATACGTGGTAAAGCATATTTTACATGAATTTCAGACGGGCAGAGTTTGAAGTTGACCTGTGGTAATAATTCAACAAGATGGGGAAGGCAGCATCTTACTCCACTGTTGAAGCAATAATTTGCTTACCAGCCAGTAAAACACTGGAGGTCTGTTCTAGCAAGTATGCCTTTACATATATACAGAAGTGAACATTTATTTGAAATCAATCATTTAGATTTTCTTGGGGATGAGAAATGAATAGAATGACTCTTGGAGTGAAAGATCACAACTGCTTATACCGCTGCAAGTCTTCAGTGTGGGGAGGAGGTGGCTTTGACTGTAACAACTGGCTTTTTTTTGACCAAGCTCCAGACATGATTTGAGATAACTCAACTGCAAATGCATATAGAGTGAAAGATGCTTCTGCAAGGGATCTCTGGTGGAAAACTCCTGTGTTGGGTGCATTATTTGTTGGAAGCTTCAGAATAGGTTCTCTCAAAGTGATAAACTTCAACTTTTAGTCTGAAAATACAGTATGTTATTCAAATAATATCTTTATTTTTAGATGTCTATTTCCTTTCCCAAGACTGTGCACCACCAGAAGTATCTTCTTTTTGACTACATAAACTTATGAATCTATCTCAGTGCTTTTTCAGCTACTGAAATATTAGAGTTGTTCTCTGCTGGCACCTGAAGCAGTTGAGTAAAGTTACAGGCAACTTGCCGTTATAATGGAACATTTTTAGCTTCGACAGTCTGGTAGCAAGGCAACATAGTGTTACTATTTTCATTAGGCCTTCCTGCTTATTGCTTTTCTTGAGGAGTGTTCAGTATTTTTGTAGTCCTCTTTGCTGTGTTTGGGGAGATTGCCAGATGTTTCATGGTTACATGAAAAAGTGTATTCATCAACACAGTATTTTGATCCTTCTTCCCAAGTGCAGAATCCAAACTGTCCAAATGAAATTTTAACAGTAAAGTATATGGGTTTTCAGAAATGTTCAACAATGGAAACAGATTCACCATCAAGTGTCAGAAAAATAGTATAACTCAAAATAATCCAGCTAGAATGAGCAGAAAAAAAAAACCTTTTTCTTCTAAAATTTCATACAAAGGAAGTCTTGAGCTGCGGATGATGAAACGTCATAGAAATACTGATATTATAAGACATCTTGAGACAACCACCATTATAATTCATAGAAACCATTGAACTACTTAGATCTTTCTCCTTCAGACAAATACAAGGTGATTTCAATTCACTACCTTGTAAATAAATACCTTCTTCATTCAGTATTCATTTAGCATAAAATTAGCATAATTCACAACATCCTTTGGCAAATGGCAACCTTTAGTTTTTCTTTCGATTCTATATTCTCAAGGGATTTTTTTTGCAAAGAACTCGACAATGTGACAAAATTAAGATGAGCCTAATTTAGTATGCATGCATTGATTGTACCAGAAATTAGAGACTTCTTTTACGTTTGCATAAGTAACATCTTATGTTTCCCTGTAATTTAAAGACGGACTAAACGATACGTTTAATGAGATAGAAGCCAAATTAAGCTTCTTGGCATTACAGCATGAGGATCAGAGATTAAAAAGGATGTCCAAAGACTAATTAGCTCTCTGATGACTGAACTCTTAGTTATGAGAAGAGTGAACGGAGTTTGTGGGAAGGAATGTGGTGCCAACTAGAAGCCCAAAAGTGTGTCAGTTGGCGAGGGCTGGACCAAGTCTCACATAGAGGGAGGTGTTGCAAAAGCTGTGGGAGAAATGGAGAGATACAAATGTCAAATGCAGATTCCCAAATGATTTGAATTAGTCTTATGCAAAACCAAAAATATTTTTTACCTCTTAGTAAAACTACTGTAACAGTTGAACACTTTCCTTTTCTATTCAACAATGAAAGAAGAATGAAGAAAAATAGACAAAATCTTAACAAGCCACAAAATCATTGGATCAACAGGGCAGGACAAGGTCGGCATTTTGTAACCAAAATACACCTGTGAAAAATGGGATGTAATTCTCTTATATTCTGCCTGCTACTGTGGTACAAGTCTGAGCATTTATTAAGTGCTAGGATTTGAAGATTTTGTTTTTGTTTTTTGTTTGCTAAAGACACACTGTTTTCCCAGTGGAATAACTTGGTTTTGAGCCAAGATTTTTTTTTCTACTAGTTCATAAGGATATTTCTTTTCTTGTTTCTCAGTTCAGTGTAGCCCAGAAGCCCATCTGTGATTCATCTGTGTGAAATGCAAAAATACCAACTAATAGACTGGAATATTATATTTTGCTCAAAGATTCTGAGCTATCTCTAGTATTATTCAAGTCAGAAACTTTTTTTTTGTTTCTCTTGTTTAGATATGAACAAACAGAACACCAATAAAACTGTAGGGTCTGTGATCTGTTAGGCTTAGAAAATATCTGAAGTACTTTAGGACATGCAAACTATTATTTTATTATAGAGTATTTTATATTATTATGTATTATATTTTATTTATTTTGAGTGACTTCTACAGTGAACACATTGCCTACCATGTATTTCAGAGAAGAGCTCTGATTTTTAAGAAAACATTTTTAGTAAGATCTTTATGTTAGAGAAGAGGATAAGAGGAAAGGAACTATGTGCACTGGTCCCTGCCTCTTGTTCCAAATAACAGCCTTACACCTCTGGCATGTAATTAAAGAACTGCAAAGCATTTTTAAACAAATCCCAAGTTTGTTTCTCAAATGGCTTTTATAGATTATAGGTAGATTATTTTGTTCTGCTCCAGCTGTTCCACTCCAAAAGTAGATATATCATTTCTCAGATTCCTATTATGCCTATCAACTTTTTCTTACTAAAGTTAATTATTAGGTAAATTTATTTTAGGTTAAATTTAGTTTTTGTTAGGTTTATTTTAAAAGTTTCTATTGAGGCCTTAGGGTGTTAATTTAAATGAGAATTCAATAAGGAACATCTTGTACACATTGAGAAAGGAAAATAGGAAATGTTGGTGTATACCAATTAATAGCTAATAAGCAGTTTGAGTTTGCCAAGGTTCTGTAAGTACTTGTCTCTTCCCATTTTAAGGACTTGACTTGAATGCATTCAGTATTTTAGTAAGTGATTCATATAATAAAGACTAAACTGCGTAAAAGGAAAGGATTTTCAAACATGTAAGAAAGACTCTTTAGTTTCAGTCATAAGAGAATTTAGAAGATGAACTTATACCATGTTAGATCATTCTACTTGAAAAACATTTATTCTACCCATAGAAAATGTCAAGTGACAGGTATGATGAATGGAGACAATTTAGATTTTCTTTTTCCTACCATAAATTTTAGTATATTCTTCACTTGAATATTCATCAGGATCAAACTGACTGTCCTCAGTGCAAGGCAGTTTTGCTTTGGCTGTCTGCTTTCTTTTAGGGGGGCTGTAAAGCAAGGAAAATTGCCTGGATTACTAGCAGGTGATGCCACGTATTCCAGGAGCGCACAAAAAAGGAGCAGGTGCAACATTCCAGCAAAGATTCTAGGTTTTAAGTTGCGATAAACAATTGCCAAGGATTTCTGCCTTCATACGCACAATGTAGAATGCTTCAAGGAAGAAAATACGGTGATGGGAGAAGGGAGACATTAGCAGAGGAGATTACAACCATGAGCAGTGCATGGAAGAAGACAGCAGGAGGAGGGATGTGGAAGCAGCTCAGCACTGGTGGTGAGCGAAACGGATGCAGAAAGGTACCTTGTCTCAACTCGTGTGTTTTTGAGACCGCTGAGTGCTCCTGGATCGTTACAGCTTCGTGGCACTTGGGCAAGCATTTGTGCAAGAAGTGGATCTTGCCAGTAAACACGCTGATCAGTATTTATAGCTGAATCTAGTAGCAGATATCACAGTCCAGGTAGAAGTTGGTGTTCCACTGCTCAACACTCATCTGGATACTACTTTAGTTCATGTAAATTTCCTTATTTCCTTACTTAGAGCATAAATTGCCATTTCAAATGCTTTGTAACAGTGTTGCTGGGGTACTGTCTTTTCCTTTGCTATATTCCTTTCAATACTTCCTATCTTCTGCCTGACATACCCATTGGTTGTTTGGAAATAACTGCTTGGGATCTACTTGCCCAAGCTGCATATGTGCCTCAGAACTCATTAGTGTAAAGACAATTTCAAGGAAAAGAAAAAAAAAAAAGATTAATCAAGAGAAAATGATGTGGTTTCATTTCGCCTATATTAAGGCAATACCCAGAACTGTTAGACATCTTAATGCCTGCATACTTCAGAGCAAAGAGCTTGTCATCAGAAGGCAGGTGTGTCAGCATTGGGAATATGCTGCCTTATGCTTAGGGGAAGGAAGATTGTCTAAGCAGTTTATAATAATACTTTTTTTTCCTCAAAACATAAATATTTCTAACAATTTCCATTTGAGGTCCAGAAGAAGACAGTCACACAAGAAAGAATGGCATACAATATTCTCATATGAAATGCCTTGAGAAACCTGATCCGTGAAGCTCCGTCACACTTCATGGATGATGTCCCAGCTCGGCCCCCAGCCTAGCAGTGGCTGTGAACCCTCTGGGCACTGAAACTCCAGGGAGCCATAGGGCAGCAGGAGCTGGATTTGGAGCACCAGAGACTGTGCAGCAGCAAGAGCTGGATGAGCCTGAGCTAAATATAAAGAAAAAAGTTCTGCCTGCAGAAAATTAGTATGTGAACTGGAACTAGAGGGAACTAGAGAGGGTGGTCCAGGGATTCAGTGGATGAGAGTGGGAGGAGAAAGGGGATATGGGCTAGAAAAGAAGACTACAGGCAGTGATTTATGAGGAAAAACTCCCCAAATTACTTTTGTTTTGGGGATAGTGAATGTAATTTTAGGGTTGCTAGAATGCAGCACAAAGTTTATCAATAAGAAGAATCTTAAGTCTGCTCATCTCACAAGGTGCTGTTGGAAAGATCAAAGGTAGGTAAGCTGGGGATGGGACAGATGAAGGCAGATTTGGGAGAAAAATGGCAGAGACTTTGCAAGAGACATTTTGCAAGACTTTGTGCATGACTCCTGTATATTATAATCCACTCCCTGTTCAATTTGGCTTTAATTTGAGCAAATGCATTTTTATTAGAAGTGTATAGATATAACATTTCTTAAGAAAATCTAAGAAAATCTAATAGTCTTAGGTGAGTCTTAAAAGGAAGGACTGAAAACAGCCAGCATAGAAACATCATAGAATAAATTTGCTGTATAAGCAACATGCACACCATGGAGAAACCAGGAAAACACAGCAGGAGTAGAGGATAGCCCAATTCTCTGAAATACTGTGATGAAAAGCATCTTACTAGCTAATTTCTAACAGTAGAGCAAGCAAGAGGACAGATCCATGTCTGAACGAAATAGTTGTCTCAAGCTCACCATGTCTCCCTCCTCACCCTCACCCTGAAATACAGTGGCAATTCAATGAAGCTCTAACAATGCTCATTTACAGTGGATGAAAGATATTTCCCTGGGATGCAGGCTGACCACACCAACTCTAGCAGAAAAGGTCCTGTATAAAACCAACGCACTGGTTTCCACGCATTCCTCAGCAGAGGAACTCACACACTGCAAGTATCCAGTTAGCAGATACGGTGCAAGCTTAGCTGTTATCCTGGCATTCCTACCGGGGCAGGTATTATAAAGTTAAGATAACAGGCTTACACAATTCAAAAATGCTCAGTGATCTGAAGTGGAGAAATCTGTGGGCCCCGGCAAGCTTTCAGAGACTTCTGAGAGAATGGCAGAACCTACAGGGCAGCATTTATTTATCAATTAATAAAGGCAAAGAAAGGCTCAGAATATAAGCTGTTATAAAACTTTTGTTTATACCGTGTTTATCAGCTCTTTAACCACCAACAAAAATGTATTGAGAAAGATTGACTTCTTCAGAGAAAAAAATGCATCTAGCCAGTGCTGGAGAATAACTGAATAGCACCATTTTCTGTATGCAAGGGTTGCAGATTGCCTGTAGATGAATGGGTGTAGGTAATAATTTTAAAGAGAGAGAGAGAATTATTGCGGAAATAATTTAAAAAGCACTAGCTGTTAAGGGTCATATCAAATTCTTTTTATGAATAGCAATATTTGGGGAAAATCACTCGTATTTTTTGACACTAATTCTGCCAAACAAAACAGGAACAATGATGACCACAAAAACAAATCATGCATGAGGTAGTTACACTGCATGAAATCTGTCCTGTACTGATGCAGGAATGTTGCTTATTTTACGTCTTTGCTACAAAGGGAAGAAATGACAGTAACTGTACGCTGCTGTTGAATGCACTGGCTAGGACAGTATTACAACTGTGAGAAGCGGTTCTCTTCTCCCCAGCTGTGTACCAGGTGGTATAATGGCCATTTCCAGGTTTCCTTCAAGATAGCATTTGGATTCCAGCAAGACAGGGAGTGACAGTGACCCAGTAGCCACACCTGGAAGGTGCCATAGGACAGGTACCTTTCTGCAAAGGTACGTCTGGTGTGGGAGAAAAAGGGAAGAGCAGAAAACACTGAGGAAAAGGGTAGCAGAAGCCTTGAAAAATGCCAATATGAAGCACAAAACTCTGATGACAAAGCAGCAGAACTGATCAGCTAGAAAATTGGGTAGTGACAGATAGACAATTTGCAGATCAAATATGGGTTTGTAGATGAAATATGGGTAACCTACTCCTGTGTTACCATCTTGGACCAGTGTACAGCTTGGGAAACTGCTGCAGGCTTTTGAAGAGATAGGAGGGCTTGATGGAGGTTTCAAGTCTTGCTTATTAGAATAAACTTGGAAACACTCTAGGATTATCTAGATTTTTGTCTACTGGTACTAGAAGTATCAGTCCTTGGAGGATACTCCATGGAAGCTATCAGTTCTTGTTTTCCTGGCTGAGAGAAATCATGTCTTTACCCCTCCCATCTGTTCCTTCTTAATTATTGCGAGTTGGCATCTAAGCATAGTGTAATATAAACTGCCCACAGCAGGAAGAGCAAAACATATCAGACATTAGGATGTGTCTGTTCACAAATAAATCTCAGATCTTCCCTGAAAATGTGTGGCATCAGTCCCAGTGGAGCACATGACCCTTTGGCTTTCATTTGTGTTGGCTTCACACATGTTAAGCTGAAGGTGTGAAGTTTTATGCTGGCACTTTTCCATTCTGTTGCACCTCCCATCTCAGGACTTGAGTATAATGAACAAAGATAGCAGTGCATTTTTATCCACCCTTCTACACAAGGAAAAGCTGGTGCCCAGGACTGAGTGATTTCTTTTCCATGCTGCATTTACAGACAGATACAGAATTTGACCATCTGCCTGGGAGTCCTCTGCTCTAACCACTAACCTTGCTGCCTTGCTATTTAGCTGGTTAACAAACACATCAACCAGCCTTTTAAGGACCTGTCAGACTTCCTAACCAGCTGTCAATCTCCTGTCAATTCAGGCAAATGAGCAAGGCCTCTACAAAGAAAAATAAATAAAACACCTAAAAGCTGAAGGTAGTATTCACTGTTATTCTGTAGATTGCTGCTGAATAAAACTTACTCAGTTAATAATGGAATGAAAGTGAGGAGGAAAGAACCAAGACAATAATAATTTAAAATTTGGAATCTCTCAAAAGAGGTCATTCTTAAAAATCCCAGGTATTTAAAAAAAAAAATCAAAATAAGGCACATATTGTGAATTTCTTGTGCCAGAATTCAGTTCCTTTCAAGGAGTTTGATATTGACTTTTTTTCCAGTCCATCCTTTTGTCCTGCCTTTTTAAGTTTTTATGCTCACTCTCAGGCATTGTGCAACCCAGCAGTTACTAAATAGGTTGTTTACCATTCAAAAATCTTGGACAACCTAATGCTTATGAAGTTAAATTCTGCTTTGCCGAAGCCATGAGTTGAAATATGTGCTGGACGTATTATCAAATGCACAGGTAGAAGAAAACTGATTTCCTCCTAGAATGTGTGTATGCTACAGATTTAATAAAGACTTCATTAATTCAAGCAGCATTTTGTATGTTACAGTGAGATCCTATCTGAATATTCTTTCATTCTGGAGCTTTTACAGCCCTTGTTTGTATGTGTGTATTAATTAAATATCTAATATTCAAGTTGAATCTCTGCCTTGGGTCTAGTATTTTGCCATCGTCTTCAAGATTATCCTTTGATTGGAATGATTATGTTCATTTCTTAATGAAAAGAGTAATGTCTTAAATGTTTATCTTTTACAAGAAAATCATATTTTAATTATCCAATTTCCCTATCTTTGGTGTCTTGTCCTAACTAATGCTTTATCCTTTTTTATCCTTGTTGCATTGCTTTAGCTATTGAAGGGGGTTCATTCAAGGGGAAAAAAAGCCTCAAATCAGCAGGAAATAAATCTCTTCATCACATGGAGATGCAGCGTTCGTGTTTTTGTCAGGAGACTTCAGGCACTCCAAATGAACTGCAGTACCCAATTATTATTAGATTAAATTCAGTCTTCATGCTGTGATATACCAACAAGAGGCATTTCTGCTCTATGAATTTGATCTGTGGAGTGCAGAAGTGGTTGAAAAAAATGCTTATACTTCTAGGGTTAATGTTGTATTACCTTTCCAATTGTTTCTGAGGTTGGAAAACAGATACTTTTTTTCTTCATCAACTACATAACATTTTGTGACATATCCTAGTGAAAGTTTCTTGTGCTTGCGCTAAATCATGTGTTGCTGTAGAGCAGGCCTGAATTTGAGACCTGGCAAAATTTAGCTCTTTTATTATGTTCTGAGGCATCCTATCACTGCTATTTGGTAGCAGTTCACAGCCTGAACATCAGCATTTGATATAAAAATAGTGGTTGTATCTCAGTTTTATATCCTTTACAGGAACGGTGTTCCTTTACACTTCTTCTCTTTCCTAATTTCCGAGTGTGATACCTGAGCACACTCTCTGCTATCTGTTATAGAAGGGCATGTGTTAAACAGCATGGGAAGAGACAGTGCTTGAGACTGTCCTGGCATGATTTGAGCCCAGTTTTGAGGTACGTTTTTAGCATTTGCTGGAACAATGCAGCAGAAAAGCAGACTGTTTTCCTAGTTGAGGTCCAGAATATCAGAAATGGCTGCACATGGCAGCATGCAGTCAGACTTTGTAAGACTGCAAAACCTGTAGTAACACAAAAGCAATGGCAGGGTTAGCCCTCTGGATGACCAAAGAAAAGTGGTCTGAGCTGGGAGGCCCAGGAGCAGGTCTGTAAGGCTCCTACAGTTCAAATTAAGTTTTCACTGTCTTGGGGATAAATTTTACCTAAGCAGGATATAAAATTAAAATGAGTTCCTCAATATCACAAAATTCACTCCATTGTTCTTTAAGCTTCTAATCTTGAAAAAAAAATAATTCTGTTCTTTTCAACATAGGCAGAAATTCCTGGAGTTCCAGTTCTTCTGATTCAAGACAGCAAAGTCTTAAAGCAAATATCTTTCTGACTGCCAAATGTCTGTCTCCTTAGGCTCTGTAATACATATTTCAGATTACACTCCTCTTGGCTCTGTTCTTTTCTTTTTTCTAGAGAGGACCTGCGTTTTGTAGTACTCTGGGGAACGTCAGGCTTGAAAAAGCTCTTGGTTTATGAGAGCATCATACTACACACACTGAAGAGATTAGTGATCCAGACTAGTGCACTGTGCAATAAAGACAGGGATTTGTAAATCCACTCAATGAAATTCTCTGATTTCATTCTTTAAGCGTATATCAGAGTATCTCTTGTTTCTAAGCTGTTATCATGTTGAGATAATGTTTAATAATTTCATCCCGGTTCAAAATGGTCTCATGATGATCAGAGGCTAAGCATGTTGCAAAGAGTAGTTTTTGCACCAAACATTCCAGGATTGTTCTTATTTTTTCTTTATAATTTGGACCTTCACTAAATGTCAACTTGATTTCTTTGTCAAAATAGAGTTAAATTCAAATCAAAATTGTGGGATCTTCAATTTTACCACTTCTTTCTTTCCTTCTAATTCTTGACCCTAGTGCAGTCTAAATAGAGCCAAACTATGCAGCAATTTGACTGGAATCTTAGAGTCATTCAAAGTTCAAGTTGAAGGAAATGATAATGAAAACATCAAATATTCAAATGTTTCTATCAAATAGTTTCTACATAGAGGGATTGTTCTTGCTTTGCTCTTGACTGTCAAGTTCAGCTTTAATGAACTGAAGACTAATTGCATATATTACTTCAGAGAAATGTGAGTATTATTCCAACAGGAATGTGGTGTGTTTTAATGATCACAGCACGTCCATAAAGCTCATCTGAATTCATTTGTAGGGAATTAACATTCATGTAGGCGGTAAGTAAATGATGATGTATGGAAAATGAAAAAAAAACAGGAAGGAAATATTGAAGTATTTAAACAATAAAAACAAATTCAGTGAGGAACAGTAGAATTTGGAAATAAGTCTAGCTAATGGCTGATAGATTTTGGTGATAGTGACTTTCTAAAGCAAGAGAGGGCACAGAAGCAGCTTCAGGTCACAGCTTTGGACGGTTTTAAAAATTAAAATCATTTTTAAACCATGCAGCATAGCTGTCTTACAAGTTATTTGGTCGGCGTCAACCTTTGCACACGGACTGCACTCCCTGAATAGATAATGATGCATTTCTTTCTGCTAGGAGTTATGAACTCAGCAAGATTCACTGCTCTGCTGCTACTCTGCTGTTGGAAGCCCCAGATAACAAGAGATATACCTCTGTACGCTGCTACAGCACAGTGGCAAGGAATAGCAAAAAAACCCACTAGTGTTGAACAGTTACACTGCTTTATTTTAGCTCCTGAAAGTTATTTTCAGACAGATAAAACTGAGCAGTGAATGTTTATTAAGGATATTCCATTAATCTCTTTTATAGAAAATGAATGCTTGTATCCCTTGAAAAATCTGGTCTCTGACATAATTGTAACCCATATAAAGAAAACAGTGTTTGAGAATATGAATCAGCAATCAGATGAATAAGATGGATAAATAAGAACTGATAAATAATAGATGATAAATAATAGTCTGATGAATTAGGATGTTAGCTGATTGTCTTAGATTTGCTGAGTTGCAAAACAGTGAATCAAGTGGGTATTGCGGAGAAAGAGCAAGTGGGTTTCTCATAGGCAAAGAGCAAGTGAGTTTCTCTTCTTAGAGCAGTCTGCTGGAAATTCATTTTTGGTAACTAATCTTTGTTGTTTGGATCATCATGTCTCAGTAATTAAAAAGTGAATTTTCTTTTCAATTTGACCTATGTCTTTGGTGTTTGGGCTGTTGCTGTCAACGACTGTTGACAGTTCTAATAAGTGCATGAACAGCTCAAACCAAGCTCTCATATTTGGATATGTTGAAAGAAAGCTGAATCGGCATAGTAAAGGCTACTGGTCTAGGAATGAGTCAGAAAATTCAAAAAGCATAAAATAAAATTATAACAACTTGTAATAGGCTTATTTTATCTATAAAGGATCAAGTTATTCTTGACTTTTGAATGGTGGCAGGAAATTTTGCTAGCAGGAAAATCATATCCATTTATTATATAAATTGAAATACACCCTCTGGAAGAGCAGTGGAAGTGCCAGACTCACTGTGAACGACTGTGGACAATGTATTTGAAAGTGCACTGTTTGAAAGTGTCATTTAAGTTTGTGCAAGTCTATGACCTGATTTTAGGACTACAATTCATAGTCTGTGGAATTAAGAATTTTTTGCATGCTATTTGAGAGACTAAAATTGTAAAAACTATTGTGTTACTCAAGGACAAGTTTAGTGTTAGCTTCCGTGTAGCCTTGTCTTAAAACATAAAGAGGACATGTCAGCAAGATCAATACCAACTCTCCCACCATGTGTTTCACAACTATTTGTGCTTAATGAGAACAGAACAGTGTGTGGGTTTAGTTGTCATTGACATCTTGGAGGCAAACTGCCTCTTGCTTTTTAGCAGTGATACGTCACAGCCGTTTGTTCAGACCTTCTGCTGGTGGCTATCATCAGTACGATATGCCGTTCTGCACACCTTTCCCTCCTGCAAAGTACCAGTCAATGTATTTATCTTCATGATGAACCACAAAATAAGGAAATGTCATTCACCCCATTATACACATAGAAAGCTAGTGAAAAAAAGCAAGTTGAGCCAAGAGAAGGCTTGTATATCGCTTTCCCAGGCAAAAGATACGGTATAGAATCATAGAATCACAGAATCATAGAATGCTTAAGGTTGGAAGGGACCTCTAGAGGTCATCTAGTCCAACCCCCTGCACACACAGGGTCACCTACAGCATGTGGCACAGGGTGGTGTCCAAGTGGGCTTTGAAGATCTCCAGAGGAGGAGTCTCCACCACCTCTCTGGGCAGCCTGTTCCAGGGCTCTGTCATCTGCACTGTTAAGAAATTCTTTTGCAAGTTCCTGTGGAACTTTTGGTGCCTCAATTTGTGGTCATTTCCTCTTGTTCTATCGCTGGCCACCACTGAAAAGAGGCCAGCCCCATCATCCTTGCTCCCTCTCTTGAGGTATTTACATATATTAATCAGGTCCCCTCTCAGTCTTCTCTTCTGCAGGCTGAACAGGCCCAGCTCTCCCAGCCTTTGCTCATAGGGCAGATGTTCCAGGCCCTTAATCATCTTTGTGGTCCTGCGCTGGACTCTCTCCAGCAGCTCCACGTCCCTCCTGCACTGGGGAGCCCAGAACTGCACACAGTACTCGAGGTGCGGCCTCACCAGGGCTGAGTAGAGGGGCAGAATCACCTCCCTTGACCTGCTGGAAATGCTCTTCTTAATGCACCCCAGGATCTCATTGACCCTCTTGGCCACGAGGGCACACTGCTGCCTCATGGTCAACTTGTCGTCCACCATGACGCCCAGGTCCCTCTCTGCGGGGCTGCTCTCCAGGAGGTCAGTCCTCAGCCTGTCCCTCCAGGGTTATTCCTCCCCAGGTGCAGGACCCTGCACTTGTCCTTGTTGAACTTCATGAGGTTACTCGCCGCCCAGCTGTCCAGTCTGTCCAGGTCCCTCTGGATGGCAGCGCAGCCCTCAGGGCTATCAGCTGCTCCTCCCAGTTTGGTATCATCAGCAAACTTGCTGAGGGAGCACTCCATCCCTTCATCCAGGTCATTAATGAATAAGTTGAACAGGACTGGACTGAGGACTGACCCCTGGGGGACACCACTAACCACAGGCCTCCAGCTGGACTCGGCACCACTGATTACCGCTCTCTGAGCCCTGTCATTCAACCCATTCCTAATCCACCTCACCGTCCACTCATCTAACCTACACTTCAGGAGCTTTCCCAGGAGGATGCTGTGAGGGATGGTGTCAAAAGCCTTGCTGAAATCCAGATACATGACATCCACCGCTCTGCTCTCATCTGTCCGTCTAGTCACCCCATCATAGAAGGCTATCAGGTTAGTCAAGCATGATTTCCTGTTGGTGAATCCATGCTGGCTACTCCTGAGCACCTCCTTCTCCTCCATGTGCCTGGAGACAGCAGCCAGGATGAGCTGCTCCATCACCTTCCCAGGGATGGAGGTCAGGCTCACCGGCCTGTAGTTGCCTGGGTCCTTCTTGCCTTTTTTGAAACCCAGGGTGACATTGGCTTTCCTCCAGTCCTCCGACACCTCCCCCATTCTCCAGGACCTTTCCAAGATGATGGAGAACAGCTCGGCTACAACATCCACCAGCTCACGCAGCACTCTGGGGTGCATCCCATCGGGGCCCATGGATTTGTGGGTGTTGAGTTTCTTCAGGTGCTCTCTGACCCAGTCTTCCTCTACCTGGGGCAAGTCTTGATCTCTCCAGTCCCTTCTCTGTTTCCTAGGATCTGGGATACTAAAGGGCTGCTCTTGCGAGCTGTCAGCCCTGTCTGGGCTCTGTAGTTCCTGGGGACCAGCCTGAGCAGAGAAGACTGAGGCAAAGAAGGCATTTAGTAACTCTGCCTTCTCCGCATCCTCCGTCACCAAGGCACCCTCCCCGTTCAGCACCGGACTGACACTTTCCCTAGTCTTCCTCTTGCTGCTGATGTATTTGTAGAAACCCTACCTGTTATCCTTGACATCTCTCGCTAGTTCTAATTCCAAGCCAGCCTTGGCCTTCCTTGTATCTTAGCATGACAATATAAAGCTTGCATACATTTTCTTGAACTGCAACCAAGTGTTAATAAAGAGGCTGGTATAAGGGGCCAGTCAGAGATAGGACTTGACATTTCGGTAGCATGAAAGAGTTGCCAAAATAATATTGAAAGTGAGGTGGTATTGTTCACATTAAAATATTTAATGGAAAAGCCAAACATGAATCTAGAATGAGAACAAAACTTGAGGTGATGGCTGGGTGCTCATCAGCTAGCAACAACAGAAAAGGAGTTGGCACTTGCTGTCTGTCCTGGAAATTATTTGCACTTCTTTTTATTACAGCAGCCATCCAGAGGCAGTGGGAGTGAAGCTAACCAGATATTATAAAAACTAATGCACACTCTAAGGCCCTGCTTAGCAGAACTATGCAAAATTGGAGTGAGAAAGAAAAGGACGCTGTGTAAGCCTGAGCCATAACCTTTCAAAATTATATGCCCCGTTAATTAGGTAGAACCAGCATTAACTCCCTGTGTGACTAAGGCAAAAGCAGACGTCTTCAAAAAGTATATTTGGAAGTACAGATTTCTTAAGAGAATGATCTACTGAAACAGCAAGTTTGGTTTCTTTTTCATTATAAGATCCATGTTCTCTCTGTAGATTGCATGTATTTCTCAATATTTTGTGGTAAGTACTCACAGGACCTTTCAGCTGAGGAAAGAGTGATACGTAAGGCCTTGCACTAACCTGGACAGTGATGGAGAATGACCGCTGTGGTGCATGTGTGTAAGGTCCCAGTCTCAGACTGTGGCTCCGATGGGATAAGCTTTGTTTGCTTACTGATATTAAAGAACAGTCCCAATAGGATGGCAAAAAGACAGATACATAATGAGGAAATTATTGTATTGTATTAGGTAGAGGCAGCCACCTTAAATTTGTCTGTGTTATCCAGCTTCTCACCCTTCTTGAGCATTATAGCGAAATCTAAGTCTTGTCTCTTCATTAGGACAAGCTGAGTAGGACAAGCTTTCCATTGCTTGAAACTAGGGGCCTTAAAGGACTGCTGGGTTGTTTAATCTAACCTTACATCCAGGTGAATTTTCAGCTCATGAAGCCTCGCTGCTTGTGTGAAAGCGCATCCTCCAGAAAAGGCAAACACCCCCTCTTGGGAGCTTGTTGCAAGAGCTAATCTGCCTCCCTTTTAAAAACTGCCTACTTTATTTCCCTTATGTGTCTGGCTCCTGCTGACTGACACACTTTTGTTATGCCTTTCTTGGCTATGTTAAAGAGCTCTTTAGCTCCGTGTACATTCTCAGAATTAAAACACTCTTTTCTCCATAAATTGGATAAAGTGACTTGATATCTTCCTATTCCCGCATACCTATCCAGGGATTGTGTGACCTCTCTTTCGCTAGTGCATCAGGCCAAGGTCTCGTGTCAAATGAGAAGTCACATTGGAGGAAACAGCCCCTCTGCCCCACTCTGTGCACTTGGCCAGCCTTCTTTGAGCCTCAGTGCAACCCTGTATTTGACTGTGTTGAAAAGGCTCTAGGCCCGGCTTACTAAGCAACCTGGAGTGCTCTGTAGGATTTCTGAGGTCTCACCTCCTGTGTGGCCAACCAGTGCAACCACAAGCAGCTTTTACCCTTGGGGTCATCCATGAATATGCTGAATAACATGATACTAATCTCTGCAGAGCCTCACAAAAGCTTATAATCCGTTATGTGTTTTCACCGAGCCTGTGGTATTTTGATATTGCATAATTCTAATTTTATTAAATAAACATGATATTCAGGCAAACAGCCCTTTCAAAAATGTGGGGCATCTACACAGTTACTGAACTTGACCAAACTTTTTCTCAAGGTCAAATCTGGTTTTTAAGGTTTTTAAGGTTTTTAAGAAGACATTTTTCTAAGAAAACTGGTTGGCATTAGCTAAATTTTTAGTAAAAGAATTCTATATTGTCTCCTCCACTGCTTTGGTGAAAACAGATTTTGGGCCAGTTATTTAGCAGTTAATCATCTTACTCATTTTGAACAGTTTTCTTTCCTTTTTTTTTTTTTTTTTAACACTACAGAAAGACCCTTCTTGTCTTCTGTAATTTCTCCAGTTCTCCATATGTAACACTGTAGGGGCAGTAATCTCTTCAATTTACTTTCCGGGGTTCTCAGTGCACACTAATGAATAGATCCAAATAAAAACACTTGTCTTAGATTTTGTTTGGTTCTTTTTTTCTTTTATTTTTTCTCTTTTTTTTTTTTTTTTTCTGAATAGCAAGGAACAGAAATTCACGTTCTCGTATGATTCAAACATACGAGATTCAAACATGTCATAAACCAGTGGAACCTTGCGCTCTAAAATATAAGCTATTCTTAAATAGCCACTTCTAGTGGTGGTTTTCCTTCTCTCCTCCATTCAGCGCTGTTCATTATTTGCCCTGGCTTTGGTCAGCTAGCCTTTTTACAGTGTGTACATCACATATTGGATGTAATCAGGTTATGATTGCTGGTCCCTAGGCAACTGCCATCTTCCAGTCCAGTGATTAATTCATCTTTATCCATCATAATGAAGTTCAAACTAATTATCTCTAATGTCATAGCCAGTAACATTTTTAGGGGAAAAAATAATATAATGACGTTTTAATCCTGGCTTTGTGGGATCCTAGCACATGCAAGCCAAACTGAAGTCTCTAGAAAACAAGAATGAGGGTTTTTTTCCATACACAACCGACATAAGAAGTAACTCATCATCTTTTCCTGGTATTTATTAGTGTTCGTGTTGGGACACATATATTAAAGATCATGCTGTTTTGAGTTACTTATAAACAAAAATCCACTAATGATATTTGATATTTTTTCAAACAGTGCTCCTTCCTTACCATATATCCCAAGCTACTCTCAACACATTGTAGCCAGAAATTAACATTCCTGTCAAGTAAATTGCCTTTCAAGAATGTAATTATAAGTGAGAATTTTCCATTCCCTCTGTTTATATCTCAGGCTCAGAGCTTATGAATACAGGCAATTAAAATCTGATTCTGGCAGTGTCTTTTCCTGCTGAATTATTATTTTATACTTCCAAGAGGTGGAATAAAAACCCTGTGCAGAGCTCTGCTCTTCTGCAGCTAAACTGTTCCTAGCACTTGGGCCAACTCATTTGAATTTAGTTTGAGCGTCTCTAAATTGCAGACTGCAATGCTGAGAGACCTTCCAGCCTCCTGCTCAATTCTGAGAGCCTGCTGTACAACCACTGAGCCACTGCTTGCAAAAAGTCTTTTGTCTCTGCTAGAATTATTGCAGGTTCCCATGCACCAAGTAGAGATTTCTGTTTTGCTTTTTTTTTTTTTTAATTATTATTATTTAAAAGAGCAGGTTCATGCCTCACTTATGGGATTGAAGAAGCTCTCTGTAAGGATGCATGAGTTCACATGAAACCACACAACCCAGGACACAGTGTGCCTGCAGAGAGTGGTACTCAGGTCCATGAAATCACAGCCAGTTTCTTTCAGAACCACCAGAGATGTCAGACCTCAGTAAAATTGTGATGGCAGCTGATTTAGACAGATTGGAGCCTATTCAGAAATACGGAAATTTTTTTTTCAGATCTAAGCGCTCTGTGAATGACAGTTTTGTTCAGTGAAGCCCTCCATTTTACGTATGTTATTTAAAGAAATTCAAATGGGAAAGGCCCTTCAGTCAAATATTTATGGTTGCTGTTATTCTCTCTCAGAGAGAGAGAGAAAAAAAAAAAGCCTTGCTGAGCTTTTTGAGCTTTTATTGGAAAGGCAAGTGTCACAAGAGTTTAAATATGTGACCCTTTCGTGGGGATTCAGTGAAGAAAGTATATGGTAACCTTAAGTAGGCTGAAGCAGCCGATAACGTATGGTGGTGTAGTAAAAATGCTATGATAAAAACTCTTCAAGACATTTCCTTACTGACATGGCCTACGCACACAAAAAGAACTAAAATAAAATATGCAATTAAAAAAACAACTTACAATTCATACTTTGTTTCCAATAGATAGTCTCTTTTGAACACACAAAATGTTGAATGGAAAGTGATCTAAGAATATGTAAAGAGTACTGTAAGGGAACCAGTATTATTTCTCTAAAAATACAGAAAGGAGAAAACCCTTTTCTTGTGGAATATATGTAAAAATATTATTGTCTGTACTATTGAAGCAATGGTAACCATGACTGTGTCTGCATCAGTAATACCTGGAGCTGTCAGTAGTGCTTATTTGGAAGTTTTACTGTTCTGTACAGTATAAAAATCTAGAGTGAGATCTGTTGTGCTCCAGGATGGGGATGGGAGACAAATTGTGAGGCAAATGGACCTTCCCAGAATCTGGTACCCTGCAAGCTGAACGGCAGCCTTAGCCCAGCTCCGCAATATCAGCATCTCCTGCTTGATTTCGGCAGTGCTGCAGGTTATAGAAGCTCTAAGGAAGGTTCCGTCTGGTCCCATATTTCTCCATCCTGGCTCATCCTAGATCAATTCCTTCCATTATGGCATTTAGACTCGAGCACATCTCTGGTAAAGTGCTAAATTTGTTGGCCTTCCTCATGCACTTCTGGTGCCTTCTCAACGGAGAGAAAGCCAAGCAAGCCCTAATAATTTGTGCCCCAGCCAGCACATTGTGCTGACTCCAGCAATGGTTTTGGTGTGAGTCAGTGTTGGCAGCCTCCCTCTTTTGAAGCCGGGCAGTGCCTGTATCCACCCGGGCTCCACCGCAACATGGAAGCAGCAGTGGGACAAGGCAATGGGAGATGGCAGTGACAAGGTCTAGCCGTCCCTGGGGCTCATCCCTTGGGGACCTTTGGGTAGCAGGTCAAGGAAGATGATCTGCCCCTCTACTCAGCCCTGGGAAGGCCACATCTGGGGAGCTGTGCCCAGTGCTGAGCTCCCCCATCCAAGAGGCACATGGAGACAGGCCAGTGTAGAGCTACAGAGCTGACCAGGGGACTGGAGCTTCTCCCGTATGAGGAAAGGCAGGGAGAGCTGGGGCTGCCCAGCCCGCGGGGTGGCCTGAGGGGGGCACCATCCTTGGACGTGTTCAGAAGCCACCTGTGCCACGTGCTCTAGGTGTCCCTGCTTGAGCAGCTGGTTGGACCAGATGGTCCCCAGAGGTCCCTTCCAACGCGAACTGTTCTGCGATCCCGCGTTAGGGAGAGCGGCGTCCCTGTCGGACACGCGGGCTGCGCCTGCCCCTTCAGCTCTGCTGGGCTCGCAGAGCCCCGGCGGCGGCTGGGCACGCGGGGCGGCTCTCCTCGCACCCCCGAGAGCCGCAGAGCCCCCGGCCCGCCCGGGGATTCGCCTCTCCGCCCCCTGCCTCGCTGCAGGAGGCAGCTCCGCGACAGCGGCGCCCCCGCCTCGCAGGGGAGGGCCGGAAGGGGAGGAAGGAAAGGGGAGTAGGAAAGGAAAAAAGACACCGTACTACAAAAAGGCAGGTGAGGCGGGTGGGAGGCGAGAGGAGAGGGTTGTCTGCAGCCGTCATTGCTGTGACGAGCTGGCGCCCGTTCTCTGCGCAGAGGTGAGCGCGCCCCCGGCGCAGGGCGAGGGACCGGGGCGGGCACGGGCAGGGGGCGCCGGGCAGGGGCCACCGCCGCCCCCGCAACGCGGGCACCGAGCGGGCTCCGTGCGGGCGGGTCGGGCGCTTGGCTGGGGCGGGGGCGGGAGGAAAGGACGAGCTGGTCCCCGTCGTCCTCCGGCGCCGGTGCTTCGACCCACCTGTAAGGGTTGGTTTGTCTGCTTTTAACGTCTCTGTATTCCGTTTGTTTATTTATTGCCGGCATGCCCGTCTTCTACTCCAGCTGGTGTGAGACTGCACGCTTGAAGCGTTATCTAATGGGGATAACGTAAGGGGAAAAAATAACAAGAAAGCAAATTGCAGCATTTCTTGTCTCTAGCAGTCTTGAACTCCCTTAACGTACTGTTTCGATATATGTCTATCCTGTAGGTGGCATGATACACTATAATGCCAATCTTTTATTCATTTATTGTATACATGCCTTGTGCACGTGGGGTTATTGTTGCAGCCTAGTCCCCCTCCCCTCCAAACAACCCCGTGAGGTTTGTGGGGAGGCAGCCCGGGCGGGGGTCCTTGCTGCCCACGAGGAGCCGGAGCCGGTGGGGGACGCTCGGGCTCGGATGACAAAAAGGGGCAGTTTTGCCCCTTATCCCAGGAGGCGGTTTTGCTTTGAGACCAGGGGAAGGCTTCAGGCTGGCGCACCCCGTCTAACCAGGTGCAAAGGTAAGTCCCAGGTCCCTCCTTCATTTTTCCCCTCTCCCTGCAACACGTCAAGCCCACTTTGCTTTCTTTGATTCCCCGTTTATCTATTGAATTTTGCATGTATGTGACAAAGGAAAAAAAAAAAAATCAAAAGTCTTGAGTTTTTTTCTGCATCAGCGAAGTCTCTGTTCTTGTCTTTGCTGGGATTTGGCCTCTTGTTGTCTTGCTGGTTCAGGCTTTTGATGACTGACTTCAGTTTCCAGTGCTTGGGAATTAGGTTGTGTGTGCGTTGCCAGTGTGTCTATCTCCTGGAGAAAAAAAATGTCAATTCCCAAAGAAATTTTATTTGCGATCCAAGCTGAATAGAAATCAGACATTGTAGTGCGAGAACCATGGATTTCTTTTAAATTTATAAGTTCTGTGGGACTCGTGGGGAAGTTTGATCTTGATGGTATGAACATTCTTAAAAGTAGTGTGTTGACAAACAGTTTTCAGGTATTTAATCTTTAAAAAATATTTAAGAATACAGAAGGGTAATAAAAGGCATGCATGTTATATAACTAAAATAAATACTTGCTGGAAAATATTTTTGGGGATTTTGATTTGTATCAAATATCTGCTTCAAATGGCCCTTCTAACTTTGACCCTGTTTTCAAGTGAGTCAGTAAAATAAGCAAGGGACAAGGGAGGCAAGAAAGGCAATTTCAGCCTACCTACTTTTCTGATGAGACTGCAACTTTTATTAAGGTAGTAGGGGTTAGTGGTATGCAACATACAGCATAATATGAGGGGCATTTGCAAACATTCATACAGGGGCACCAGTTACACCACAGAAGTGGTATTCAGCCTAAAATTGTATTATTTTAATATAATTAGTTAATATAGTTAGTTTTTAACGAATACCCACTATAACTAAATGCATTGGAATTTGTCCAAGACACATTACAAGAATCTTGTTTGAGTATTTATTTATTTATTTATTTATTTATTTCCTGGCCTGAAAAGCATTTGCTGAGTTCCATTACAGCCAGCCTCCATAAAGCATAAAAGCATTATGCTCTTGTGCTTTATTTTAGACAAACCCTACAAATGAGGCTGCATATTCCCTTTGCACAGTAATGCGCTTCCTATATGTTGTGTTTATGTTCTGCCCCGAGGCTTGTGAAAGCCTCTGCGGATTATCTGTCATGAGCTTTATTTTACAGGGAGCGTATAAATCCTGCTGAAACGCGCCATCCCTCCCAATTCTGAGGCTCCTTTGTCTGCTAACAACTCTTACTGTTTGACAGCAATAGTTGCGGAGATAAAGACTCAGGTGCTTTGTCAGTCGTTTAGGTTTGACCAGATAATCGGTCCAGAAAATCCATCACGGCACTTGCAGATCTACCTAGAGAGCGAAAAACAGCTGAAACGTTCAGTTCTTTGTGGTGCCACCCAGCTTTGCTCTTGTATTGAGTGAGGGAGGTAGAGGATAGGGTAGAGAAAAAAAAAAAAAAAAAAAAAAAGATTGTTTTGTGAGGTGCTTAGGCTTTTTTTTTACCTTTGAAACTGCTGATTTTTGCATCTTGGGGTAAATCACTAGATACTGAGCACTTCTTTTGTCAAGAGATTCTCGATATCGTTCCAGGGCGGTTGTGCTCAAGGTAAGGGGTAGAGCGTGGCTGAATGACATGTGCCCCTTGCTGCCACATAGGTGGATCTTGTTTCTTTTTATCTTTCTGTACACCTAGGTTTCCTGCTTTAAACAGCAAGCAGAGGTTTTCTTTGTCTCTGCGAGAGGGGAATGGTTGGACCTTTAGAAGAGAATTAAAATGCAAGGCAAATTTATGAAAAGGTGGTAGTGCCGTTCACATATGGCTGTAGAGGCTAAGACAGACGAGTGTCTGTTTCTACCCCCATCACTTGGAGGACCTCAGTGACCTTTCCAAATCCCAGCTATCTGATGGATTTTTTTTTTATTGTTTAAAAGTAATGCCCACCTTTTTTCCTTTTTTTTTTTTTTTTTTGTTGTGTTTTTAGCGTATATCTCCAAGCATTTAAAGTGAAGTAGGCATAATGTCATCCCAGGCTGATGCTAGGGGAGTTCGCCAAGCCCTGCCAGCAGAGAGGGAAGAGTTTGCTGCGAGTGTTTGAATACCTGGTATGACCAGCTGGAGGTTCCACGTGAGACAGTAGCAAAACGTGAATTAAATATTTGTTCTATTAAAGGAGTCGTGTTCACTGTTATTGCCAGGCTTCATTTATCAGGCTTCCAGTTATTAAAAACTGTCTATCATCAGTTAATATTCCTAGTATTATATACTGCGGCTGCCCAACCGGTTTGGTTGGGACTGCCCTGCTAATGTTTACTTGGGACAGGATTTTAATGCACCACAAATCAAATCCTCTCGGTATTTCAGGCCACGGTCAGTACGTTTGTCCGGCTGTACAGGCAAAACTGTCCCGTCCAAGCTGTATCCCTTTGTAAAGGAAAGGCTTCTCCGTGACGCTTGCCTGCAGCCTCCTTCCCGTAGCCCTGTGCGTTTCAAGAGCAGGAACGCTCTGGCTTTGCTTTGAGGAGCGGCCCAAATAAGTTCCTGTTGTTTTATATTCGGTCCATGCTGCTGGTTGAAGCTTCATCGGAAGCTGAAATTAAAGCCAAGGGAAGTTTGAGGATGTGACAGGTCTTCACCCTAGTTCAGCTCAGGGCTCGTACCTGCCCACAGCTCCCTGCAGTTTCACTGCTACAGCTTCTTTAAATGGCCTCCTGGTATTTTAGCTTCTCTGTCCCCCATAGTGGGTATTCAGAATAGCTGATATAGCACAAATTATTCACACAGTTTAGTATTATGTAATTTCTGCATGTGTTTTATAGAAAGCACTGGCCTGAGGCAGTGAGAGGAATCACCGGTGTGTAAGCAGGTGCTTTAGGTACATGGACTTGAGGTACAGGTACTTGGGGATACTTGTTGGAAGACCTGGGTAAAGTGTCAGGACGTCGTTTCCCCTCTGCTTACCACTGTCCTGACAGCTGGGTGCTTAATAACCCCCAACATGCACTTTTGAGCCCTACAGCTTTGGTCCAGCAGCCTCCTCAGGTAGGTTCTCCCTCTGACCGCATTCTATAGGTGATCAAAGCCTTTTTTTTTTCCCCTTTTCCTCTCTTTTTTTACAACCTGCTAGTCCTCAAGTGCATGCGCCAGGGTTTGCCGCTGTGCTGGATGGCTCCAACAAGGCATCAAATACTGCGAGTAGGAGAAGGTGCTTTAGCTGTCTCAGGGGACTAGGACTTCTGGCAATCAGTAGCTCCCTCCCAGGGGCCTTTAAGCTGCTTTCTGTTACGCTGAACCTGATACAGTAACACGGAGCCGCTGAAGATGCCTATTGGGCTGATCCGTGAGCAGAGGGGGGGGCAATGAAACAAGATATCTCTCTGAGTACCTGGGACAAGGGAACACAGTATGCTTTATTTCGAAGAGGAAAATCTATTGCTAGAGCTGACCCAAAAGCAATTAGTGGTTCATTTAATTGAATCAATGATTTCACCTGTGCAGTCTATTATAGTGTTCTGGAGAGATGATTTAGGCTCAATTTAGTACAGCTAGCTGAAGGGTTATAAAGATTGATAATGGATTACCTCTTTCTACCCGCTGAGTGGAGACTTTCTTAAATGAGATAGAAGAGCACCCTGGCAATTTCTAGCCAGGAATAGGAGATGTATGGTTTTGCCACAGAATGATATTATTGATACGGCTACTGCATTTCCAGGATTGTTAAGCACTCATGCTTCTCCTTGTAACTGGGCACATTTAAATAGATCATTGAATTAAAACCCAACAACAGGATTTTTCACTATTTTTGAAAGTGAAATTCAAATGATATCTTATTTTAAATGTATAAGACATAGCATTTAGTAAAATTGAACTGAAAGAGCTGGGATTATGCTGGTGGGACTTCTGTTTAAAAGGCATCCTCTATCACAACCCAAATCAGTCTAGTATACATTGCTTTTCTTGGCCTTTTCTCACTGTGTACTACTTTGGGCAGAGCTTTCACAAACCATCAAAGAAAAGGAATTTTAGATATCTGTAAAATTTACTGAGAATGTTGCTATGCTAGGAGTAATCTTAGATGTGGCAGCTTTCAGTTGTGAAGGGCATTGCTAGAAAACTCCCAAGAGATTTTTTTAACAGAATATTTATTACATAAAATTATTGTACATATGCACAAACTACTTCGAGTTCTGTTTCCTAATGGAAGATAATTTGTGATATATGGGTGGCTTGATCCTCCCTCTGAATGTATTCAATACCATGCAAGGTTGAGAATTTATTATAACTTTCTGTATTGATCTACATTTCAGAGTCCTTTGAAGGAAAAACAAAATGCAATGACAGAGCAACTTGAATAGATATTCAGCATATATGCTTCATAAAATGTAGTGGTTTACAAAGAGTATTTTTGTGCAGTGAGGGTATTTCCCTCCTTCATAACATCTGAATCTTTCTTCTCTCCCTCTTTCTGCATTTAGGGGCCACAGCTGTCTCCCAGCACGTAGAAAGGTTAAAGTGATACGGCACAATATTGTCCTGGATTTTGTTTGTTTGCTACAGCTCATTGTTTGTGTGATTCCTTCTATGATCCTCACGTGGTGAATTTTACATAAATAGAAAGCATTGCAGTTCGGTCTATCAAAAACCTGTTTGGTGCTGTGGATCCAGCACACGTTAGTTGTTTCTGTTCTGTTAAATCTTCTGTTAAATCAGGCTGCCATTTTTCTCTAGTCTTTCTCAGGGATGCTAGAAACCCATCCAATATGTAAGTGCTAGAACTGAGCGGAGCAGTGCTATGAAAAACATACTACCTTTTTGTCCCCAAATGTCCTGCAGCCCTTTCAACTACCCTAGAGGTAGATGCTTCATAGGTAAATATGGAAAATAGAGAGGAAAGGGAAGAAATCAACAGAAACAGTTCCTATTTTTGGCACATCTGCTTGTACACATCAGGTGTGCACTAACTGGGTCGGCTTTGATGATACCAAATTGTTTGTCTTGCAATAGTACCTGGGCAGGAGTCGCAATTCTCCATCTTCAGGTATCATAGCAAAATTAAAAGTTCCTAAAAAATAGCTAATCTGACTGATGGGTATAGGCTCATGAGGATTTCTGTATGCTACTTGTACGATAATCAGTGTATATAAATACATTTAGAGATGGAGTGAGGAAGGTGGGGCCAGCCTCTTTTCAGTGGTGGCCAGTGATAGGACAAGAGGAAATGGCCACAAACTGAAGCACCAAAAGTTCCACAGGAACTTAAGGAAAAATTTCTTTCCTGTGAGGGTGACAGAGCCCTGGAACAGGCTGCCCAGAGAGGTGGTGGAGTCTCCTTCTCTGGAGATCTTC
>PTEX01000410.1:149572-358776 GCA_003342815.1 Eudromia elegans
TTTTTTAGATCCCTAGGATAATGAATTTCAACCTGTTGCACACTTCTTAATTAATAAATGTCCTGTGTCATTAGCATGCTCAGGATAAACAACTATTCTTTGGGTTTTTTCTTCCAAGTGGAAAAAAACTACTTTGGTAATAGGGCATAATTTTCAATTGAGAAGTAATGCTCTTCGTCAATGTGTGACATATTTCTGTCCGGCTGTGGAAAATAAGCCCTGAAATCAAAGCCAGTAACTGAGAATTCAACTCTAATGGCCTTTTTTTAACCTAAAAAAGGCATAAATAACAAATAATTGAAGTTAAATATAATTTCAGTGAATTATAGCACCCAAAAATGTGTCAACAGCTATAAAGTTCTTAATGTAATATGTTAGTTATATCCATTTTTATAATGTTAATTAATCAGAGTAGGCAGTTGTGGTTATTTTGAAAATGTTCACTGTTAAATGTTTATGTGTTAAAGTCAATCTGTGCTTAAATGGATTTAATAGAATGACCTTTGGTTTGTACTCATGGCCTTCATCTCAAGTTGGTTGATTATGTGGTCAAGGGAGTAAACAGTTAAAAACAGAAGTGAAAATCAGTGTGGTGGATTTTGTAAGTCTTTTGTTGGATGCAGAGATGCTTGTAGGTAGGTAGGATGCAAAAAAAAGACTGCTGCATCCCAACTTGTGCAGAAAATCTCACAATCAAGCACCCAATGTCCAAAAGGAGACAGAGAATTCCTAAAACTTTATTTGAATAAAGGGAGAGTCCACCGGGCATATCCCTGTGGGGTGTCTCAAAGTGCTGGAGGTTGCAGCCCCTGATTTATCCTACGTTCCTGGCCGAGGTAGCCCTCTCCTTTTCCCCATTGGCCAGGGTACTCAGGAGTCACAGGCTTCCCAACCTGCCTACACCAAACTCCTGCCTCCTGCCAGCTCTTCTCACCTGAGGTCACCGACTCCTTTGTCCCCCTCGCTCCTGGCTCCGCTCTGTCCCTCCGTGTATTTATTCCTTTGTCCTGCCCATCAGCCAGACTGTGGCTGATAAGCCACCCTTATTTGTAAAGACACAAACTTGTGTGTTCCGCTCATAACCAATCACTTCTGATGCCGCAGAAACACTAATAACATTAATTTACATGGCTTTGCACTAGCTTCTGTGCTGAAAATTAAAACAAAGGGAAGCAGCTGCAGTGTACGCTCCCCCGTATTTTAAATAATGTGACATTCATCTTTTCTTTTCCCTTTACTAGAGAGGGAAAATTGAATTTTAGTCCTGACACCAAAGGCATATTTCATTATGCAATCATTACGATCCCCAGGGACGGGTTCATAGCGGGCTCAAGTACACAGGGAGGCAAAGTATAATGGACTAACATCAGAGAATATCGGTGTGCAGAGCCCCACGGGAATCGCAGGGGAAGGGACTTGTTCACAGCTACAACACAAAACGTTCGCTTGATCCATCATCCTATGACAGTGTTGATGCAGTGCGAGCCAATCACAAATTTACATGAGGTGACATTTCATAGCTGTCTTTTGTGGAATGTTTTTAAAAAATGTCAGTAAGACACCTGGAATAAAGCTCATTACTTTTGTTATTTCCTTCCTTTCTTACAGGAGCTAATGTTGTTATTTCCTTCCTTTCTTACAGGAGCTAATATCCATCTCTTACTGTTCCCTGAGTTAGAGATGTGTAGTGCCAAGCTGCCCCAGTAGCCCAGTCATACTCGGGATATTTGTTATTGTCACTGAGGATTTGGTGGGAAGCTATTAGCAATACAGGGTGAATTTCCACCAGTCTAAGTAAAGATGAATAAAAGGTTGTCACTGTATTGTTAATAAAAGTGGCCAGTGCTTATTTTTGTCCAACGGTTAGTTAGATGATGAACATTTCTAAGTGTTGCATGCATTCATTTGCATATAGCATGAATATTGGGTTGGAACAGGAGACAGTGCAGGAGTATTGCAGTCAGGTATTGAGTCTTGTCCATCCCTAATTCTTACGGTTTACAAGTGACATTCAAATGCACAAATGCATCTCCACAGCTTCTATACACTAAATAAGGAAAATGTGTGCGTATAGATGAATATACTTATTTCAATATTGAATTTAGGAAGGAGATGATGCCAATTGTTTGGTCGAGCCACTTTTCTGAGAGGGAGCAGGCTGGATGAAAGTCTGTGTGACTAATGCCTTGATTTAAATGGATTTAATCGAGTCTGAAGCCGAGTCCAGAGCATGTTTGCGCTTTGTCTCAGGTGACAGTCACTGCTTGCTGACAGCCTGTGAAGTGAAGCTGCCGCTCTGATAAAGGCAGCACGGGCAGAGGTAGAGGATGTTGCCAAATGGGCAGGAGAAGGGAGACTGGGGAGGACGGAACAGATCTTGCAGAGCGGCTCACATATGGATTTCATGTGGATAGCTTTCAGATTATGCATCTTCCTTTTTCCCAGCTCTCACCATGTTAATTTTTCCTGTCTTGCCCCCACACACTCGTGTTTACTATGTAAACCCCAATGCAAATACAGCCTTGAAACTCCATGTACGTATCTCTGAGGTAGAACTCCTGTTGCTCTTAGATTTACTTCAGGCATTGTGAACCATGGCAGATTTTAGGGAACTCCCTCAGAAGTCCAAGCCTCATCGCTTGTGATAAATAACTGATCCCAGGCAGTTAGAACTGACCAAAGGCTATTCCAAAGGCTTTAGTGTACTTTGCTAATACATGCTAACACACTTGCTAATAATTCCTATTTGAATTTTGCATAATAAAAATCCAAGTGTGCTTTGGCTGCCAGCACTTGCCCAACTCTTTTCCACTTTCTCCTCCCGCCTCTCCTGGGAGAAGCTGGGGAAAGAAAGACTGAGCAGAAGCACACAATGCTCTCTGAGGTCCAGCATGAACATGCTGCTGCTGTGATTCATTTGTGTTTACTGTCACAGAGGAAATGAATTCTTCACTTGTGGTTAGTGGTGTCCCCCAGGTCTCAGTCCTCGATCCAGTCCTGTTCAACTTATTCATTAAGGACCTGGATGAAGGGATGGAGTGCTCCCTCAGCAAGTTTGCTGACGATACAAAACTGGGAGGAGCAGCTGATAGCCCTGAAGGCTGCGCTGCCATCCAGAGGGACCTGGACAGACTGGACAGCTGGGTGGTGAGAAACTTCATGAAGTTCAACAAGGGCAAGTGCAGGGTCCTGCACCTGGGCAGGAATAACCCTAGACACGCCTACAGGCTGGGGACCAACCTCCTAGAGAGCAAATCCACAGAGAGGAACCTGAGCGTAATGGTGGACGACAAGTTGACCATGAGGCAGCAGTGTGACTTTATGGCCAAGAAGGCAAATGGAATCCTGGAGTGCATTAAGAAGAGTCTCCAGCAGGTCAAGAGAGATGATTCTGTCCCTCTATACAGCCCTGGTGAGGCCGCACCTCACTGTGTGCAGTTCTGGGCTCCCCAGTGCAAGAGGGATGTGGAGCTGCTGGAGAGAGTCCAGTGCAGGGCTACAAAGATGATTAAGGGCCTGGAACATCTGCCCTATGAGCAAAGGCTGAGAGAGCTGGGCCTCTTCAGCCTGGAGAAGAGAAGAATGAGAGGGGACCTGATCAGTGTGTATAAGCACCTCAAGGGAGGGAGCAAGGAGGATGGGGCTGGCCTCTTTTCAGTAGTGGCCAGTGATAGGACTAGAGGAAATGACCACAAATTGAGGCATCGAGAATTCCACGGGAACTTAAGAAAGAGTTTTTTGACAGTGAGGGTGACAGAGCACTGGAACAGGCTTCCCAGAGAGGTTGTAGAGTCTCCTTCTCTGGAGATCTTCAAAACCCACTTGGACACAATCCTGTGCCACGTGCTCTAGGTGACCCTGCGTGTGCAGGGGGTTGGTCTAGATGACCTCTAGAGGTCCCTTAAGGATTCTGTGATTCTGTGATCTCATGTCCCTGGAGGAGTAAACAAGCTGTAAATGACTTGCAAATTCCTTTGTAGTGAGGATGTGTGCTGCACTTTTCTGGTGACTCTTCTGGAGATTGCTTTAGCTAGTGTCTTTAAAAAGAAAGCAAGCCCCTTGGAATTGGTGGGGGCTCTTATTTATTTATTTACTTATCTATTTATTTATTTATTTTTGATGAAAGCAAGGTGTAGTCAGTCCTGCATTCTATTAACAAACTCTAACTACCAGTTTGCATATTAACTGCCAACAAGAAGTTGTGATGTGCCTGACATGCAAAATGTTCATGGATGTCGTAGGCTCTGATATGTAATAGAGGGACTGCATGCACATGTGCCTCTGTGTAAGAGAAGTACAGAGCCTTTGTCATCTCCTGACGGATGCTCTTGTGCCACTCTGCTCAATTGTCAGTAGAAGGAAACTGGAGGGAGGGGGAGAGAGAGAGGTTCTTTTTCCATCATGGGCTTCATCTTTCAGTGAGGAAATAGGGAGGAAGAGAGGGAGGGAGCTACAGGGAGAAGGCACTGAATGAAGGAATGACGGAGTAGCTCACAACAGTTCTTTTTTAATACAGGAAGTAGATACCTTGACAAGGATTGCCTCTATAACTTCTCCATTGTCACTTCTGGGAGAAGAGGTTTTCCCAATCTTCTACACTGTACTTCTTCCTCCCAAGCCTTACTTTCTAATGATAGTGTAGCAGTGAAACCAAGTCCCATCAAGGCCTGGAGGTTTCCAAATTTAATCTAAAATGAAATGTGAAGAAACCTAGCAGGATCTGAAATGTGCTCAGACCCTTGAAAGAGTTTTTGGAATTCATCTCGGGGAATTATGTGCTCTGCTTTCTCAGGCAGTGAATTGTATCAAGTTATCTTTTCTTTCTAATTTTTCAACAGAAACTGGGAAGATCGATCCAGATATCTATAAATACAACACACCAGGGTTCACTGGCTGCCTCTCAAGGGTACAGTTCAACCAGATTGCTCCGCTCAAGGCAGCTCTGAGACCTACCAACGTCTCCTCTCACGTCCACATCCAAGGAGAACTAGTAGAGTCCAACTGCGGCGCGTCTCCGTTGACAATCCCACCCATGTCGGCCGCTACAGACCCATGGCACTTAGATTCAGGTGAGTCTGGGGCCTCGTGACATGATTGCAGGAAAGAAGTACATCCACCCTCCCCTCAAAGGAAAAATGATTGCAGTGAAGCAATTTATTTATTGTTGTAGGGCAATTATCACGGTATGAAATGTAAAGCTGGAGTACAGGAGAATTTCTGCTACTTCTAAATGTACTTTTTCAATCACAGTTAAGTCTGTGGAGCAATGTTAGCTTGTGGTACTAAGAGGCAACACTCATCTGCTTAGCTCCCTCTAGCACCTTCACATTAGAGTTCAGTTTGTTTGTGTCCCAAGTTCATGTTGTATTTGCATTTTACACATATTATTTTCAAAAATATATGTGTAAGTTTGTTTGCTGCCTCTGCATTTTAAATAGGGTGAATGACAAAGCTTCAGGTTCATAGGGCCTTATATCCTGCTTCTCTGGCACATTCTTACCCATCAGAACAAACTTCCAGGCTTGAGGCTTTAGGAAGGCATTAAATCTTAGCAGAGTTTAGTTCAATATCAGGGAATTTCAGCATTCAGGTTTGTTTATAATTTGCCTTAGTTTTGTGCTAATCGAATCTTCATTTTGGACCTAGCTATAGCACTTTCTTTGTAGCAGTGCAAGTGAGGGGCTACTTGTATGGATGAAAATGTTGTTTATGGTAATGTTTCTTATTTTGGATTCCTGATAAGTGAAAACATTCTAGTCAGCCCCATCCGAAAATATATATATATGCATTCTAATTTTAGGCATAAATGTATTTATAAACTGCTGATTTGTTTTTCTTGCCTGAAATGTCTGCTTTCCTTAGGCCATGTTTAATGAGAAATGCCATTAACAACAAGCACATTCAACTCATGCTGAAAATGAAAAGCAAAAATGATGTGCTGATCCTAGCACTCTCATCCAGCTTTGTGACTGGCAGTCTTTGATAGTTTGCATTACTCCTTACTTTACTTCTTTTTTTTTTTTTTTAATCTTGCTCCTTGTGCTTCAGATACTTCAAAAAAAAATCTCGGTTCCTGTCAGGTTTATATAATGAGGTGTAAGTTCACACCTGTATCATGATGTGGCCAGATTCTGATTTCATTTTTACTGGTGTAAATTAGAAGGAAAACTGGGTCTGTAATGGTTCTAATTATTATTTGCCCATTATTTCTGTCAATCCTGGTAAGATAGCAGGACACAGATGTGTGTCTTTAAAACATATGCCAAATCATACATTTTTTTCCTCCCAAAGTCAAGCAATACCAAGCAGTTCCTTACAGAGTTTCCTTCCAGCTTCTTAGTTGGGAAGTGAGACAGAGGTTCATAAGGAGGAGGAGAGAGGTTTGAGGGCTCAGAGTCCCAAATCTAGATGATGTACAAGCAGAACCGTAGTGTAAAAGCTTTCATTACCTCCTTTCAGCCATCTCTTTATAAGATTTCAGTGCATCTCCTCCTCATTTATCACATGCAATCTCCCACTTGAATTTTTCATCACAAAACTTTCCGATCCTTTTATTTTTTCCAGCCTGGAATTTTCAAGTCAGTTTGTACCTGACTTGAGGCATGAGGTTATATCTCATGCTTCTGTTCCTATAGAAGCACATTTGCAAGCCAGACTACAACTGGATGTACACGAGGCAGTCAAGCTGTTCCTGATAGCTCCAAGTGTTGAGAAGGGAGGTCCTGTTTGCCCAAGCCTCATGGCGCTGCTCATGTCCCTAGGTTGCTCAGCCTCCTTCTGGAGGCCATGCTGAGTCAAGCAGATCATATTGCCTTATAGTTTTCTGCTAAGGATCTTCTGTGCCCTAAAAAAGTGAGGTCTGGTTGGAGTGGAATGAAACTTCATAGCAATGGGGTGATGTTTCACGAGAGCAGCAGTGAAAGCACATTTAGTTGTACTGGAGCAATTTAAGACTTTCAGGCTAGGTCAAAAGTTTAATTCAAAGTCTGCACTTCCACAATATAAAGAACAAGGTGGTCACAGCAACCCCTTCTGTATCTCAACTAAGAACAACTCAGTCTTTGTACAAGTATCTCTGGCGATCAGACACAGCTGGCTCTGTTTCAGTTTCAGAAAAAGTGTATACTATAGACGGCATAACCTTGGGCTCACACACAGACGATCTTCATGACTGGTGAATAAATGTGTTTATTTTAGTGTCATTTCACATCAGCAAGTTGGTGTTTTGCACTCAAAGTTCTTTTTATATGTTTCCCAAACCTTATTAAGAGGTTTTCTAACATAAAGTGTGTGAAAAGAGAAAATGAAAAACTGGACTAATAAATAGAATTTCCCAGTGGTTCTAGAACTGGCATATTCATAGTGCTCTTACTGTGATTTTCCTCCTCTACTGAACTGGCCAGAGGGGCAAAGACAGTGAGCTCTACTGTAACTTGCAGAAATGCTTGTGGTTTTAAACAAAACAAAAGAATTGAGGGGGAAATGAAGAGAATAAATATCTTCTATGAATCTTCTATGAAATTTGTCTGGCAAGCATCATATGGTTCAAGTGTCATTCTGTCTCATATTCTGAGCCTCTCCTGGTTTAATTATTTAGGGCTAAGTGTAGATTCATGGCTTTGTTTCTCAAATCCTGTCACATAGAACTCTGAGGATTGAAAAATGTTGCAGGAGACAATAAAAGATAGGTGGCTAAGTAGGACAATTACGCTGGAAGACAAATGTAATGACCCTTTCACCTCTAAACTATAACACTGGGTCAGATCTTAGGAGTAATTATCAGGAGATGCTAAGCAGGTTCTGCCTGACAGGTGACCTACATGAAGTATTTGCCTTAAATGCTCTTCTATGGTTACCATATGGATGCTTCTTGGTAGCTGAAAAACATTTTGGATGCCTATAGAGATACTAAAGGATAAATCGTAAAGATATATATCAGCCAGTCATTTGCCAGTGACTGTTATAGTCAAGCTGAGGACTTCAGTGAGGAGAAGCTTGCTGATGGATTCCCAGCATGAATGAATTCTCAGTTCATTGTCCCGATCCTTCTACCTTTCAGCCTGGAAATAGCATGTATGTCAAATTTACAGTACTGGTATTTCTCAGTTGTCTTAAAATTGTCTTTCTCATTGTTAGAAAGCTGCCTGCTTTCCTCCTCCACCACTGCTGGCGTTCTGCCATGCTGCTATGGCATTATCTCAAACCGGGCCCTTGTTCTGCTTGCGAGTGTTTTGATAATGTGTAGTCTTTTCCCGTTGCCATGGTGATGC
Source organism: Eudromia elegans (assembly GCA_003342815.1). Classification (NCBI taxonomy): domain Eukaryota; kingdom Metazoa; phylum Chordata; class Aves; order Tinamiformes; family Tinamidae; genus Eudromia; species Eudromia elegans. Next base: position 157,843 of record PTEX01000410.1, read on the forward strand.
TTTCTTGGCAGGGATGGAGCACAAGCCTTCAACAAGTCACTGTCTTCAAGAATGTGACTTTTGGATGCGTTGGGAAAAAACCCAAAAAGATAATACCTGAAAACAAGCAGATCAACAACATAGTTCCCTTCCTTTCCCTTCCTGTGTTTTTCTCCCAAATCCATTATCTCAGCTCATGTGAGACAATCCAGTTTGCCTTGGTTGTAACAAAAGAAGTTATAGCAAAAGAAACTAGGTGAAAAAAAGTGTGGTCAATGACATTGTTATATAAAAAGTACTTGTCCTGCCTTTACATATTGCTTAAACCCAGTGGATTACCTTCTGGCATATACTTCAAAATAAGTTACAATTACATGTCTTTAAGTATACTTTAAGTATAAGTAGCATACTTTTAAGCTTTAAAAAAGCTTAACCATTAAAGGTTTTTTAATAGATCTCTAGGTTTACATGAGCTGAGATGTATTTCATGGATAATTAATTGGCGTTGTGCTTACTCTAGGGAAAGAAACCAAAGATAATAAAAAAAATATTAAAACATAGATGAATGTTTTTTGCAGTAGTTAAACCCCCAAACCTAAAAAAGCTTTCACTCAAAATCATACAAATTACTTGGGAGAGTGTTCAGTCTTTGGTTATTTTTCCCCAAAGTAAAGGTTCTGCAGCTTATTATTGCAGTTTCCCTTCCAAAAATTTCTCTATTAAATAAAGAAATAAAAGAAAGCTTCTACATGTGTGTATTTCTCCATTTCAGGTAAAATATATTCCAACTTTCAAAACCACCAAATCCTGAATTTGATAAAATCACAAAAGATACCACTAAAAGCAAAGTACATACAAAACTCTGCAAACACTGCTTTAGTAAATCCTTCTAACCTGCCATGGCACTATGCAGATGTAAAACACATTTATTTTGAGTTGAAACAGAGTGTTATCTAGAGTGTTTTAACACAGGATTTGATTCAGGCTATATTAGCTCCAATGTTGGGTTAAGAATTAAATAGAGCAGGATTAAATGCTATGGGTCTGCAGTGTTTTTTCTAGTCGTGCAAGTTTTGTCTGGCTTAACGAATATAAGCCCTAAAAGCTCTTCTCTATTTTTGTAGGTCTTGCTTTTTAAGAATCAATAGCTTGCTTTGAACAATATATTGAGCGTGTCTGGCAAAAGCATTTTATAAAGGGCATGCAATGCTGTCTTCAAGATCAAGACAGCTGCCTAAAGGATTAATTCGTTTTTTTTGTTACGAATTCATCATTCTTCCTTTAACAAGTGTTGAAGGGAGAGAAGCGTGAGAGGGCTGAATATGGGCCATAAGGTCCATGCTCACCTAATTGCTCAACAGTTATCTTTGGTAACCAAAAGTCAGCATCTCAGCTAGAAGGTGATACCACTAGTGTATTAGCAATACAGTCATGCTCCTTTTTGGACACTAACAGCTAGGTGCCCATGCTTCGGTCTAACCTTTAGGTACCGTGCAGAAGGCAGGATGGTGGTGTTTGAGATAAGTTTGTTTTGGAGGTCCATTTCTATAGGTATGTCCATTCAGGCACAAAGTATCAGTTCTCCCTGTCATGGAGTTTAAGGAAGGGGCAGTGGGCAGAACCGATTGAAGGCAGTACTTGCTATGCCGGGGGGATTTAGACCTCAAAACTGTCTTAGGTTATGGATGCAAGAACTAAAGGTCATTCTCTGACCACAGACACTGGCAGAGTGTGGATTAGCACACACTGAGCTTAGCATCCTTGGTTTGCCTCGGTGAATCCAAGGATTAAAATCAGTGCTACGGTATGAATTGGGGCTGGTTGTCTCCTCCCAGGAAGAGTAAGGGGGCAGCTCCTCTGCTTCAGGCTTCCTCGAGTGGCAAATGAGTTCAGAGGGGAAATAGACACAAGAAGCTCTTGTTTGTGATGCAGGCTTCTGTTTCTAAATGTCATCTTCTAGGTGCTATCAAAATCAAGAATAAATAATACCTCAGGAGCCCATAGCCTTGATCTGCATTCTTCCCAAAGGAAGGTGAGTTTTTTTGTCAGCCAGACAGGATTTAAGTCTAGCAAAATTTCATAGCTTGATTTCTAAGCCCTGAGTGGTTTTTTGCAGGCAAAAGGGTAAGTGGTAAAAATTAAGTTGCTGTTGTTCTCTTTTCAGTCAAGCAGCTAACTAGGAAGAGCATCTGAAATTTGGCATAATCAGTGCTTCTCCCTTAAATGACTTAATGATGGTGCTTGAATTACTGTAAGTCCCTTTTGATGGAGAATAAAATGCCTCCCTTGGTCCCATCTAGTTCCTTCACACAATTAAGCCCAGCTTTCTCTTGTCTTTTAAAAATATATAATTTCACTGTGAAACCTCTGACACTGTCTGCATTATATTAGGCAGCTGACAAGCTGCCAAACTCATACATTCCTCTGGCATTGATTGAGAGACTTGCATTATAGCTGCTTCATAAGCAGTGATTTGAATGTTAATGCTGCAACCCAGCACAAAGACAAGAAGCTGGAAATATTAATTTGTATCTGAATAATTGTCGTTGTCTGTGAAGACTGTATTTTCTCCCAATATTATTTACTTAGCTGGGATCATCAGGATGGTGTAAACTGGAGAAATTGGAGCAGAGAAGGAAACATGCAGATGCCAGAAGGTTTCATATGGCTACTGTCCTTTTCCTCCTCTTAGACCAAAAAGGTCTTAGACTCCAGATGTAAGTGGTTTTTCTGGATTACAGTTGGATCATTGTAATCATTGTAGCTTTCTTTTTAAAAAAAAAAAAAAAAAATTAGCTGAATATTTAAGCTCTCCAATCTAACTTCATCGTCATCCCCAATACTAAAAGTGCAGAACCTGATCTTGCTTTTTGAATCTTTTCTTCCAATGACCTAAATAGAGTTCAGTGTTTTTTCTTGTAAGTTATAGCTGTCAAAACTTCCAGGCCTGGAGAACTGGAGAATTTCTTCATTACATAGTAATTTTATTTTGAAATACATAGGGGAAAAGCCATTTCTTGCCGCCATCATCAATACTAAGATGTAGTGCTACAGGCTCTCTCTGCCATGGGGAGATGTTTAACAGCAATTTTCAAAGTGATAGTATACAGTTCAGGAGGTTCAGGTCTATACAGTTCAGGGCTAAAGGGTGAAGGCTGTATGAATGGTAAGACCAATCACTACATTTATTGTTTATGTGCACTATGAAAAGCAGATCCCTCCGCTTTGCTTGCCCTTTCCATATGGAAGATTCATTCCTTACTTAGGGTTGGTTGTTCTCTTGTTCACTGGGCTGGATTTTTTTTGTGGTTTTGCTTTTCTCACATATTCCCTGTGGGTCCATTATCAGTGTTTAGCTATATACAGCTAGGCTTTGATCAGCACTTAACTCTACTGTTCCTCTGAGAGCACCAAAGCGTTTCATATTCTGCATTAATTATAAAAGGAAGTGTTTGTCTTCCTTAACAGGTGAAATATAAGCACAGCTCATAAAACTTTCATGGAAATGATGGCTTAGGCTGGCATGACTAATATTATCAGTTTTTGTCTGGAGTCATACAGAGACACAGTGTCATTCAGACATTACAGCAAGGAATTATAAAACAGATGAGCTTAATTTTTCATGGATGTAGGCATTCTAATGTGCTGCAAATCAGTTGGAGTTTTGGCACTTGAGCAAATATTCAAAATGCTGCCTCTCAGTTAGAAGATGCTGAACTTAAAGCTGCTCATAGGCAGGATCCCAAGATGATTCTAAATATCTGCTCCCTTATCTTGAAATATTGAAGAAATTGTGCAGTGTGCCTGCATTAGTAAATAAATATAAAAGGTGCTTTGGTCTTGCCTGCATGCCTTCCGCATTTGCTTGCTTGTGCAAACCAAGTGTAAAAGCTAATGGGAAGTGACTGTGCAAAGAGGAAATCAAGGGAAAATCAGCCAGCCCAAAATGTCACAGCAGGAGTGTATTCCCTGTTTCATATTTCCCTCAGCATAAATTTGGGGAGCTTAAGATGCAAGGATGAGTCTCCTAATTAAGTACAGGTTTTGCCTTTTTGCTAGGAAAATGTGTGTTAAGGCCAAAAGAAAGAAAATTGTACTCTCGTCTCAGCCATAAAGTTCATAAAAATCCATTTTCTGGTCTATCTAAGAGTGCATGCAGAAAAGTTCACCTGCAGTAGGAAATGAAAGGCCTAACTGAGCTGCCTATTGAGAAGCACCTATCTTGACTGCATAGGTTGTTGCCTTTGGAGTTTAGTGGTGAATATTTGCATTGTCCTTGTGCATTGCACGTGGAACATCCACTGAATTTCCACTGAACCTTGCCCTTTTTATTGTTTGCATTTTCATTGCTCATCCCACAGTTCTTTAACAGAAATATCCAACTACTGTTGCTTCTGTAACTCCTGGTTATTTTCCTACAGTATTCCAGATGTTTGCCTGCAGAAGAGTTGTTCAGAGGACAATAGCTCTATTAAGCCATCGTTTCAGTGGCTTTATTAACTTATACACATTTCAAATTAGGGAAAAAAAAGACACAGTTGGAAGGATTTCAGAAAAAAAAACCAAATCTGTAAGAATACTGGTTTTGAGTAGAAAACCTCATGTTTCTCATAATGTCTGTACGTTTCTCCTTTCTCTTGTCAAAACTGGCCAGTGTAATTGGCAGTAGAAACATCTGAGGTTCAACTAAAAATACTTGGACAAAAATACAAATGTTCAAAGTGGTTATGATCTAATAGAACATATCTGACATTACTTAAAGTAACTGGCCCAAGTAGTGCTAATGTGTTAGAAGACTTTTTTTTTTTTTTTTTTAAGTTTATGAAGATTTTTCTGGTCATGTTCCTGTACCCCTTTCCCACCATCACCCTGAGACAGTTGCAAAAGATGGAAGAAATTAGTGGATTTTGATCCAGGGTGTGAATTTCATGTCCCGCATAGGTTGCATTGTTGGAGACAGAATAGGAAATGGCATTCTTAAAGTGAAAGGCTGATACCACAGGAACTTTTAAGTAGATTCTAAGTACATTCCTGCAGTGAAATTTGCTCTTAAATCCCTCAAAAAGCAGAGGCAGGTTTTCTTCTTTCTCATTTTCACCTTGGAGGATTAGGAATATAAATAGCTTTGTACTTTTTTAATGATAAAGGATGGGTGTTTTGAGAAGGGCCTTTGACACAGAGAGGACATGCATGGCCAGAGCAAGGCCACGGGCCATCCTGTGTTTCTCTGCTGAGAGAAGGCCAAGTTGGGAGCCCAGGCTGGGTGGGAGAGGTCAGGCCTGGCAGCAAGCTAAAGAGAGGGCCTGGGGTCTACAGGTTGCACTGGTCTCATTTGATGCAGACCAGTGTGCGGTGGAGTTGTTTGCTCCTGCTTAGCCCTTTGTGCACTGTGAGCTTCTGTTCCAGTCTGGCCTCTGAAGTATGGGGAGTGTGACAGTGACTACCATTTGTTGACATTAGCAAGAGTCAAGCCGTTAATGAGGTTTCTGTATTTACAGCAGTTAATAAGGAGCAGTCTGTGCTTTGCAGCCGTAGTAGTACGGCCCCGTGTGGCAGGTGGAGTTGATCTAACTTGACAGGGCGCTTGCCGTTGTTTTCCTCCGTGTTACGGTCCGTGGAGAAATAGATTAGTGAACTGATTAGTTTCAAGGGCTTTCTCAAAACCCTAACGTGCCTGTGAATGCTTGCGGTGTTCATAGGCTCCGTATGGATGAATCACAGAGGTTTTCCTCATGGATGTATGGGTTCAAAAGAGAGTTAGGAAGAATGGATGATACCTAACACTTGTTTCTATTTTATTCTCTTGCCATTTTAGTTGTAATCAATGTCTTTATAGCTGGAGGCTTTATATACCTTGTGTCACCAGGTCTAGATTCCATAGTTCACATTTACGTGAAATGATAATTGGTCTTAATATTCATGTGGTGTCTAATTTAGGAAGCTTTTTTTTTCTATATAATTTGTGGAAAGAAACAGATTCTGTTCTTAGAAAAAATCTAAAAATGGTATGCCAAAGGTTTCTAATGCACATGTTCAAAATTAGCTAAATGTTGAAATGTCTCACGAGTGCTTAATCTATTTCCTTCAGCACTGGTGGTTCACAGTCAGGATCTCAGTGCTGCTTGCTAGCTGGAGAAATCTCAGTGCTTTCTTCCCCTGCAAAGCACCTTTACTGTGTAGTGTTTTGTTGGTTTCTCTCGCCACATCAACTTTCTGGACCACATTTCTACTTTTAACAGAAACTTTTGAGAATTTTTGAAAAACTTACGTGAGATCTGTAGTAAAAATTCACCCTCTGAAATTGATAGTTGCAAAATTTTATCTGCTCTAAGGAACCAAAACTGTCATTCACTCAGCTAAATCAAACATATCTGTCGCCACAAATGTCATATTCTGCTCAGGTATGTTTGTCCAGTCCCATCTCCCCTTTCCATCCAATGAGTCCTGCAGTATCACCAATAGCTGCAGCAGTGACCAAGTTTAATAGGCAGGATGATATTAGATCTCCTACCACACTTTGCTAGTGCTCTGAGATGTCAAATGTCATTAAAATGGTGGTCAATATCCATTTCTTTTTTCTGCAGTTGATCCTTTATCACCCTTATAGGTGATGCAAAGTCCCTTTAATTCTGTTTACCTAATAACAGAAAGCAAAAGAATGGAAAACTTTAGTTTATAGTCTCTGTAGATTTATTCTGTGATAGTTATTGAAACTATCACTGTATCAACAGCAGTGTCCATGAAGGAAAGAGACAGCAAAGCATGATGTGTCCTTTAACGTAGGCCAAGTTCAGCATGATCGTAGTATGATCAAGCAAGTTCAATGGCCTACTGTGGGAAGAAAGGATATAAAAAAAAATCTTGAATTCTGGAAGGGAACCAACCAATAGGGTATGAATAAGTCCTAGATGTACTTAGTTTCTTACAGCAGTTCAGGACATCCTTGCAGTAGCTGTAGGTTTTAGAAAAATCTCCCTGTTGTGTTCTAACTAGAGCTGTATAAGCAGAGGATTTCAGAGAACTAGTGCTGCATCTTCTGAGCCAATCTGTAGCTTTTAATTCATTATAGAAAATAGTTACTTGCTTTATTCTCTATGTTTCAATTCACACAAATGAGACCGCAGCTGCTTAGAAAAAAATGGGGGAGATTCAGAAAGAGCTCCCTAGGTAAGGAAACCTTTCCAGTACAGCCTCCAAACCATCTGGGAATCAGTTGTTCTGAAGCATCCTGTATAGACCAGGTTACAAACGAAACTAAATAGTTTCCTTTATGGCCTCAGCTAACAATTAGGCAGCACTGCATTTAGAGGAGAACTTCTACAATAGCCTTCCAACCCCCATCTATATTACATCTACAATTCACTTGCCGTCCCCGTGAGCAAGAAATTTACTTTGGCTTTGCAGGGTAGCCACATAAAAGGACTGCAGCTCCATAACACCTATTTGCTCTGGGCAAGCCATCATTTGAAGTTATTGAGGGATAAGGTGGTGAGAAAGGTCTTGCTGAGACATGTAGTTAAAATTAATGTCACCATGATAATGGAAGGATTTGAGCAGGAAAGAGGTGTTCCCAGCTGTGATAGAGAAATGAAGGCACACACTTGCCCATTAGCAACTCCTCAAGTACTTGCAGCACATATCATAGCCGTGCAAGTTAGTTATTATACCACTCGCTGTGATTCAGACTCCCATGAAAGGTGAGAGTCAGTAATAACGATATTCATTTTATCTAATCAGTCACTTTGAAATATCTTGGGGGTTTCATTTTAATACCTGTGACTGGCACTCTAGATTTTTCTGCACTTTTACTAGAGCACCAGGATTACTGGTGCTCCTTTGTGAGCTTGTCTTAACACATTCTCTTCTCATTTAGTTACTTAATTTCAACAGCAAAGGAAGAAAAGACTCTTGTTATTTGTCTTCTTGACAAAGCTACCTCGTGTTGCAGAGGAATGAGCTGTAGTAAGGTCAGAAAGAAATCCATGTGTCTGAATTACACAACTGATAGGCACAATGCAGGTATTTCATCACACTCCACTCATGCTGTTGTTCTCAAACAACCTTCAAAAAAGAAGAGAGCATTCCCTATACAGTCATAAGGGAAGGCAGAACTGTAATTGTTGTGGATCCCAAGATTTTTCTACATAGAGAAACTTGGAAGCAACTCCGAACCATCCGAAAGGAGCAGAATTTGGTGCTCCATGTGGCCCTGCTTCTGTGGCAAGGGACTCCATTTAGGGCTACGATTGGAGAGAGCCATTTCCTTAGGATTTGGCACACCTGAGGCTTTTCTTTAAGGAGTCATTTTCCTTTATGATTTTGCCCAAGCAGCAGGCGTGTTAAGTTTAAAAATAGTGTTTGTTTATTTTCCTGCTGCCAGCCTTTCCCCTTCAGTGCTGTCAGGATAATATTATGGACTCTTTGCCAAAATCTCTCTATAGGAAACATTCATAGTCCTGAACAGTAAGGTTATTTGAGAGGAAAAACACTGATACTGAACCAGGTATTTATTTATCTTTTACTTTTATTTTTCCTTACTCTTTCCAGAGTACGCAATAGGAGGTGACTTTAGCTCACAAACTCCCATTGGGCCTTTCATTCTTCTGTGCAGCTGCTTTGGGATACAAAAGAAACTCTGTTAAGGTTTTTCCTACCTTCTAACAAAGCCAATTGAATTTGTTGGACAGTTGTGGGGCCTAGTGAATGTATTGGTGGCCTGTCAAGGAGAAGTGTTACAATGTCACTAAGTGCATGAAAAAGGAAAATACAGCTGTCTTCAATTATTCTTAGGTCACTATTTATATCCTGGATTATTTTTAATGATCTATAGTTAAATGCCTTTAGCACTTTGTCTATTTCAAGATCAATGTCATGTTTCCTGTGACAAAAGAGGGTGATTACAAACACTTGCACAGCTCCTTGGGTTTTCCTGGTCTGTGCAGTGTCTCGTTGCTATTGCTCACTTCAAAGAAAACGTAGATGAGAGGTTTAGGTTAGAGGTTTTTTCCTTTGGAAATCCTCTGTGATGGTTCTAGAGGTTAAGCAAAACCTCTGTCCAGATGCTACCCGAGCCCTGTCCTGCCTCCTTCTTCCAGATCATCTCCAAAAGACTTTTTCTTATTTCTTTAGGTAAGTACATATCACAGTTTTCTTTAAGTTGTATCTAAGGATGTTGGATATACTTCTAGGCTACTGTGTGAAGTTTTGCTGATCTCACCACGTGAATCTTTAATTTCCTCTTTACAGCCAGTGCTGATTTCCCATACAACGGTCAAGCTATAGGAGATGGAGTTAACAGAAATTCTGCCATTATTGGAGGTAGGAAAAATGTCATTTTTGTAAGAAACTTTGCAATATGGTTGTGAATTTGCTAAGAGCTGTCTCTGTTGGAAAAAGGCATTAGAACAAAGCTAAATAGAAACTTATGTGACTCCATTCTGACACATTCTAAAAAAAAAAAAAAAGGTTTATTCACATTTAGTTTGTCCCTTCAGATGTAGCTTTAACCAAATCTAAATATTAGTGTTCATAATCCACATGTTAAGCATCCATGCAGAGTTACCCTGGTGTAATTACTTGAGTTACAGAATAACTAATTCATCTGAGAAGGCGGGATGCTTTCGCAACTAGCATTTCAACCTGACTATTTCAAACACAGTCTGTTGCACTCTTGATAAAAATCACTTGTGATCCTACCTTGTTTTCTAGGGGCCAGCTTCTTCTGTAATTTATATGCCTGGTAATCCCATTCAATGAAATAGCTCTCCAGGTGAGGTTAATTAATTCTAGAATTGTCCTTGAATTAGCATTTAAATGAAGACTTGCTGACCAGCAATCTTCAGAAGTAAAGATCCTGGTTAAATTTGTGCACACGTGCAATGGTCTGTGCCCTCTTCCGCAGTACCAAGAGTTGCGCCATAACTCTCAGAACAGATCTATATCACAGCATCATATTCTGAGAAGATGCAGGAACTATTTTTCAAAGTCAACCTAGTATTTTTTGATCAGCTCTATACGTAGATAAAATGACACACTGGTGTTTGGGATTTTTTATTGTTGTTGTGCAAAACAACACTGAGTACAGTTGTATGTGCAGTCCAGTTGAAATTCCTTTTTCTTCCCCTTGGCCCTCTCAAAGATCTATGTTTCCATATCCAGATTTAGGTTTTTAGCTCTAGTTTCAGGAGTGTCCTTTTTTTTTTATTAGTATTTTTGTTGCTGCTTACAACTTTTCCCTGGTATCTTGATACCTTACAGTACTTCAAGAATAGAATTGCACTCCTTAAAAATTTCACGCCGTACCTGAATTTAATTTTTATTAGCATCAGCTAATAAGAGCAGTATAAAATATTGCTGACTGATTGTGAGATTATATTTATTTATTTATTGGCTGAGAACTTGGTAGGATCCTCACGTGGGAGATGTGTTTTTGGAGAGAAGGGCCACGAAAAAGGAAAAAGTGCTGTTCTAGCACATCCTTATCTATGCCTGAGAGGGATTTTAATTCATGATGCCTCTATGGAAGAGGACTGAAGGCCAAGCTGAGTATTGTGGGGAGACCCAAAGGTGCCTCTGTGAAACAAACAAATGTCATGGGGGCTGCTGTGGTGCCCCGGTAGGCACATGCAGCCCCCGCTTGGGAAGCACGCGGAGATGCCTCCATCCTCTGCACACGTGGCGTTTCTCTGCCCTGCTCCCGTCTCTTTCTCCTCTCCCCTGTCCAGGCGTCATCGCGGTGGTGATCTTCACCATCCTCTGCACCCTGGTCTTCCTCATCCGCTACATGTTCCGCCACAAGGGCACCTACCACACCAATGAGGCCAAGGGCGCGGAGTCGGCTGAGAGCGCCGACGCGGCCATTATGAACAACGACCCCAACTTCACGGAGACCATCGACGAGAGCAAAAAGGAATGGCTCATCTGAGGCCGGCGGCGCGTGGGGCAGCCGCCGGGCCGGGGCGCGGGGGGGACGCTGGGCTGAGGAGAGGACACGGCTTCGGACTCTAGAGCACACGTGTGGGAAAAAGATCAGCACAACGGGAGGAGCAAGCGGCGGGGGGGAAAAAACATTGAGACTGGAAGAAAAAGGAAAAAAAATCAAGAATATTGCAAGCATTTAAGAGAAATACTTTTTAATATTTATTTACAGCAAATTGCCCCTTCTGTATCCCAACACCTACAACAAAGAGCAGCTTTACGGCTTCGGCGCTGGGGAAAGTTTCCAGTAATACATATCTGTTTCTGTGTGCGGTTCAAGGGGGCCTGGATGCCTCTGCTGCAGAGCAGGGCCCATTTTTTACCTTTTTTTAAGAGCTGTTTAAGCTGTGGATAGTCTTGTTTGGAGAGCAGGGGACAGCGTGTTGCTCCAGCGTCTTGTCCCCACTTCCAGGCAGGCTGCCATGGTCCCCGACCTTCATCATTCGTCGCTTCATTTTGGTGTGGTTTGAACCGGGGGGCTGAGGGTGGGCTGAGGGGAGCAGGAGAAGCAGGGAGGTGCTTAGTGCAAACCCTGCTTGCCTTGGGTGGGTGCCAGCCCCTTGACCCAGGTACATGACTTAGCGGCAATGTAAAAACACCGTTCTTACCACCCCCAGCACCAGAGAGGAGGAGGATAAAGCACAGGACACTTGGGTTTTCTGTTCCTTCGCTGGGCTGTTGAGGATGACGATGCTGTGCGAGTCCATAGACATAGTCCTTTTCCACATCCTAACTCGCTCTCCCGTGCCCTGTACCGAGGCACAACTGCGGTAGGGATCAGAGCTAAACCTTGTTTGCTTCTGTTTCTTTCTTACAGGCCATCGCAGAAATGCTAGTATAACTCTAGTGGGTGCATTCGAGCCAGCAGGCTTAACATAATGTGTTTTTTCCCAACTTCGGTGTTCTTTAAGTGTTTCATTTCAAGTCCTTTGGGAAAGCTGCTGCTAACAGTGTCCTCTCCACCAAAAGGAGCTTGAAAACACTGCCTGAAGAGAATATGAGAAACATATAGTGCTGGGAAGGAGTTAATTTTCAATGCCCAGATTTGCGTGAACCATCACTTAGAAGTAAAGCAAGGACAGTACCAAGTGCAGCAGGGTTGGTCCTTACGTGGAGTTTGCGCAGCAGAACAGAGTAAGGACATGAATGTATCGCAAGGCATCATCTCCGGTGCACCAGAAGCACAACACCAAGAGTTTCTCTTTAAAAGTATTTACTGTCGTGAGAGTTTTAGGTTTACTTACTCTTTAATGTTGATGTGTTTAGTATGCACAGATTAATCCATTTTTGCTCATAAGAAGGATTTATTTTTTAAATTCACCTCTCCGATCTGATACACTGAGCAGAGCTGCCGACTTTAATTTGCTTCCCTCTTTGCTGTGTATATTTCATTTTTATAGTTGCTGTAAAATGAAACAAATAAAACAAACAAACAAAAAGATTTAATGGAGGGAGAGGAAAATACTGGAGTCTCACCCAGCAAGGTATTTGTAAGCACAATTTGTCAGATGGGAAGACAAAACCAATGGTTTGATTTTAAAGAGGATAGCATAATGTCCTCTTCTGCATTTCCTGAATATTAATTTCAGACCAAATCAAACCCATTCATTTCTTGATTTTATGAATTTGGACTTAACATGAAAAGCACTATAAATTTAAAAAAAAAAAAAAGACGACTATTGACTGTTCCTCAGGTAAATACGTGGCACTCCTACCTGGGGCTCAGGTAGGGGTGGAAACCACCCTTGCCACTCCTGTGCTCTGCAGTCTGTGGCCTGACCTCCAGTGTGAGCCTCTCCCCATCCTGTGCTTTCTTGAGCAGATGAACCCTTATCCCTGTCTCCTTGTGGATAAGAGGTAGGATCGAGCCTGCACCACTAGCTATTCAGCAAGATCCATCAGTTTCATGTGTCAAGTATGTGTGATTGAAAGTTTTCTCCTTTCCATATGTTTAGTTTGATTTTTATGTTTGTTTTTTGTTTTTCAATCCACTCTTAAGAAATACATATATCCTTGCTTGTAACTTCAGGTTATCAAAGGGAGCATCATTTGCATAGACTGGGGTTTGGGTTGTTCACTTTCTAATTTGAATGTCATGTCTGGGAGGCGACCAAACGGGCATAACCCGAGAGATGAGGATCGCCCGTGTCCTTACGTGAGTGAGACCAGCCCGGCGGTGGCCGTGCCGATCCACCATGTGCCTCAGCACGGGGCTCGCGAGGAGAGATAACCCGGTCTCTGACTACCTGAGTCTTTGGCCAAGCTACCCTGCAAGCAAGGATCTCTAGAAAATATCCTCAGACCAGTGCTCATGCGGATGCAGTAACTGGTGTCTTAAATTTTAGTGCTTCAGGATTTGTTTCTTAACAACAGGGTTTAAGTTTCTTAAGTTGCAAGCCTCTGTGTGTCTCCATTAAACTGAACGTCAAGAAATTATTTATGTGAAATTAATTCATACTGTGTTAAAATGATGATGATCTTAGAACTTGTCATTTTCCTGATAAGGCACTTCCGTAACTCTACAACTGCTGTGAATGAAGTGTTAGAGCTCTTCGGAGAGCTACGTTAACAATTCTGCAGCTCCTTAACTGGACCTTAGCCATGATCTTGAGACTAGCAGCTCCCCTTGGTGTGGGCGTTTGGTGACTGTAGGGGTGACAACCTGACTCTCTGCTTTGTGTTTCCATTTTCAAGATGGTGTTTGTCTAATTCGACAAGTGCTGGCCACTCAGCAGCCTTAGGAATGAAGGAGGAGCAGGTATAGTATTTACTATGAGGACTTCCTCTCTGTGGTTCTATTATTGGAGATTAAAATAATGTTCTTGGTCAACCATTTTTATTGGTGCCAAAAGTACTATCCCTATTCCTGTAGTGGGAAAATCTGAGGGAGAGGAGAGCAGATCCTGCTTTCATATTGTACTTTCCCCAAACAATATTAAAATAGTAATATCAGCTGTTTTAATTGCTTCCCCTCTTTCCAATGCAGAGCAAATTGTAGCTCCTTGTGATAGGAGGGGAACTGAAGTGTGCCCGCAGTGCCTGTGGAAGGGCAGCTCCCAAGACCACTGACCCTGTGGAATTGCCATTAACAGTCAGGAGAGCAAGACCAGGCTCAGAATTAGGAGTCTTGGTTAGTGAAATAATGTCACCAACAATTGGATCCCCATCACAAAACAGAGGGACCGCCAGGTAATGAGTCGTGCAACTCCCAAAGAGCTAAAATGCTGAAGAACTAACTGTGGTATCAGTGCAGCCTTTAGGGAAAAATTCCAATGACTTGTTTTTTAATAAAATCAGACACTGCTTATTCCATATTTGCTGAGAGCGAATTCAGATGTATTAAATAGGAATATGTATCTTTAACTGGTACTAGAGTATTTCTGCATTGTATTTTTTTTGTCTTAAACGTAACCCATTCCCTTTCCATCTGGTAGAGCAGTTACTGCTTCCTTGGTGTGGCAGCTTCTTAATATCAGGCTTAAGCTGGCATGGTGTCTACGAAAGGATGGTTGTTACCAGTTTACAAAGACTGCCAAAGCAGTGATGTATGTGTACAAGTTTAGTGTAGTTATAAGAATTCAGTTTAAAAGACCGTAGTAAATAATCACATTTTATTTAAAACTGTATTCTTTAATGGCAGATGCATCTAATTTGCAGGGTGTCTACTAGAATGTGAAGTGCTCTCTCAGTTTGATAAGCAATAGCTTTTTATATGGTTTCTCCCATGGATTATTTTACATTCCAGCAAACACAGTTACTCTCTAAAGATGTAATTTTTGAAAAGTAACACCTAAATTCCATTAATCACATCTGTTTTTCCATTTCTGGAGAAATTAAACAGAGAACTTACCTTCTAAAAGCAACAGCATGTAAATTAGAGTGAAAGAAGGAAAATGTGTATGTATGCCTAATATCTTCTGTGAATGTCTTTCCTTTTAACTGAAGTTCTATTAGAAAGCTAATTGGTGAATAAAAAAAAAAAAAGGAAAAACTCTAAATAGTTTTAATTAGTCTAACACCTGTTTCCTTGTGCTTTGTACGTTGGGAAAAGACAGAAAATTTTGCTTTATAAGAAAAGGCTAAAGTACATGAAATAAGGGGACTTCACAGTTTACATAGTAAGAGAGGTTAAACCAAACCAGTAAAGAATTACTAAAGGGCATTTATGTTCTTCCTAACCAGGCAGTTCAGATGGCCAAGAGTTTGGGGTTGTGTAAATGCACACCTGTGGAGGTTCACTGAAAATTGCAGTATTTGCAGCATTGCTTGCTTGGTATGAGTTCCACTCTAAAAACAAACTCCACTCCAGAAATGACTTGGTCATTTGCCACCTCTTCCTCTCATAGATCTATTGCTTCCTGTTTGAACATGACCCTTGTGTTGAAGTTGTCAAGAAAATGTATGCGCAGCTCCACAGACTTGGGTCTCTTTCCCTTAACAAACTGCCTTACCAGCCTTCAGAAAGGTTTTATGAAAAATCAGTTTTATGAAGAACTATGTTAAGAGTGAAATCTAGGCAAAGACACATCAGTGCAGCCACCGCAGGAGTCAGTGGGACTGTGCTTGTCCCAAACTTGTGCTCTGTATACAGAATAAATTGCCTTAACCACTCTTCCAAAGCCTTCACCTTAATGGACATTGCAGAATATAATTGCAGTCAAGTCCTGCAATGCAAGGAGCAAAGGTTTTTCAGGTTTAAATTGCTTTTGATAGCTGTGTAGAGCAGCCCAAAGAAGTGAAGTCTTTGCTTTTCACTGTCACAATGTGTGAGGTTCACTGCAGTCACAAGTGTGCAAGTTCACATTGACATTCAAGGACATTTTGGATGAGGTATCTACAGCTCTTTAGTAATTGCAACCAGAGGACAACATAATTATACCAAACATGCTTTAAATCCAGGAGTCTGTAGTGCTAGCAGGAATCACTCCTACTTAAAATTACATGCAATTTTGGAGATAAATTCAGATTTTGCCCTACAATATTTCCCATGCTACTTTAAATGAGAACAAGCTTGGCCCTAGTTACCACCAAAATACTTATTTAAGAATCCACAAGACAGTTCTCTCTGTAATATTCCATTTGACTTTCCCGTATAGGCAGTTTTCCTGAAACACTAAGCTCTAAGCCCCAATTTATGTCATCAGCTTACAAACCAGGAAGAAAAATATTTGAAAAACTTTTCAAAAGAAGTCACTTCATATAGAAAGGAAATTCTGGTATGAACAGATCCCTATGCAGGGTGCGTTTCTTTTGAGTAGTTTTCTGCTTTCAAAGCAATATGTGATTGAATTGCAGATTATTTTAAGTGATATAAAGCACAATGCGAACTGCTCCTGTGAAAAGGAGTTTGGGATTAAGGTATTCTGCAAATATATTCAGATCAAATAACCAATTTAATGAATCCTATTCCTTTTGTGACACATCAGCTTCCAGTGATGTCTGCTTGTGTTCCTGCTAATAGTCTCTTTTAAATGGGAAAACATCTGGATTAAACAATGTGAGAGAGAAGTGTGTATCTATCTCTTCTTTAAGCACACATGGATGCTGCTGCTCTGATATGCAATAGGGCATAGCAAATGGGTATTTCCTCAACTTTGTGTTTCACCGAATTAATTCTGTTCTCTCCAAATGACAGAGATATACTATTAGGATATTAATTATTATAGCATAAGGACATTTACATTGATGATATTAACTGTTACTCTGGATTCTGGCAAAGAGTTTTTTCTTTTTTAATTGAAAATTCATATCAAGGCAGGTAGATGACGTTTCCTAAAAAACAGGAAATGTAAATTATTGGAATTGCACAATTTGAGGGGAATTTTAGCGTGCTAAACAATAGAGGATACCAGGACGAGTTTCTTGTTGCCCTGTGGCTAGTGATTTAGGTTGGGCACTGGGATGCGGTTATACCACGCTCACCTTTTCTAGCTTTCACGTGCTTTAAAAAGACAAGTGGTAACTTCAAGTGATGCAAGTCAGATTGAAGCAGGCTTCATGTGGGAACTTCCCGCCTAACAGACCTCCTGTATTCAGTCCTGGGGCAATCCTTTTTTTTTTTTTAAGATACATGCAGACACATAAGTTAAATAAACTTGTTCGAATAAAGACAGGACAATCATCCCATTTAGGCTAATACTTATTCTCTGAATTGAGCACCTTCCCAGCTACTGCTAGGGTGTCCCTGAAGCACTCTGACCTCGGCACAGTCCGTAAATCGTTCACAGGCTGGTTTGAGAAACCAGTACTGCTTGGTCTTCAATGCCTGTGTCAGGTGAATCTTTCAAAATGAGTTTATGCTGCACCACAATAAAGCACTGACGTATGTTGGGGTGACTGGGCACTGTATCAGCAGCTAGTTGTACTTCAGGTTCTGCAGTGAAACCAAGGGCTGCTTGCAGAGGTTTCTCTTTTCTGTCGCTTGCATTAGTGTGATCTTTACCCCTGATCTATAAACTGCTGCAACAGGGCAAGGTGACAAAAGGAAATTCCCGCTAGCGCACACCCTGGAGCCCAG
This sequence comes from Eudromia elegans, assembly GCA_003342815.1. NCBI lineage: Eukaryota > Metazoa > Chordata > Aves > Tinamiformes > Tinamidae > Eudromia > Eudromia elegans. Next base: position 175,316 of record PTEX01000410.1, read on the forward strand.
AGTAGTGTTCCAGAGCGGCATCTAACTTACCCTTCTTGTTCTTCTGAGCCCCCATGTACAGCCCAAGGCAGAACGGAAATACATTGGCTAACAAAGGCTTCTGATTTTATTTTCCCATCTCTTTCTCTATTTTAGAAAAAGCTCCTTTCACTGATAAATCCGCAACATTTTACTGTCATTATATGTAAACAACATAGCTCTTAGTTACGCTTGGTGCTTTGACTGGCGCTGAGCTCTTTCACCTCCCTAAAACGTGGCTAATTTGGTGGGAAGGCTATGTGCTGCTAAACTCATACCACATGTTATTTTTGCAGAAGTTTTTCCCATTTATAGCACTCAGTGACTGGAAGTAAAAGTTTGCTTTCCACCATCTACAGCATTATTTTCTAACCTCTGCATTTGTTCCAAAATCACAGCCCTGTCTGGCAAAGCGAGCCTAAAAACGTGCACCCTTCCGGTGTGTGGGCAATCCCGGAGCCCTGTGCACGCCTGCTCCTGTTCGGCACGCTCACCTTCTCATGGTTGTTTCATAATTTTTCCCGGGACATATAAATTCCAGAACAAATGTCTGGCAAAAGCCCTGCACTTTCTTCAGGGGCGCAGGAAGGTGGAATTAATCCCCAGAGGTGCCTTTGCCCTTGTGGCACATATGGCCAATGTTTAGGAACTCTGCGGTTCTTACAGCGCCGTTGTAAAGGCTTTGCCTCTAAAGGTTTTAATCACGTGAAGTTTTAGAGGTCAGTCTCAGCAGGAGCAACACCTCACCGCTCTCACACATTTCAGCTATTGGCAGGTGCAAAAAAAATTCTTAACAGTGTTTGCGAAAGAATTTTGTTTTCTTTGGACCAGCAGCTACTCTCACTTAGATGGGGGAAACCCCAAACCGGCTTCTGCGTATGGAGCTCCTGAGATATTATCCGCACTCCTCTCCTCCATTGAGTCTCATCTTTGGAAGCCCCAAATAACTGACAATATGGGATCAGAGTCGCTTTGGAATAGAGAGGGCAAAGGCATCCCTTGATTCCTATTAAGTCTTACCTGGAAGCACCGTACACTTGCTTTCCATAAATCTGCTTCAGGTGGTTGGTTTCACTTCATATCCTGATAAGGAAGGTTTTTAATTCCAACCTGCTCTTCAGGGGATGGAGACAAATCAGTGTTCTGCGCAGGTGTGACATAAAATATCTAGAGTCTTAACTACCCATCCATTGAGCAGCTGGAGTTCAGGGAATTCTTCTGACAGAGCAGCTTCATTCAGCACAATACTCCTGAAAGGCTACAGCTCCCTGATATCTCTCTTTGACTCCTGCTGGCTAACACTCTCCTGGAAATCATCTCTACTGACATCATCGTATGCCTAGATGCCAACCTTAATGAACAGTGTTTATTTCATGGGAATCAAGTTGATTTGTGTGGATTCAATACATTCCCCCGTTACAGAGAGCTTGGGATGTGCTCAGTCTGAAGCTTCTTACTGACATATATAGAGACAAATATATAGATAAATAGATATTTTTATGGAGATGTTTTATAAGTGGCCTTTGCTTTGTGCATGGTAATTCTTGCCAAACTGTTGTTATTTAGGAGCTAGAAAACGGCTGGTGCTGCAGCCTTTGGGAAGTAACCACCTCTCTCTGTGGCCAACGGGACCTGGGATGCGGGCTTATGTTTTGATTTTATAATTTGCATGGTTTGGGTTTCTTTTTTGTCTCTCTGTCTTTTTTCATTGTTGTTGTTTGTTTGATTTCCTTCCTCATGGGTTCTCTGGTGGGGACACATTGGGAAACTATTTCTCAGTCTTGAGAGCGGAATCAAAGTCATCTGTGCCCTGTGCACAGCACATGAGGGTGGCTAGCTTGAGGACCTCAAAACACCATTTCTTTAGCAAATACAGCTGTAGCAAAACGCTGACAAAGTTGTTATCAAGGCAGGTTGTTTTAATTCCAGGTTTCCTTTTTTTTTTTTTTTTTAATGTTTTCTATCTGTATGTCACTTGTGAACAACCTGTATCCACTGGCCAGCCAGCTCTCAATACCTTGGGCCCTTGGTTAGAGATAAAAACGTAGCTCGTGCTTTCCTATCCCACTCCTGCCACACTTGTCAAGCAGGCTGTACCCAGGGAAGGCCATTAGCGGTCAGGAAAGCTAAACCAGCCTCTCACCCCATCTCTTCAAACCCGGTCAAAAGCCCATCCTGGGGTCCTGTGCCCCCAACGCTGGCCCAGCATCCTGGTGGGTGAAACAAGATGTGGTCTGGTTCCAGTTATTCTAATCCACAAGTTTTTTTATCAAGCACAATTTTTCCCATGGGAAGAGAAAGCTTAATCAGGATATGACAGCTATTTAAAACAAAAATGTGTATATTAAAAAAAAAAAATCCTAATCTGAAAGTATAGTGTAACTGAGATTCCTCTGTTATAGACATTTAGTCTATAGATTTATGGCTACATTTGCTATGTTATGCTTGGATAAACATATAATTCATTGAAATACATGAGACTGATAAAAGTAATACAATCTCTTTAAGGAGAATAAACTGTTTGTAAATTTATAAAGAGTATAATCTGTTAGGCCTTATTTGAATTATGTACTGTGGTTTGGTAAAAGTACAACATTAAAAGAGCCTTGCCAGATAAGGACTGTTTTATTGTGTGTGCGTGCATGGTTATTTTGTTTTCATGTCTCGCCTTAACAAGAAAGCTTTGCGGGTCGCACGCGGACACCTCCCTTGAGCCACAGCCAGCTTCTGCGCGGCCGTGGCAGCCCTCCTCTGCGTGCTGTAACGCACGGCTGCTACGGGAATCACCTCCGTGGTGCCTCCACGGCAGGCTCGGAGAGGCTGGATTCTCCTGGCTCCATCCCTTGCTTCCAGGCAGGCCCTCAGGAGCTCCAGCATGACCTAGGCGGGGTTCAGGGGAGCGGAGGGAAGGTGAGGTGAAGGTCTGTGGGTGGGTGGCAGGTGGGAGGGCCAAGCTCGGGGACCCTGCTGCTCTTTGCTTGTGCCTGCTGGACCCTCTCGAGGAAGCGCCACGTGAGCAATAGCGGATGGTCGGGAAGCTCTTCGGGAAAGCACCCCGACACTGCCTGGCACAGCGGGAAAAGGATGCACCGCATGGGCCATGGAGCACAGCAGCTTCCAGCTGCTTCCCAGATTACCCAGCGGAAAGGGAAACTCAGGCAAAATGTGTTAAGTGTGAAAATAAGCACCGATTTAGGGTAGGTTTAGCAAGTGGAGGGGCTGGAAATCTGGAGACTGCCGACGAGCTGCTCAAGCAGGGTCATGTTGCCCAGGGTCATGTCCAGGCTGTCTTGAGTATCTCCAGGGATATCCCCCCTCGAGCTGCTGGCAATGCTCTGCCTAAGGCAGCCCAGGCCTTCTCGGCCACAAGGGATAATGCAGAGGAACGGGTCAATCCATGTGCAGCCACTCAAGGATGGAACACGTGTTTGGTTTTTCTGGAACGCCTGGTTCCTCCCCGAAGAAAATTTTGCCCAAGGATCTTTAAGGAAACAAAAGTGACTGGGAGAACCGCTGGAAAATTTTTAAAGAGGATTGGTTTAAAGCAAATAATAATAAAAATTCAAACCAATCCCATCACAGTGCATCCAACTAGTACTTATTTAATGGGAGAAAGATACAAGAAGGTTTTAGGCCTCTTGGTTGCGGGAGCCTGTGCATCACCCTCCCAGGCCTCAGGCTGTGTTGGGGTTGTGGGCCCTGCCCCTGCTGTGCACACACCCGACCTGCATCTCTCCTTGCCCCAGGCGTGCCACACAGACCGGAGGCTACTCCAGGTTGCTGTGTCTGAGCCTCAAGTGCTGTATGTAGGGGCACTGCCAGGAAGCTAACGTGTAGTTGCGTGTTACTTGGGCACCAGCCATTGCAAGCTGTGACCTCCATTTTCTTCCTGCACTCTGGTACTCCAAGATAAAACACTTGACTTCAGCTTTGATCCCAGAAGAAGGCACCTCCTGGCTTGAGTAATTGCTAGCCAGTACATTGGGCTGCAATGTTTTGTACAGCTACAGATCTCCCTCCCTCTAATTGTGCTCCCTCTTCTGTAAATTAAAAAACCCCACCCTTTTCACCAGAGTAGCACAGATATCTTTGCTTTACTCGTCAGCAGCCCATTTCATCAGCGTTAAAGGCAGCAGTATGTTCAATGCTGACTGGATTAGGGGGGAGTGCTCATGGGGTTGCTAGTTTGGGGGGTTCTTCCTGTCCTTTCTGACAGCTTCCTCCTGCCCCCATCCTGCTCTTTGGCCCAGGATGTGATGCCCATGGATGCTGAAGGTGCATTAGTGCTGCCTGTGGAATATAAAAGCGAGGCCCAGGGCATTTCCTCCTTGAAAACCCTCTGATTTACTAAGTGAATCCCAGGAATTTCCTTCAGGCTTCGGGCAATTTGGGACTGCTCATCCCAGGTGAGATCAAAGGGACGGCTCATTCCTTGCCCCGTTTCCCCCAGAAGCAGGCGCCGAGGAACAGCTTAACAGCACAGGTGAGTCACACAGTGTGGTCCCGATGCTTCCACAAAGGAGTCGCTCTGCTGCCAGTGCCCGGCAGCCGAAGGCATCTCTGATGATTTGAAGTGCTTCAGTCATCTTTCTCCTCCCGTCTCAGTATGTGCTTGCGGCCAACAAGTGGTATCTCCTTGGCCCCAATTACTGTACCGTTTGCTTTTAAAGAAAAGGAGCAACGAAGCCGAAAGGATATTTCTTTTTCTTTTGCTCTGCTTGCTAATGAAACAACCTCACCAAGTCTTAAAGCACAGATAAAAGAAAAACTTTAGTGGCCAAGGTGTGTTCAGGGATTTGCTCAGTGGCATCAGACCTGTGAGCAGGGATGGCAGAAAGCACTTGGTCAGGAAGGCAACACGGATAAGGAAGAGACCTGCCGTGTTTCCACTGTGCATCACCCATCAGATCTGCGAGGATGTTTCATTCACTTGGGCTTGACTGCTGAGGCTTCCTGCTACTAGTCTGGTCTGTCTTTCTGACATCTTTCTTTTTTTTCCAGGAGTACCAGAAGGGGAATATTCCCTAGCTGGAAACAAAGGCTGCCAGCACCTTCTTGCTGCTGACTGGACATTGAGATGAGTCACAAGAACCACACTGATAAAGTGCTGCAAATTCCTGCATGTCTTGTCAGAAGATGGTGAAGGCAAGAGCAGAAGCTAGTGGTTTGGCTGCTTGATTTGGTTTATAAGTGATGCGATAAAGATATATTTTAAATCCTATTGAATGCAAAACCTCAGTAGTCCATGAAAGAGGATTTTCCCTTGTGGAAGTGGGCTGGATAAAAGGCTAATCCCCAAATCCTTCTGGTGTTTCACACCAGGAACTGGGCATGAGAATTGTGATAGCAGCTCCACTCCCTCCGCAGAGGTCCCTAAGTGTGCCCAAAAGGTGAGCATCCAGTGGAAGCAAAGGCACCTCTGCCTTGTTTAATCCCTGCCACTACCTGCACAGAGGGTCTGCAGGATGGAAACAGCCATCGGAGCAGGGCCAAAAGCATCCTGAGAATGAGCAGGCACCCGGGCATAGGCAGCTCTGAGAGCAGCCAGGGCGCCTGCCTTCTGTGTGGCAGTAGCTTCCACAAGCTCCTAGGAAAGCAATTTCTTTGAGCGGGGGTAGAGTTGTTAATCTGAGCTTTGTTACAACCCTGAAAACATTTATACACTTCTGTCCTTTCTCCTCACCAGTTTTCTCCCATCTTCAAAAGGCCATAAGAAAACTAACAGTCTCATGCTGGGAAAAAAAAAAAAAAAAGGCACTTTGTTGCATCACAATAAATTTCATTGATTTTTTTTCCCTTTAGGTTTCCTGTACAATTGATTTTGGGACCAAGCACGCAGCAATGATTCAGCTCACAGTGTCACAGCAGGGCAGAATTACCTTAGGGAAAGGGTTGGATAGAAATTATGAATGACTTGACTGTGTGCCAGGAACACCCATCGTTTTTCAGTCGAGCTTCATCAGCGCTGCATCAGGCAGGAATGAGTCCTGCCTGGGAATAAATTAGGAAACACTATTTGTCTCCAGTCACAGAGGCATTCAAGCCCTAGACTCTTTTGGCCCTTTCCCTTTACTCTTTTGAAATTATTGCATGTTCACATTTATCCCTAATTTTACATGGGTTTGTCTCTAACCCTGAGAAAAGACTCTCTGAACAGCCCCTCTCGTAGGGGTTTGCGCTGCTTCCAGTACCTCCTTTCCTGGGCAGAGCAGGAGAAGTGAACTGACCCTTGCAAGGGTGACGGTGCAGAGGGGAGGCGATGGTGGCGAGTACAGTACAACAGAACAAGCAGTGAAAAAGCCTAAAAAGAGGAAAGGGAGAATAAAAACAAAGATGGGAAAAATGTTCCAATGCCTTCGTATAGGCTCCTGCAACATAGCTAGATTCAATTCAGAAGCACATTTAACCATGTTCTCTTCAAATGGTAGCATTTCTAGCACTAATGATATGTATTTTCACCAGGGACTCAACCCTAAAATATGTTATCAGCCGGCTTGCTCAGGCTGAGTTCTTCCATTAATATTTCCATTTGCTCTAGAGGATGCCCTTGAGATTTAAGGCTATATAGCAATGGCATTTTGGACTCTTGTCAGGAGTTACATTTTGTTACTGGAAGCTGAAGGTAAACTTGGGGATAAAAATAACTAATTGAAACTGTAAAATAAATAATAATAATAACAGTCTTTGCAAAACTTCCAGTAACCAAATAAGCATCAGAAGTGAATATGCAAGCATCACTGTGAATTAATTTCAATATGGGGTAAGTTTTTAATCTCTCCCATCCCAGTGAAAGTCAATAAAGAAAAAGGAAACCTATCCCACTTCCTTTATAACTGTTTAACCTCTCTGTAAATTAACATTGCAGACTTACAAGTAGTATCTTCAAATTGTCATCAGAGCCTTGGATTATGCTCCTTCCTTTGAAACAATTCCTATAAATTACATTTGTTTTCAGAATAGTGCCTGTACATGCACATTTTTGAGTGTAGATGACTGTAAGTCTTAGACACAAGCATGAGTGAAATAAAAAGCAGTTTCTTTTTCTCTCTCCACACAGTTGCAATATTGAGATCATCTTGCAAGCACTCACTATTCATTTAATTACAAATGACTGCTGATTATACTAAATCACATGGATGCTTCTAGCCAAGATTCAGTACAGTTTGCCTGTCAATATCACCACTGTGATCTGATTTACATCATGCACTCGCTGTAGTACCGGATATGTCAGATGATGTAATCAAGAAGCTATTGGTTTTCTTAACCATGTTACTTGAACATTTGGTCTCTATATTACTATGCAGCATTTCCTAGGTAGGTTTTACAGCTTCAGAACACAAGAAATGAGTTTGGCAAGTCATCTGCTCTCTGGATGTACTAATGGCTGTAATAGCAGTTCAATTAAGCATCACTGTGTGGCAAGGGCCTTAGCAGAGTCAGGAGGTGCAGGTGATAGTCTCTCCATCTTGAGCAGAGAATAAGAAAGAGAAATGGCAAATGTAGCACATAGTTTGCCTTCCCAACATCAGTGTAAATTATAGCAAATGCAGAGCTTCTGATTAAATTGCTGGGAACAAGGGATGAAGGCAGCAGAGGGGGATAAAATAGGGGGCAGGAAAAACAGAGGCTGAGTGGAGGGACAAGCTGACTGTAGACTGTCTTGGGTCATTTAGTGCTTATTATTATAGACAAATAAACAAATAACCAAACAAAAACGAACCCACAAGGAGAGAAGAAAATTTAACGCCCCATCCTGCTGCTCAGGGGCTCATTCACCAGCCTTGAAAGGTGCTCTGACAGGGGAGATGGAGAGAGGAGGCTTCCGTTTTATGCCAGGGAGCTAAAAGGGAGCCTAAAATTGAAACGGAGGCAATATTGCAGAGAAATCCCAAAATCCTGAAAACTCCAGATCGGAATTTGTTCTTTCTCTTTCCCAACGTTTTTCTTAAAGAAGCCTGTGATAGAATTTCAAACAAAAGAGCTTTTCTGGTTTATACACTTCGCGGAGATGCCGGGCTCGGCGTGCGCGTGCGTGTCAATACACGAAGTGGCCGGGAGCGAGTCAATCTAGCGGGTGCCTCCTGCTGCCCGCAGGCACGAGCAGCATGCGCGGGGGCAGCCGCGCTCCCTCGCGGCTTGTGGGCCTCAGGGAGGGCGTAAGAGGGACTCCAGTCCCTTTAATTCCTTCTCGGGACCAGCCAGAGGCTGGGACACTCCTTGGTGTGAGGTATGTGCAAGGGGATACCTGCCACAACCGGACTGCCGACGCCTCGTGTGTGTCTGCGTGCCTACGTGATCGCTGCACAGCCTGTAGTCAGGCAAAAAGACCGTAAGCTGCCTCCACGTCCCTATTATTTGTTCTTCCCTGCTCGTGCCAAGCTCTACAGCTTGTCACAGGATCATTATATTTCTCAGCGAATTCTCTTTGCTGGGAAAGCAGCTGAAACCAGTGCTCCTTTACCCGCAAATAACCGAATGAGTGCCTCTCTTCTGATATCTGCTTATATGTTAAAGCACAGGAGCCCAAGTGACTTCTGCTGGCTGGACTCTGTGGTGGATTCCTCTCACTGGATACCAAAAAAATCTTCTTAGGATCTCTGAAATAAGTGCTAGGTGTCTTGCATTGCAACTGTGAACACTTAGGATCATGAGTTACATGCACAAGATGAGATATTCTGCATCCATATATAAGCTAGGTGCAACTGTCATGCACATCCAGGAAAGAAAAGGATATCTTGGTGTGACACCTGAGGAGAAGACCCCTCAGGTGGGATCTTAAAAATGTTCAGTATCCTGCATATCCAGAAAGATTGGATCACCTTGTGTTAAATCAGCACACAATCTTCATTAGATGGCATGTCTTCTGGAGAAAAGAGGACTCTGTAGTATCTCTTAGATGAGCAGTGGGTGAAAACTAAAATAAATCCCAATGCCCTTTGGAGATGTCGCATGGCATCAATGAATGTTTACAACTCTGTTAATTTACTGTTCCTAAGCAGTCATGAAATACTATCACTCAAATGTTGTCTTTCTTTTTGTGATTTAGTAGAACATAAATAAACACTTTATCTCAGTCTTGTGAGCCCAAAGAACACAGTGTTGAACAACTAATATTGCATTTCTTTATAGCATCACCCAGTACATTGAGATCCAGGTGCAGTGTGTGTGCTATAAGGGCTGTCATTCTTTAGCAACATCAGTTTATCTTCTACTCCTAGACATGTTAACCCTTAGAAGACACAGTGAATATCCAGACCAATGTCTATTGACTTAGCAATAAGCAGGACAGTACGACCTGGATCCTCTTTTGAGCTGCAGCCTTCTCCACTTTCATGGACAAGTTGGCAGAGCTGGAAGGAGGATGCAGAGAGCAGTGCCTGATGTGGCATTAATGCACTGCTAACTAGGAGCTGCACTTTTCAGAAATCCTGAGGGAATCAGATTAGATGTGTGAATTGCCCATCTATCTCAATAGAAATTAATCCAGGAGCTAATAGTATTTCAGGTACTGATGCTAACTGCAATTCATTCCTTACCAAAGAATGGGAGAAAGGAAATCTTTCTAAAGATAAACAGTATTTCACTTTCAAAATATTATTCAGGTAAATAGACTTCATTCAAAAGCACATTTCCTTGAGAAGGTTCCATTTCCAATAAATCTCTCCAGCTTTTGTTGCTGAAAATCCCAGGAGGAAAAATGTAACAGAAGCCCACAGTCTTTTGCACAAGAAAACACAACCTTGCTGGCTTCACTGTCATGTTAATGAAAATTCCTCTAGGTGATCAGCAGGGCAAGTAACCAGGGAGCCAGTCCCTGGGCTGGGGACACCAAATTCTCCTTCTCCTGTTTGAACCTGAAACAGCCTTCAGCAAGTGGAGAAGGCCCCAGCAGGGGACATCTCTGCTGGTCATCAGCACAGAGGAAAGCACTCTGGCAAACCTTGGGTTTGCTGGTGCATTACAACTGCTTCTGTCCAAGTCATCTGCTCAGGTGACAAAACAAGATAGATCTAATCTGCTCATCAGCTCAGCTTTATCGAGCTTTTTATTGAGTGGCTTTTCTCAGGGCACATATGAGATGTACATCCTCAAGGCTGCTCTGCTGGCTGAGCCTGGCATTTAGAAATACAGCTGCCAAAGGGGCAGGATGGAAGCAGTGACCCAAAGTGAGAGATTGGACTAGGTGATTTTCTGTGTTTACGAGAACACTCCCAAGATCACCATGGTCTTGCTCAGAAAGGGTGAAAGGATCCCATGAACACAAAATAAATTTATTTTATTTTATTTTATTTTATTTTATTTTATTTTATTTTATTTTATTTTATTTTATTTTATTTTATTTTATTTTATTTTATTTTATTTTATTTTATTTTATTTTTATTTTTTTACCAATTACAAAAAAGAGCTACAATACATCTCAGAAATTACACTGCTCATAGGTTACTATACTAGCTAGCTTCAAAGAACCAGCAAGTTCTGCCTGTCCTCTCCAACCTTTGCTCTTCCTTTTTGAACGGAATTGCACCACACAGTTGTATCTGCAGTGCTGTGTCAGCCCTTCCCAAATCCATCAGAGACCAATTACTGTCTTTTTAGCTTCAGATTGGTGTCACCGAGCAGGTCGCTGTATGCAAAACATGCTTTTCATATTTTTCCTCTTCTGTAATCAGAGAAACTTGGGCAAAATCAAATAGGGAGCAAGCGAAATGTACCCCGGTGCCCGCGGGACGGAGAGGTGACGTTTTGTGAGCTTGTTTGCATAACACTAATGAACTGCAGGCTCAGCCCAGCTTTTGCTGAACCTCATTTTACCACAGCAAGTTTGTAGATCTACGTAATTGTGGTGGGTCAGATCTGCAATTAGCTGACTTGCAAGATTGATTAGAGTATTACCTACCTAAAATATGTGGAAACACACCTAGAGCCACCCAGACCCTTGTGTAATGGTCGTGCCCAAGGGGCTGGTTGAACTGGTCGCTGTGGCTGCCTTGCATACTTGGCACAGTAAGAGCCATAAGCAGAGCAAGACTAGGATAACACCAAGCATCAGTCCCAGGGTGTGGATTTCACCCGGGTTTGACCATATGAAACGAGCCCTGTTTTCAGCACCGCATCTTGAGGGTCCTCTAGGATGTCTATTGATTTTAATGGCCCAGATAAGCTCCAGTGTAAGTTTCAGTTGCGTTGCCTCAGTAAAACTACAAGAGATTTCCAAGGCGTGGGGCTAAACAGGGTGTGTGTAAACCTGGCTCGTAAGGAAAAGCACGTCAGGAATGCAGTCGGAGGTTGGTCTCCTTGCCTAAGCAGATGAGAGGGACACTCAATAAAAACACATCTTCACCACTGCAGACAGAATCACAGAATCTTCAGGGTTGGAAGGGACCTCTAGAGGTCATCTAGTCCAATTCCCCTGCTCCAGCAGGGACACCCAGAGCACGGAGCACAGAGTGATGTCCAGGCGGGTTTGGAAGATCTCCAGAGAAGGAGACTCCACAGCCTCTCTGGGCAGCCTGTTCCAGGGCTCTGTCACCATCACAGGAAAGAAGCTCTTTCTCATGTGGAGATGAAACCTCCTAGGCCTCAGCTTGAAACCATTGCCCCTTGTCCTATCACCAGCCACTACGGAGAACAGTTTAGCCCCTTCCTCCCTACAATCACACCTGAGGTATTTGTACATGTTGATTAGATCCCCTCTCACCCTTCTCTTCTCTAGGCTAAATGGGCCCAGCTCGTTTAACCTCTCTTCATATGGTAGGTGCTCCAGTCCCTTGATCATCTTGGTCGCTCGTCTCTGAACCCTCTCTAGAAGCTCCACATCCCTCTTGCCCTGGGGAGCCCAGAACTGCACCCAGCACTCCAGGTGCGGCCTCACCAGGGCTAAGTAGAGGGGCAGGATCACCTCTCTCATCCATAACAGCATCGTAAATAATTTAATAATTTAATTTTATCTGCATATCAAAGCTTTACAGTCACCTAGGCCTTGGACTACAGGGAGAATTGCCAGTGGTTAGCTGACCTGCATTCAGGAAGATATACGTCAAAGTGGGAGGAACTAAAGATTAAACTCCCAGGCTGTTCCTATATGGACATTTATTTTTCTTAGGTGTACAAATAATCGTTAAGATATAGAAGATAGTTATTCTGTCATACCAAATTTTCAAAGTCTGTAAATTCTTTCAAACAATGCAAGTTTTAACAAGAGCAGTGCACTGAGTTTGTGCACAGTTCTATAATCCTGAGACATTGCTGCTGTATCATAAAGAATTTTGCTGTGATACGTGAATGTAGACAAAGAATGACTTATTGAGCCGTTATAATGGGTGAATGACTTTTTTATAATTTACCATAGAATAATTTAGAAACTGTAGCACCTGTTACATTAAATTATTTCCCCTGCAGCTTTTAAATGAGGATGGTTTTCAAAGGAGACATACATCTCTTACATTCAAACGACCTTCCCTCTGCCCTGGAAGAATTGGGAATATTTACAAGATGGAGTTCAAAAGTTAACTAGAATATTATCTAAGGTAAAATCAGGAATCAAAAATTATAACTGAGCAACTGATGAGCTGTAAACACTCACATTTTTTACATAGGCACCTGTTTATCCTTGAATAGGTTTAGCTCTCTTTGGGATGGTTTTCTTTTCTGTTATACCACAAAAACAAGCATGTGAGAACAGCATTAAAGCTTAATTAGTAGATTTTTTTTGTAGTGTCAGAACGATTAGTAACAGAAATTTCCTGCTCTTCATCACAAAAGCACAACTAAATGCCTGCTTACTGCTTCAAAAACTTCAAGTGTTTTTTTCACATCGACTTGCAGGCACTGTTAGGAAAATACTGGCTTGGACAGGAGTGAAATGTCCACCAGAATCAACTCCATAATTTAAAATATTTATTATATATTTTTAGAAAATCTTCGTTTTCTATGCATTCTAAGCCTACATTTAGAAATATAAAGAAAAGTGCAGGCTGCAATTTTTTAATCAAGATTACTGGAAAAAAAAAAAATACTGGGACAATCTTCCAGAGAGTTAACGTGCTTTTCCACTAGATTCAAATCAGCTTTCATCAGGGTACAGGCATAAACTCCCTTCTGCAATAGGCGGTGGTAGAAGCTGTTACACACTGCACCTCCTCTTCAAGTCTTACCGTGGGAATGGGTTACAAGTGAAAGGGAACAAAGAAAAATTTGGGAGACAAGATCTAAGGCACAAAAGTCACTTGCCTTCTGTTTTTAAAGGGTAAAAGGATCCTGTGTCCTGATGGTATCAGCTGGCTGGGAGGTTTTTCCTTTTGTCCGTTGTGCAAAGTTAACCTACCTGCAAATTGTCCCTTTTAGGCTGGTGGAAGGAGCCGGAAGGGCTAATACGGTTGAAACAACCTGGTGAAATTTCAGGGTGGGTTGTAAACAGTGTGCGATCACTTTGTTTTGAAACCTCTGCCTTGTATTTAAACCTCATGTATTTAAACCCATGCATGAGAGAAGCCTGGGGCAAATACCATGGTGTTTAAGGAACGTGCAGCTGCCCTGCCATCTGGCCTGTTCTTCTCATGTTTAGACATCATAAGCCACATTAACACAGAGCTGACGGTAAAGAACCTCTGAAAGCAAACCAGCATTTGTGCAATACATTTAAGAATGGCAATGTTTTTAGAGACAGCCTTGCTAACTCACGCAGGAGGTTCTCCAGGCACTCACCAAGCTTGGCACCAACCTGCAATACTCTTAAAAGCAGCCAGTGCCCAAGCTGAATTGGGGGTAATGTCCTCTCCTCTCCTTGGCCTCTGCTCCTAACTCGTGCAGCAACTTTTAATGTGGCAAGCTGAGTTGTGTGTCAGTCCCTTCATGGCCTACATCCCATCAGAAGTCACAGGGACGTATATGATGCTGCATATATACTGGGCTCACCTGGATATCGCTAGGGCCAGCAGCGCAGAGGAACCGAATGAGAGGCATAGTGCCATAAGTTATTCCCTAGCTAAAACATTAAAGTGAGAATCCAGTTAAGATGTTTTTCCTCTAGAAGAGATCCTAGCCACAGGGAGGTTCAGAGTGCAAGAGGGCCAGGTGCGTAATGCACAGAGACCTCACAGAAAAAGCCATCAGAACTTTGTGACATGAGCAAAGCAAAGTATTTTCCCCTGTTTTTATTCTATGAAATAGATTAAATATTTTGTCTGAAAACAGAATGATTTCTTTTTATAAATACTTTATCCTGGGGTGCATTAAGCAGAGCGTCTCCAGCAGGTCGAGGGAGGTGATTCTGCCCCTCTCCTCAGCCCCGGTGAGGCTGCACCTCGAGTACTGTGTTCAGTTCTGGGCTCCCCAATACAGAAGGGACGTGGAGCTGCTAGAGAGAGTCCAGCGCAGGGCCACGAAGATGATTAGGGGTCTGGAACATCTGCCCTATGAGGAAAGGCTGAGAGAGCTGGGCCTGTTCATCCTGAAGAAGAGAAGGCTGAGGGGTGACTTGATCAGTGTCTATAAATTCCACAAGGGAGAGAGTGAGGAGGAGGGGGCTGGCCTCTTCTCAGTGGTGGCCAGTGATAGAACTAGAGAAAATGGCCACAAATTGAGGCACCAAAAGTTCCACAGGAACTTGAGAAAGAACTTCTTAACAGTGAGGGTGACAGAGCCCTGGAACAGGCTACCAAGAGAGGTGGTGGAGTCTCCTTCTCTGGAGATCTTCCAATCCCGCCTGGACACCACCCTGTGCCACATGCTCTAGCGGACCCTGCGTGTGCAGGGGGGTTGGACTAGATGACCTCTAGAGGTCTCTTCCAACCCTTGGCATTCTATGATTCTATGATACTATACTTATGTATGTGTACATGTTGTGTGCTTGAGTGTGTGCATGTATATATATATAATATAAAACACACACACATATATATGTAATGCATATGTGTGAGTATGTGCATGCATGTGCATATTTAAAAATGTTTAAGTATAAACTTTGGACATAGATGGGATAATTTCAGCCACTTAGTTATACACAGTTCATGTCCTAAGAGGACACAGTGGGCAACCTTCATCATCAGTGCAAATAATCACTTTCCAGGACAATATTCTGGAGACTCTAATAATCTGAGTAAAGACCAACAGAAACAGCTTCTTATCTGAGGGAAGTTGTGGTAAAAACACAAGCCTCCCAGATTTACTCGTGTGAGTCTGCATCCGTTCGTCCGCACGAGGGGGCTCAGCACCAGCTTGCTACTCTTTGCAGCACTCTTCATGCTGCCGGACCAGGACCACAGGTTGTCACCTGCATTCAACTCCTACAGTCACCCTCTGCCCTGCCCTTGCTTTGTGTGCTCCCTGCCGGAGCCTCCAGGGCTGAGCAAGCCTCTGCCCCCTGCTCCTCCTCCTCCTCCTCCCGCGGACGGGTGTGAAATGCTGCTGGTGGATGCTGCGGGAGTATTGAACACTAAGTGCCACTAGATGGGGAGCCTCGCACAGTGCTGCAGCCTCCGCAGGCACATGCACATCCCCAGGCACCCGCGTTCCCTGGCACCCGAGCAGAACTGCCCCGGGACCACCGCACTGCCTTATTTCACACTGCTGGCTACTGTAACTCAGCAGCCCTGCAAGAGCCGCTGCTGATTTTCACTTCTGTTCTTTTTAGGTAATGAGTTGCCAAAGCAAGCAAGAGACCTGGGCAAAATTTCCTGCCTCTGAAGTTTCGATATCTCACCCATGCTTGTGCCTGTCTGCCTCGCAGAGAAAACTGATGTTTAGGATTTAGGGAGAAAAACCTTTGTTTCTCTCCTATAACTGTAACCAAAAAGAGATGAAGCCTTTTTTCTTTCTTTTTCCTTCGGCAAACTTAAGAGTTGCAAAGCCCCCAGGTGGCCTTGGTGAGGCCAGAAGAGGGAGAGAAAGCCCAAGAGCTTGTCTGTCTTGCTGCATGGCGAGCTGCAAACGCCTGGCACTGCTCTAATTCACAAACCTGGGAGCAGCGGAGCACTTCCAGGAGGTGCAGAAAGAAGTCTTTGCTGGCAGGGATTATCTAGCTCTTGCCAGGCCGGTGAATTAAGCAAAGGAGAGGAAAGACTTCATTATTCCTTTTATTACAGAAAGAAGAAATTTAATAACATTCCTCCGGGATATCTCCTGAAGTAAAAGCTAGGAACGAAGAAGAAAATTAATTTTGCTGAGTACTTACAGAAGGTAGACTTAAGGAAAACTTCTTTATTGAGGCAGGGAGTGGATGGCACCTCGAGCGTTTTTGTTACATGTAAGCACACACATGCACGCATCCATGTAGGTGCAGATGTCCACATGTGTGTTGAACACCAGGGTCCTGTCCCTTGCCCAGAACAGCTGGTAGATGTCCTATGGGTGACTCTTCAGCATATGTAAACAGTCTTGTTTCCATGTCGCGCAGCACCTTAACAGGCAATTCTTGTGTCAGTAGCGCTATTGATTGCTTTGAGTTTTCAGTTTTACATGTTCACCTGAAGCCCACAGCACACACCGCTTTGGAGGAAACTACTTCCACCCCCCAGCTGAAAAGTGTTTGGATTTTAAATTATCACTTCAAGAAAATGGCCACAAATGTAAAGTATGGAAACTGGAAATGACCCCTTCCCAAACTGTAGTGCCTTAATGGAGTACAGCATCACGATTTTTTAACAAGACACACTTTTTGACAGCTTTTTGTTTAAGTGAATCTGATTTTCTCCTATCTCCATGCCAACAGGAAGACTTTTAGTCTAACATTTCCAGCTGCTTGCCTTGCTACATTAGTGTCTAGAAAGCGAGACAAACTAAGAAAAATGCCATTGCTGGGTATGCACCCCAGACCAGCTTCCCGTGCTCCACCATATGTCAGCAGCTAATGGTCTTCACATTATGTGAACATCTTTAATATAATGATACCAAGAAAGAGAGTGCTATATTTGTTTTAAAAGGTACCAAAATTTTAGGTTTCAGAACAGCTATTTCACTAATGGTAAATCAGTAAATTTAATGTTTTTGCTTTTTAAATTTTTTTTTCTTTTTTTTTTTAATTAACAGCTTTGTAGGCAGTGGTGTTACATAAACGTAAGGAGCAGTGATTCTGGGAAAGATAAAACGCAAAAATTAAAGTTAGACTGGATAGATAAGCTATATAATTTGCTAGATATGTATTTGAAATTCTTTAAATTGGATAAACATTGCAATTTATTTTGTTTATAACTTTATATATATATATGTATATATAATATGTGTGTGTGAAAACAATAGCTGAACTTGCTTATTTATCCTAGCATTTATCACATACTTATCCAGCGGAAGGACAGCAAAGAGACTCAGCATCTGCCTCTGGTTACACCTTGAGCAACTTGTCCTACTTTGCTGGACCTTGGTTCCTGTACTCGTAAGTAGAAAGAACCTTCTCAACACATTTTTTGCCATTTGGAAAGGAGTTTGAATGAGTTATTGGGCTACATCCGCACTGTCAGAAGGGGTTGTTATGCATGCACAGACTTTATCTGCTTTCAGATGAAAGCAAGCCTGGCCACATCCTTATTGTTTCTCTTAACTTACTTTAGGGTTTTTAATTACATTTTGCAGTAATGCAAGTTGAAATTTCCATTTACAATGGAAACACCACGTTCAACATGCAGCTACAAAATTATTTGCCCAAGTGCTAAAGTTTTGTAAAACGGTATGAATTGATGCTGAATTAGATGGAATTTAAAGTCTAAGACTACCTAACAATTAAGCTGATAGCTGGAAAGCTCAGATTTGACTGAATACTCTCCCATGCCTGGCACGTAACAGGGTATTTTAGACTAACATTTCAAACTGATTTCCTAACTTTAGCTACTCAACTAAAGCTGGTCTGTTTGTGGGTATCTCTGTAACCAGCCTGATTTTACAGGTGGTTATTAAACTGAGATACTCGTGATTAGAGTTGGGAAGCCAACACTGAAAACATTGCTTCTTGGGTGGCATTCTCTGTAAGATAATTTCATATCACATACATATATTTCACATATACACATATACACATATACACCTATAACTTCTAAGTGAATACCAACTCTGAATTCAAGAAAATACTTTTTCTAGATGGTGTTGTACCATCATAACTGTAAAATGGAGCTGATAATTAGGATAATAACCTGATTTACCAAAGGCATCAGTAAGCATGTTTGAACGGTATCATTCGGGGTTCTCAAAGGCAAACCTCAAGGGATACTGCAGAGAAGGAAAGGATAGAGGAAAAGGAAGTTTGATGAGATAAGAAGCTCTAAAAACACTGATAACTGGAGAAGAGAAATGCAGGCAAGTAGAAGTACAAAATAATAATACCAAATTCAATATGAGAAAGAATATAGGAAAGAGGAAAAAAACATGAATGAACCCCCCCCCTCCAAAAGCAATAAGAAATGTCTGGCAACGATTTTCCTGCTTTTTTTGCTTTGTTTTGTTTTGTTTTTGAGGCGGAATATCATTTGCCCTTAAAGCTGTAAAAAAGGACTGGACGGAATGAAGGGAAAGGATTTACTAAAAAAGAAAAGGACAAAAGAAAATGGAGAAAGGGGAAAATAAAAGAAAATATAAGGCTTGAACTTAATATTTTTCTTGAGACACGTCTCAGTGTAAGATCATAATTTTTCATCCTCTTCTCCTTTAAAAAAAACCTCATTCCTTCATTTATTTAATACAGCCATGGGGATGGAGAGCAGATACTCCCACAGCATTTGGTATTAAGAGGCCTGTGATTCTATGCAAGAGCTCTCTGCTCGTGCCTGTCCAGCCGAAGGCTCAGGTGAGGGAGCAGCTGGGTGATACCTCGCTGCTCTCTGCGCTGTCTGCAGCTACCAGCACAGAGCTTGCTAATTAAAGTAATGCACTCCTCCTCGGACTCACTGTATGCTTCCAACATTTCCTTTCTTCATTTTTTTTTCTTTTAAGGAAAGAAAAAAATCACGGAAAAGGTTATGCTGTGCAGCTGGGGGCTTATCCTTCCTCCAAACCTCTCTGCGGTGGTGCTGTGCTCATTTCGTACTTGAAATTATCAGCCTCAACCAGGGACAAACAAGGTATAGACGTTGATTACTTTAAAAAAGGCAGTTCTATCCCAATGGGCTTTTAATTGAAAGAGTTTGCCATATAACAACTTTAAAAAAAAAAAATTCAATAAGGGAAAGAATAAGTGAACAGTGAAATCACTCAGGCAAGGCATAAAGCGACAAAATGAAGCAACCTGCTGGCCTCAGATTAGGAAATGGGGGCCCTATTTCCTCCTCCACTGCTTCTGAGGATGAATGAGTCTATGATTTTAGAGAAGAATTTACCTCGTTCAGCTTAAAATTTGGGTGGTATTCTTAACAGCCCGTATGTACTTCATTACTGTATCAAGCAAGAAGCTTTGCACTCTGGAAAAAATCTCTCTGTGTGCTTCTCCTCCTCCCTAGATAAAATAGGATACTTGGTCTTTCCAGGCCTCAGTTTCACCTATAGGAAATAGTCCTTCCCTACAATATAGGTGTGTTGTGAAGAGATTCATGCAAAATATCTCTGAAAGGAGGTTAGATGACTCTTTTGTGAGAACCTCATAAAATAAACAGAAAAATATAGCTTGCCCGGTTATCTGTTACTGATGATACTAGTGCATTTTGACATGTTGATTGTTTTGAGCTGGCTAGCTGATTTCTTTCTGCTATAGACGATTCTTCTGGAGACAATACTTCTGTTATTTTATATGTTATAGTATAAACTGTTCACGCTATGGGCACTGTCCATTTGATTCATTTACTTATCAGCTTTATCTGATCAACAAAGCTATAGATTCAAAGAGTCTGTAAAATTGACTATGTGGCGCTTTAAAAATTTGCTTTGTGTAAGTTTGTGTTTTACATTAGCGACACTCGGAACCAAAGAGAAAGGCAGCTATCTATATTAGCACCCCACATCTAAAGGATATGTTCACTATAAAGTGACAGTCTTGATTTACAGAGCATCTGTGCTTCTTTTTACAAAGACTTAGCTTTTCAAACTCGAGGCCATGTTCTAAATAGCACATATCAGTTATGACACCTTTATGCTGAATAGCTACAACTCTCACTGAAAGGAATGTTTCCTCAGCACTTCTAAAATTCAGTCTATTTACAGTTTAGCAGCCCAAATACAGAGCAATATCCTGAACACATTTCCAAAAAGCTGTGCCATGCTATATAAAAGGTTTCCAGCTCAATAGCAGGACATTTCAAAACTCTGCAGTAGACCAATAAAGTCCACACTTGTTAAGATCCTGCTGCTGAAAGATTCATTAGGGGAATCCTTCACCTTTCCCTTTGCCTCGGTAGCCAGAAAAAACTCCCGTAAGTGGGTTATGGGACGGTGGGCGACAGGATGGAGGCAGCAACTCCCGCTCTGCCCGATGCAGCGGCACCTCCGGCTGCTCCGTGCCGGACACGGGCTGGGTCACTGACTGAAGCTGGAGTAACACTGCTGGGTTCAGCCCTTCATAGCTGCGCAGCAGTGAGAGTTTCAAGAAACTCGTCAGTGGCACCTGGATGGAGTGCCCCAGGTTGCACACCAAAGTCCCCTGGCTGCGATACCTCCTTGAAGAAGTTCACGTGGGCCTGCTTACCTGCCGGTCCACCTTGGCTAGTGCAAAACAACAGGGTAACAGCATCTCCAATGCAGTTCATTTGTGCTGCCTGGTAAAAAAAGGTCTTTCTAAATTCAATAGGGGAAAATCCATAGGGGCCTTTAACTCCTACCTTTTATCAAATATGCAAAGCCTAGAGAAGTAATGATGTTAAGAGGGGACAGTTACAATACCAATAATTATTTTTATAGAGCTCCTTACATCAATAAAATTTTAGAGGTTATTATAATATTGGAATCATTTGTCTTTACACATCCTCCATAAGAAAAGTGAGTATTGCCTTGAAAATACTTTAAAAATTGTTGTGCAAATTATTATGGTAGAGAGCAGGATATTTTTACTATTTATTTCAACAGGAGTAAACTTGGGTTTCTGCAGAAAATCACAGATTTGAGTTGATGGAGAACTTTACGACTGCAACTGAGTCCCTTAAAGAGCGAATTAACATTTCTGGCTCATTAGAGACTAGTTTAACAAATATTAACTCTTAGTTCTTCCCTACAACGTTAGGTTTGTATTGATGGGTTTCATTTTGTAACTCGTAACAATGCATTGTTATAGCTCAGAAAAATAATGCACAAGAAAGCAGGTTCATATCAGAATCAAGAAAGATCTCTGTGTACTCTGCTTATTTTGATAGTAATAGTTCAACGACAATTATCTAGGTACTCCTAAGAAAAGAAATCTTATATTTCTGAAAAGAAATTTCAATTGAATATTCAGTATTTAGTGACAGTGTTCAGGGTGTTTTAAATAAAACATGGAGCTTTTAATGTTTATGCCAAAAGCGGCAGGTTTTAGCGTCCTGGGAAACCCTGTTTGTGCCAGCCAACCAGCCTGTGTCTGGGGCACCTCTATTGGGGTAGGATATCCATGGGGATGCGCTTGCTCCTGTCAGTCCTTGAGCAGCTGGAGCATGTTACACGTTACACATTATGCAATGCCAAGACTCTGTCCACCCTGAAAACTAAGCTGTGCTTAGTATTTCATGCACTTGCACTTCCTACTGAGATGTAAATCTTCCAGTTTAGACAATCCGTTAGATGTGGGCTTCATCTGCTTTATTTCAAGTGCTTTCTTGCAAGGCCAGACATGAAGCCATTTGGAGCTGAAAGTCCAGCAAGCATTAACTAGATCAACTCAGTAATATCTAGTCCTAGTTTTTAAGATGTCAGGCTACATAGTGCAGAAATCTCAGAAACAATCGACATCATATTTAGTGTTAAGAGTCAGGTGAAAACAAAGATACTATTTTGTACCTGGTCCACATTCAGCCCTTTTTTTTTTACGGGTTGTACTGAACTAACTACTCCTAACATGTACCGTCAGCATGTTCCACACATCTTTGTGATTTACTTGATTTACTAGCCTTAATGTTATTAGAATTATTTTCAAATGTTTTCATATGTTGTATCTTAGGGATTAGTTGCCTTGGGAATCACTTGTATTATTTAACATTATTTTCCCTAGTGGCATAGCATGATCTTGACAGATAGCCTTAAATGGTGGAGAGGCAGGGGTAGTGTAGTTTTCAGCCATCGATCTGATATTCTTATTTAACAAAATTTCCATGATATTAAACATAAGTAATCCTTATCGAACATACAGCCAAGGTTGTGTCAAAGAACCAAACTTTACACTATTTTATTTCTTCAAATGAAAAATAAAACTATCGGGACGAAAATTCATTGGCATGGTGCATATGGGTGCATATAGTAGCATAGCAGGTAAACTGAATATGATACTTGGGTCCAAACATCACATATAACTCTAGACAAACCTTTTGGTTTGTTGTCTTTCCATATTGCGTAATTGTAGTTCATATAATTCACATACCTAGTAAAATACCTTGTGTCCAGAAATCAAACGCATCTATTTGATATTTGAAACATGGCAAACAGAGCAAATAATATGCAACTGCAGCTTTATAGGGTATTCTTGTGTGTTGGTTTGTAGAGCAGGGAAGCTGTGGTGTAGTAATCTCTTTAGATACATGGCACTCTAAATGGTCCCACATTTTAATCAATTTTAGTGTCATTCCAATTTCAATGACAAATTTCAGGGACTGGAGGCATTGTTTTGTACAATTATCATTTGGCATAGTTATTATAATGGCTTTTTTGAGTGCTATTTTTTCACATACTAATATGCCTATTACTCAGTGTATGCAGTCTTTTGTTTAGTATATAGATAAAAGTATTTGTTATCCAGCAAACCAAGCTAATTTGCAATACTATGTGGGAGATCCTCTGCAAAATACTGAACAAAAAAAGCAAGCCGTAATATCAAATAACTAAAAACATCACTTACAAATAACAGAATGTTCTTGGATTATTTTAGCAACAGTAATTTTAATTTCCTTATAATTGACTTGTAAATTAGCTTCATTTTTAAGGAAAAAAAAAAATCTTTATTGCTATCTGGGTTTAGTACTTGGCTGGGAAAAAAACACAAGAGAATTAGGGTAAGACTTATTACTTGCTCTGCCAAGTGTAGGTCTACCACTCTTTCGTCATGATGATGTGACCATAGTTGTTAACCAACAGAATGGGCCTCCTAGCTATTGAAATTCATTACATTTTCTCAGACTTCTGTACTGGGAACATTAAGGCATTCTGGCAGCTACCTCATTGCTAAAACCTGATCTAGACAGAAATCACTCAAACATGTATTTCAATATGCTTATAAAATTTTCTTTAAAATAGCAAATTAACTCAAGATTTTAGCTGTAACATATCACATAAATCTAGAGACCAAGTACTGTAGATTAAAGTATTGAATTCCAGTCATAATCCTTTTCAAATTTAGTTTAGCAATTTTCCAGTCTCTGCTAATATACTGTTCATCCACTGTTTGGACCATCAAGTATTGTCTTTTCAGTTTTCTGAGCAGGCAAGAAGTTAATCAGTGACACAGAGAAGTTGAGAGCAGCTCCCCTAAAAAAGGTCAGTCTTTCTTCATAGGAAAGCATATAAACCTGTGATCCAAAATGGATTAACTGTTTTTTTATGATGGCCCCTAAAGTAGTCATGGTTATTCTAGCTGACCTGGTCTTGCTTTTACAAAAAGAATAAAATATCAGAGTGAACCTGCTTGCAGCTCTCAAAGGAAAACACAGCGAGCTGATAAAATGAAAACCAGATTTACACTTGTCTCCTGCAGCCAGAATTAAAAATCCAGTGGCAGGCTGCTTTCTGGAGTGGTCAAGATACACGTTACAATGACAAAATTCACCCTGCTGCAAACCTGTGAAGCAGTATTTTGAGCGACAAACACCTGGTAGAGGAGAGCAAAACTGAAAGTCTCGAGGACTCTAACTTCACTGTGCCATTCTTGGTGATCCAGCCAGCAAGAAGCCTGCACAATATCCACAGGGACAAGTTCTTCATATGCGGAAAGATAGAAAACTGTTGGCCCCTAAACAGGTCCCAGATATTTGGACATAGCATCTGCTTTGGGACTTGACGTATGGCTGAGGACAGAGTAATTTGGTCATGAAAAAGAAATTAATACAGTGTATTAATGTGTCCTCATCTGCTGTGTAAATGTGAAAGAAATGGAGAAAGCTCTGTTCATCTTTGCCAGGTTACCAGATGGATTTCAAACATATGTGGCTCTGACTTCTGGCAAGAAAAGTCTTTATTCAGGCATTTACCTAACAAATATCAAACAACTACCCTAAAAATTTGCCTCATTGCTGTTTGCTGAACCTCATTACTTTCACTCAGACATTTCAGTTATGATTTGGAGCAAATTTTTATGTGAGTTAGAGCTGCTGAGCATGGATGTAGGCACTTCATTCTATTCCCACCATATTTCAGACACAACTCATTTCATGATACAAAAAAGAAGCACAGTCCATGGCTTCTCTCAGCTGCAACTATATAATGTAAGATTTTCCATTGTGAAATTTTGACTTTGTCAGTTGTAACCATACACAGTAAATATAAAACTTGCGAAATTTTGGGATTCAGATTATTTAAAAAAAAGGAGAAAGTTTTGAGAGAAAGTGTAAAAGAAGTTTTTGTGTTCCTCAGGGGTCAGTGTTGGGCCCGGTCCTCTTTAATATCTTGGCAATGATCTAGTTGAGGGATTGAGGGCACCCTCAGCACATTGCAGATGACACCAAGCTGGGAGGAAGAGTTGATCTGCTTGTGGGTAGGAAAGCTCTGCAGAGGGATCTGGACAGGCTGGATCGATGGGCTGAGACCAACCATAGGGTGTCCTGCACTTTGGTCTCAACAGCCCCACAGAGCGCCCCAGGCCTGGGGTAGAGTGGCTGGAGAGCTGCATGGCAGGCAAGGGTCTGGGGGGCTGCTCGACAGCCGGCTGAACGGGAGCCAGCCATACCCAGATGGCCAAGAAGGCCAACAGCCCCCTGGCTGGTATCATGAACAGCGTAGCCAGCACGACCAGGGAAGGGATCGTCCTCCTGTACTCAGCACTGGTGAGTCCGTACCTCGAATACTCTGTGCAGAGACTGAGAGACTGAGACCAAGACACCGAGGTGCTGGCGTGAGTCCAGAGAAGGGCAACGAGGCTGGTTCATCTTTCTCAAAGATGAAGGACGCTGAGAAATTGAGCTGGGCTCTCCAGGACAGAATGGAATTACGTGTGTAAAAGTGGGTTCAGGACAAAACAGCTTTCTTTGTTCCCTGCTTAGGGAATATGAGAATTCTCTACCTCTCAGGTCTGAATATTTCAGGTACATAACCAAGAAGGTCTCATCGTTTCATATACGACAACTTTAGCCTTAGGCTTGGGAGTTTCTTTTCAAAAAGAAAGGAAGAATGGATCATAACACACTTGCAGCAAATCTGATGAAAACCCATAGGCCTAAAAGCAACTGCTAGCAGGTTCATCTTCACAGCATGGAACACAACAGCTTTAACAGGCTATATATACGACTGCTTGTTTGAAAAAAAAAAGAGAAAACAAAAACTCTTTTAGGAAATACGTCTGCAAACTTTTGTTCTTGTTTACTGGAAGATTTACCAGGCCAGAAGAGTCACAGCTCCCACGCTCCTATCCCGCCAAGCGTGGCAGGAATGACCTGGCTACACGTGAGAAACCTCTGTGCACAGCGAAGCCTGCGCCCTTCAGTGCCGAGCCCAGTCCTGAGGGGACCTCACAGGACCACACCTGTAACTTTCTAGTTCTCTTCCTTCCCCATCCCGCGCAGTCTATATATTCTGAAGACCTCTTTTAACATTTGGTAGATCCCATTTAAAAAAGATAAATTTGCTTTCACCTGCCTTCTCCTCACACCACTTTCCCAGATCATTCCAAACATGTGATTTTAGTTAAAGCTGTATGTATATATATCCAATGGCTTTTGTATCTGGATGTATTACGAAGGCTAAATTATCTCTTTTTTTTATTTTTTAATTTTTTGCAGCTGTATTATACTATTTCCTCCAGCAAATCATATTAACATTGCTTTCCTTAGTGCCCACAGCATCTGAAGAATTCTCCAGGCAGAAAGTAGACTGGGCTCCCTTCATCAGTCATCCTTGCCAAATGCCTTCTCACAAATACAAGCATTGCACTAAGTAATTGAGAGGAGAATCACACTAATGAATATTGTCATACCTGTAAGAAAAGACAAATGAACAGATTAAAGTTCTACTTCATATGTACACGCTTTAAAACCGCTGATTGAAAACATTTAGTAGGTCATTTTTTGTAAAGCAACTCTTAAAAATCTTCTGTAATTCATCAAATACACCAGTTAGTGGAAGGAGTATTGATTAGCATAAGCATAACGTACTTTAACAGCAGAAGTAGTGCAGGATTTCTGTTATCTAGATTGGTTCTGCAAGAAGTTTTCCAGAACATATCTTGAGCCCTTCAGACACTGTGTGAACACACTCAGCACAGCCAAAGGAGTTCAAAATACACTGTTTTTTTCACACCAACTTTTCACTGATTGAATATACACTCTGAAATCTCTATATCTAGGCTAACTTCTGTGATAGGTACCAGCTTAGCACAGGTGTCTCCGCTATTAGCAGCCCTCTCATACTAGATTTCTTAGGAAAAGCAATAAGAACTTTGGCGTCACATAGATCTTCTTCATCTAGTTTTTCCAAACTATCCAAACTATTTACAAGCTGAAGGCTTGGGGATTTTTTGTTTTACCTTTTTTTAAATTTTCCCTTTGGCCAGTATCATAGTCAGAGAAACATCTGTGGTTTTCAAGATCTGGCTACAGTTTACGTAGGACATTGTAATGTGGTGTATTTGACCACATTCTATACTTCTGTGTATCTAACAGAGCCAGTACGTTCCATGCAGCAGATTTGTCATGTTGTTTGGTTAAATACTTTTGCAGTGGTGCCTCTTTGCATTCTTTTTTTTTTCTTTTTTCTTTTTGGTTTTGGTAGCCTGAGTCACTGGCAGGAAATAGAAATCCTATTTGACAAGAATGTGTCATGAAAACTGGTTATCATCTATCCTTCTGGCTGTGTTGAGAGGGTAATAAAATTGCTGTTTTCAGACCACTACTATTGTTTGTGTAAAAGGACAGCAAGCACAGACCATGTGTAGAACAAGCAAGGGAAGGATTTCTGCCTGTTCATCCCACCCCCTGTGCAGCAGTAATAAACTAGCAGGCGTTGCACCTCTGTGTCCTTGAATGACTCAGGCTTTTCCTCTTGGCCCACACCAGCCCATTCCAAGCGCAGCTTCCCACCTGCATTGACAGCCGACACTACAATGATACTTTTCTTGCCTGATGGGTGCTGATTCACTGCTGATGCAACAGGCGTGAGACTTGGAAGTTGCTTTCAGAACAGGTCTTGCTCAGCAGCACTGTAAGCTTAGATTGGGTGGATTTCCTGCATGAAGCTTGTCCTTGAAATTTTGGCTCCCTCAGTCTCCAGAGGAAGCTTCTCTCCTTTCATACAAAGTACACAAATTCCACTGGACAGTTTACAAGGCATTAGTCATCCTACTATGAAAAAATTGGTGATATTTATTTTGGCATCCAATTCCCTTTTCTCTTTGTGGCCACTTTACCCTGAAACTGGATCTCTTTCAATGGACGTATGAATGAATCATGTTACGCATGATGTCTAATCCTGCTAGTGAAGAATTTTTTTTGTGGCCTGCCATTTCTTAATGCCAACCAAGCTGTTATCATTACTAATAAGATTAGGCAACTATGTCTTGCCTCCTTAAAGTGCATGCAGTTTGCAAATTGTAATGCAGCCCTAAAAAGCAGTCCTTAACCCTCAAAATTATCTTCTCTCAAGCTTCTAGAAAGCTAAACCCAGAAGCAAAAAGCTCTGCCTATTGCAGGATGGCAGTGGTGATGGTGCTAGTTCAGACCTTCTTCCTCCCCATATCTTCCTCACTGTCTGCCATTTCTCTCTTGTTTACCCATATTTTAAAGCAATTTTAAAGTAATGATGACTTCATCTGTCTATAGATACAATTAATTCCTGTGAAATACATTAAAAGACTCAGGAAACAAATAAACCAACAAACAAACAAAAAACCCCCCACAACAGTCCTTATTTTTCTAATGATGAGTCTTTGCTCCTTTGGATTTGGTCCCTTCTCCTCCAGTCTGTCCTTTCCTAGTCCTTAATATTTCATGCAAAATTGACCCTACTGATAAGTGGGATAGAGCATGATGTACACTGCTATGCACTCATCTAACTCACAAGCCAGAAATTTCAGTCACGTCTAGGAATGGTGTTTGCAAAGTACAAAGGCAAAACTAATATAAGTGTTGTGATACCATCCAGCTGATGGTGTGCACGGTCTGTATTAAACCTGCTCCTAAAACAGTGCTTCTTCTGTGTTAAGTCAGGATTGCTTCACTAGAAGAGCTGTGTCAATTAATTTGCTAGTGTTCACTGCAGTGGGTCTTGCTGAAGTAAGGCGTTATTGCACAAGGAAATAATTTTACAAGCACTTAGGTGACTAAGGGTCATTAACTTCTGAGAAAGGCCAGTTTCAGAAAATGGTGTGCAGCTGGTGGGGCCTGGATGCAGGCGAAGCATTCTGCAGAGCAAAGGGTAGTTCACTCTGTTTCTCTCAATTGTTTCCCAAGATCTTTCTTCTCAAGCTATTGCTCTTACTGATAGAATTCCAACAATCTTTATTCTAATGTAAACAAAGGGAAAAAACCTAAAGCTTCCTTTGAATCACTCTAAATATCTTTTTGTATAATTGGGGTCTGAATCTGATGTCCTCTCTGCTTGGGGTGTGATGGGGCAGTACCAAACACCTTGGCACGGCACAATACTCAAGGTTCCTCCATGTGGATACTTATATCCCATCCTTCCTTTCCGCAGCAGTCCCATATATATGATTCCACAGGCGGCGGGGCCGACCTCGGAGCGCGGCCTTCCCGGAGCTCGCGTTAACGTTGGGGTGATTTTGCACTCCCCATTTTGCGCTGGTGCACGGAGGCACTAACCGCCCCTGCCGGCCCACATAGAGGTGATGCAGACGTGCCGGGCAGTCATCTTTAACTTCGCCACACTGGGTATTTTAATATCAATTTGCACATAGATGGCAAACAAGCTCAGGTAACTTGCCGGGTTTTGTGTAGCTTCGGGTAATCCCTCACGACCGCATGACAAAACTTTCTTTCCTTCAACCCCGGCCCCCATTTTGCCTTTGCAGTGACGCTTATTTTCATTTTTTTAAGAGATTCGCAATTGCAGGCAGACGTGTAAACGCATTTCGCTGCCGGGACGGCGGCACGCGGGCCGCGGCCTAGCTCCCCTCCGCGCCGCTCTCCCGCCCTCGCAGGCCGCGTCGCTCGCGCAAAGAGCTCCGGAGGCGGCCGGGCCGCGCCCGCGCGCTCAGGGGCTCCGCGGCGGCAGCCAGGCCGGTGGGGCCGCCTCGGGCCCGAGCGCCCCCAGCACAGAGCGGCGCCCGCCCCGCGGCGCTGCCCGGCGGCCGGGGCGGGGGCGCCAGGCCGAGGGGCGGCGCTCGGGGCCGCGCCGGGGGAGGCGGCGGCGGATCCGGGCCCGGCGGAGGCGGAAGGGGCGGGCGGACGCGGCCTGACTCTGCGGGACGCGCGATGCTGGTGAGTGCGAGGAGGCCGCGGCGCTGTGGCGCAGCCAGGCCGGGCCGCGCCGCGGCACGCGGGGGGAGGCCGCGGGGCGCCCGGGCCCGGCAGCGGGTCTCGCCGCGGCGGGAGCGGCCCGGCCCGCCCGCCTTTCTCCGGCGGCGGAGCCCGGCGTGGTGCCGCCATCCCGGCGCCGCCGCGGCCTGCGAGGGGCTCCGCGCCGCGTCCCCTCGGCCGCCCCCCGCCCAGCCTGCCGCCGGCCTCGGTGCTTTTCTGCGCTCCTCCGGGCTTTATTTCCATGTCTGTTTATGGGTTTACTGCTTCCGTGTGGGCAGCGAATGATTAGTATGGCAGGTCTAGGTGGTAGCCACTTGCCCTCTGCTTGCCCCTATCTTTGCCTGTCTCTGCTGGGATCTCCCATCTCCTTATTCTACCCTCCAGGTCACAGGCCTTCATCATTGCAGGGCCTGGTTACCTCCTTCCCTTCTTCCCACTTCCTTCCTCCCAGGGACTCTCACTCTTGTGGTCTTATTTTCCTGCTGTGAAAGCTGTCCTGGCCATCACATCCAATATCCTCTTTTCTTGACGTGCTCCTTAGTGGGCTCCAGTGCCTCCTTCCCCCAACTTTGTTTTTAAATCCTCCTGCTGGGTCTTTGAGGAGAAAAGAACCAAGTGTTTGCCAGGTGGCACTAGGAGGGCACACAATAACTTAGCCTGTTTTACCATATTTTCTTTATTACTGACTTCTTTACCAGTCTTTTCCCCCAGCGTATCCATCCATATGCAGTGACGTGCTCTGCCTGCTTCCTCCAGCA
Organism: Eudromia elegans; assembly: GCA_003342815.1. Classification (NCBI taxonomy): domain Eukaryota; kingdom Metazoa; phylum Chordata; class Aves; order Tinamiformes; family Tinamidae; genus Eudromia; species Eudromia elegans. The sequence continues at coordinate 205,797 of PTEX01000410.1, forward strand.
AAACACACAGATACCCTAATGCTAGTCTGGAAATGCCAACTCCCTGGGAAAACCTCATGGTAGGACCAAGGGGAGTGGGGACATGAAATTTCTAGTGGCCCTGTAAACTTACATTAGGGCCAAATACGGTTTCTAATGCTGTCCTGTGAATTGGCGCTGCAGCTGAGAGCAAGGTTCTGGGGTGGTTCCTCTTTAGGGAAGCACTAAGAGGCCTCACTGGGGAACATGATGCATGTATTTGCCTTCCGAAATGCTGACAGTGACCTGCTGCAGTGTTGAGGATCCGTGGTTGGGAGTCTGTGTTGCACTGGTGTGTCTCTGTGCTTGTGTCTCTGCTGGTGACTTTACTGGGAAATAATCTTTTCCCTGTGCTTTGTGATGTCTCTTGTTTCTCAGGGTTAGGTTGCCCAACTTGCTGTTTTACATGTTTCTTAATTACTTCAGTTCTTGGCATGGCATTTTGTATCACCATGATGCATTTGAGACCTCGTTTTAACACTGGACATGGTTGTTCGATGGCAGTGTGGGGAATGGATTCTTTTTTTTTGTAGTAATTTATACACCTTCCTGGAGAGTCCAACATTAACAGCTTATTGACAGTAGGTTCTGTTTTTTCCTCATTGAGAAAGAAAACTGGAAGACAGCTTGGAGCTGCTGAACCAGGTGTCTAGTCTGAATCACTCTTCTGGAGGAGTCTTTTTCAATCAAGGGGTCACATGGAGAGCAGTTTCTTAGTTTAGGCAGCTAAATAAGGCACATGTGTGCCACTACTCCAGTGAACCATTTAGCTAAATCAGCACGACTTTATCCTTTCTACACTGATTTAAACATACCCTATTGCTTGAAGCTGTTACCTAGTCTGCCAGCATGAGAAAAATGAATGCCTTTAATTTTATCATTTAAATTAATTTAAGCTCAGTTGCACTCAGTTGCTCAGTGCACTCCCTTATTTGGAAACTGTTTTGAGTTTTGTGTTTTTTTTTTTTTTTTTTAAATTTCATGTTGCTCTCATTATTAGCTTGAAGTCTTTCTTATATCCTAGCTGTGTTGTTATGAGTATAATAACATTGGGTTCTTTGAAAATGTTGTTTTATCAGATATTGAGCTTAAGTGTTTTCTTATAGTTTAGATGCCAGCATTTCTGAATGCTGCTGTTCATGGGTTATGTTTCTCAAGTGGTGTCTGCTTTTGTGTAGCTGCACAAAACTAACTTCACACTTCACTGAGGCCTATCTTAATGATGAGTCACATCCTGGGTGTTAGTGGAGAGGTGAATCGGATATACCTGGAGTTTTATCTTTTGTTATTGAGACTATTTGCTTAATTCTTTCTTTATTTTTCCCAGTGGATGAAGGAGCTTCTGTCCTGTAGTTATATCGATGACACTGTCAACAATACATACTGGGAATGTGACGTGAGCACATTGTCCTAGTGAGAGGTTGTCTGTGGATTATGGGTGGATACCTATGTCATTTGTACTGCATTCTTTGGACAGAATTTTCTAACTTGCTGAAGGCAAAATCATCTGGAATTGTAATTTGGTGGATTAGTGTTGTTGTTTTGCTGTCACGGTGGTGCTTCTGTAGGTAATGTACTCGCCTGGTCTGTCTTGAAAGGGACAGGCTCATGTATGTCGTGTAATTTTGAGATATTCTCAAGGTAAGCAATTGTTAATTAACTAGAGGTCTTAGTTAAAAGTTGTAGCCTATACGTAGCGCAAAAATAAACTATTTCTTAATTTTGTTGTGGAGACCATTCAGTTCCTCTTCTTACTGAAGTCCTCCTTTAAGAAGTGAGATGGCAGAGATCAAGAAAAATGAACGGTTAGTCTTGATCTCACCTGCTTTGGGATTCTTCTTCAAATAATGTGCTGTTTTAAGAAGTGTTGGTCTTTCAGTGAAAGAATTGCTGTCAGTTGGCCACTGATGGCTGTAGGCTGGCCCAACAAGCATTTTGGACCTCCTGTAGATGTGGCTAAAGGACACAGTGACTTACAGTAGCAGGACTTTTGGACCTGATGTGTAGTGGCGTAACTTGTAGGCTTACTTCAACATAATTACAGAGATGGTTAGATTTAAACATTCTTTGTATTATGTCCATCATGAGTAGTTATACAAGGTCTAATCAATACTTGTAATGCTGCTGGTGGGGGAAAATACTGTTTTAGGAAATAATCTGTCCTGGGTTATTTTCTGGTTGTTTTCTTCTTATCCATTAAACATCTGATGTTACAATGGTGAACTGCTTCACATGGCTAACTTGAAGGATATTGTAAAGATGAGAAAATAATAATTTATTTTGCACTTCAGAGAACTGCGGCACAGAGTCACAGGGCAGTTAGTGTTAGGTTTGGGATCTCTTGGTGTTTTGTTATGGAGATTGTCCTGCGTTGAATAAACAGTACAATTTTGATGCGTTGCTTTTTTCAGAAAAAAAATTGATCATATCTCTTTCCCCCCCCCCCGTCCCTTCCTCCGCGTCTGGCCGTTTTTGGAGTCAGTGTGTTCACTGTTACTGATTGCTTTAGCAGATTTGAGATGCTGTTTTAAATCAATACTAAGACTAAAGATCATACACTTTCTAATGTCCTCGTAGTCATGCAGAAGAAGATGCTAGTCATCATTCAGTATCCTTGGCTTGTTTTTTTTTAACTAGTACTCCAGGGTGATAGAAGATATCTCTTATTCTTAGTTTCATTTGATTTGCTCTAGTCACTGTTGCTGCACATCAAAAACTTGTTGCTACTGCGAATGAGAAGCTGAAAAATTTTGTTTACATGTAGGAAGGTGAGGATCATGGTTACTAATAACTCTACAGTCAGTGTGGACCCTCTCTTCTCTGATACTGTCCTGGTTTTTGAGAGGCAAAGGTGCTTTTCTCCTCTGCTTTCCCTGGGAGGCTGCTGGTGATCTTGTTCCTGGGGCCTAGGTGAATATGACTTGTTGGAGTACTAAGTAAACCAAAGTAAATGTGAGGATTTCATTTAAATGCAAAGGAGGAAGATAAAAGAAATTGAGTCATTAAGAATACAATGTCAGCCACAGCTGAGCTCAGAAATTTCTTGTTTGTGTTTTTCTTTTGCAGCTGACCTAACTTGACTTTTTGTGTTTGGTGTGTTTAAGGTCAGACTATGTCTTAACACTGATAGAATTTAAAATTGAAGCTCCTGTTCTGACATAAGTTCATCTTGCTTTGCTCTAATTTAAACTTAATTTCACATGTAATTTTACATGCTCCTTTTCTCCTGCAATAGCAAAGACTGTCATCTATGGGAATTTTATTTATAGTTTGGAGGGCTGAATTGAGGCGGGGAAAATTGAGGGTAAGGGTCGTAGGAAATGGTTCCTGTTTTATTAGGATTTGAATGTGTCTGTTTTGGAATTGTGTGAGTTAAACTTTACAAAGGTAAGGTAACCCATTTCACTCTGTACCAAATGTGCCTATTACAACTGCTGTAGAAAAGATCTGATTAAAAAAAAAAAAAAAAAAAAAAAAAAAAAAAAAAAAAAAACCCAGCTTGCTGAATTGTATGTGGAACAAATGTTTTATGAGGTGTAAATTCTGTGCTGTGAGAAGGTGAAGTTTGTGTCTGTTACAGTTAAGATATCTGAGTTGAGCCAGATAAATCACATGTGGATACCTTTCCAGGCTTTCATGAGGAAGTTCCCCTAAGTTCCCCTTGTTTCCTTGCCACTTCTGGAAGTGTGGGGGGGTGTTTTTGTCAATACTTAGGAGTCCAAGATGGAATATTTTGGAGTCGTGCTGTTTGTTGCTCACAGTGTCACAGCACTAGACCGTACTAGGAGGTTATACCACCAGCAGATGTATGGGTGAGCTTACTGCAGACATGCAGCTAGAATATTGTCAAATGCAGAACTTGCACACTTTTTAAAAGTTAAGTTTAAAAGGGGACTGCCTTTCCAGAGTAGTGATTTTTGCAGGAAATGAATACAAGTAATCTCTACACTGCTGAGAATAAACTTTTTTTTTTTTTTTAAATGCAGGACTCCATGGTATTATGAAACGTCTTAACTCTCTGCTAGCTGTAATGCCAGTCACTCCTGAATAAAACATTAGTATGAGGACAAGTATGGAGGAAGCACTTCAGGATTTAAGCCGTGCTCTTGTGATATATTTGGACATCCCAAAACTCTAGCCTGCTTACAAGACAAATCAGTGTGACTGTTATCTTTATTTATAAACTGAAGTGGCAAACTGCATTGCCTTGATCAGTTGAGCCCTTGCACAAATAACAAGATAGAAGTGGTAAAATTAGTAAGTCTCTTCAAGAAGCGACTCCAGCTAAAATTGGGTGGCACTGGTTAACATTAGTGTTTTTTTCAGGTGCTGATAAAAGTCACCACTTTCCAAGAGTGAAGTGAAAACTTGGTATGCAAACATTGCAGATAAAAAAAAAACTCCTACTCATCTATAACAGGTCTATGTGAAGTTATAAGGTGTGAGGTGCTACGTTCTCTTATAAATAATAGAGTTTTGTGTCAGAAACTTCTCCTGAGCGTTGTTTGAGGTTGCTTTGCACATTGTGTCGTCTCTGAAGTGAACTCTTGAACTGCACCAGAATTTTCTTGGTGGAGGTTGTTCAAATTGCAGTGTTTCAGGCTACTAAATTAGTTTCAGATAATGTTTCAGTGGCCGTGCAGAGCTTCTAGGAAACCAGTTATCTGAAAGAATATTCTTCGTAGGTTCAGCAGAGTCTCTGAATTGGCCCAGAATACCTCTGAGTTCACAGTTGTTGATGTTTGTTCTGGCCAAATTGCATTTGATGCAGCTCCCTACTGCCTCCCTTTTTTACCTGATAGCAACACAAGGTGAATTTTTCCGTCTTTGCCTTGGCAGGGTGGATGTCTAGCAGTGTTTTCTTGATCTCTCTCCCCTTGCCGTTCTTTCTTGCACCTCCTGATTCAAGAAACGCATCTTGATCCATATCCTCTTTTGAGGTTGCCTAAACTTTTCTTCTTTCTCTTTAGCCTGTTCACTCCTTGTCTTGATTTTTTTTTTCTCTGCACAGGATGTTGCTCTGTCTCAAGGCTACTTCATTTTTTTTTTCTTAAGCAAGGTTATTTATGCCATCAGATTTTTACTTTAGCTGTGTGTGCACAGAAAGGACTGTGTGCTTGTACAGAGACATTAGTGAACCTTAGTATGTCCTCTAGAGCTAGCCTATAGTTACTAGGCAGTGTAGGCACATGCATGTGTCTTGCTGAACTAGTTACTGCATTGCTGCAATGACATCTCTGTCGTGCTGTGGGACCTTTCGTTGCTTAAGAAAAGTAAGGGTAAAGCTGAACTAAGAAGCAATGAAAGAACATTAAAGAATTATTAAAAGAACATGCCAAGAGAAATGTGCGGTAGAGACATGTTCGGACTTACTGGAAACTCTTCTGAGGTGTGCTCACTTGGAAGTCTTTGTGATTGGAAATGCAAATTAAAGCCATGTTTGATATAGTTTAAATCAACGGAAGCCTAAAAATCACAATTCCAAATTAGGTTTGTATATTATGTTTAAATTTGGAAGTATGGTAACTGTGCGGTGTTTTTGATTGTCAAGAACAAATCCAGAAGTTTCTTTTTCACTTTTTTCCAGCTGGCAATCGTGTTGCTGGTGTGTGAAGGGGTGTATATTTCTTATACAGCTTTACTCATCATTTGATCAGAGCTGTAACCTGTAGAAAGTAAAGAAGGAAGGGGGAAAACACCAGAGTCCTGAAATTGAGTGGAGGTCCTGTCCACTCAATTGAGTGGAGGAAATTAGCAACTATGCAACCTTTGTACCAAATTTGCACCACTTGGTATTAAACTGTTGGCAAATTGTGAACTGACTCCCTTTTTTTCTGAGCTGCTTTATAAAAGAACATGCCATGCAACAAGTTTTTCCTATCCAAAGGCAACTTTTGGAAGGAAGGAATATGCCCATTTTTCTCATAATGAATTGCACTGAATTTGACTCTTCAGAAAATAAGATGAGCTGAAGCTTTTCACGCTGCATCTAACTCAGTGTTTCCTAATAATACTGGAGAACCAAGCACTATAATTTATGTAACTTATCTCTTAAACTTCTTTGCTATAGTGGAAAGAGGGGAAGAAATATATTCCAGAATTTCTCTTTTAATATTAATAGGAGTTTTATAGTAGCTGTTTTTGACAGTAGTCATGGCTTCACTTTGTTGGGGTACAGTGGAAATATCTACTGTAGACAGAAATTCTAGATTTTGTTTAATGCTGCAAATATAAAATGCTGAGGATATAATCCTGTTCTTGGTAGGAAGATTAATAATTACTCTTGATATTAGGATTGGGGTCGTTCGATATGCATCTACCTAATTTATACTCCATATATTTAGAGATCTGAAGCATTTCTGGACATCTGTGAATGTAGAATGTTGTGTGCTCTGTTATTATTTTTTACATCATAAAGGTAATCCCATGAGGTCAGCTAAACAGATTAATTAATTTACAGGCAAATGCATGTGTAAATTATCCTCCAAATCCCAAATTGCAAGTGCAAGTGATTGTAGGGACAATATTAGACAATTTCTCCTGCCTCTTTCCACCCTGTTTGCATCTGCTCATGTAGATGGTAACTTGCAATTCTACAGGCTAATGAGCAGTGGGTTGTTCTCAACACTTCTCTTTGAATCTACCTGTGCTTTGAAAGGGTGTGTGTTGCTTACATGACTTCAAGAAGAGGCTTTGGTAGCATCTGTGGAGCTGTCCTATTTGGTAAGACAGGCTATATGAAAAGTAAATGGACTTCTTTGTGAGAGGGGTTTCTTTGCTTGGATATTTTTAGCATTGGGCTTGATGCTAAGAGATGTGCCCTTATAGACCTACTGCAAGACAAGAACTGGCCAGCAATTTTGATATAACACTGTAGGGTTGTTTCAATCAATTGATTTTAAAATAAGTATAAAAACAAACAAATTAAATGTGTTAGTGCAAAGGTAGTGATTAAATGTGTTCCTAATTTTTCTTTTGTGAAAATAGTTTTTGAGTACTTGTTTAGTAGGGAACTTGTTTGATCCATATTGCGTATGTTAGGTAAATAAGCTTAATGGCTGTCTTCTCTCGGAGAGGAATAGCAGAGTCTTTAGGGAGTAAAAGTTTGGGGAACCTTCTCAAGGATTGCTATTTTACAAGTAGTAAACGGGTTTGAGGCACTGTACAAAAGTTAAATTCTGATTTTTTAATGCATATGGGTAAATTTTGGAAGCCTCGTAGCATAGTCCTTGAGTGGATTTTTTAATAGATTTTTGTGGTATCATAGATTATTAGTGAAACTTGATTCTTCTGCGCAATGTGTTTATTTTTTCCATGATGAAATCTAGTCACCTTATACTTCATGGTGCTGGGAGTGGCAAGAATGTTTTCCTGATGTTTGAAAATAGAAAAAGGATAAAATATTTGGAAATGACTAAGTCACAGTCCGATAAATCTCTGCAGTTTCTCTTAAAAAAAAATGCTGTATATACTCTTGGGTCAGTGGGAAAACCTTATCCAGGAGATACAAGTTCTTATGGGGGTCAGGCAGTAACTAGCAGTATGAATAGCTATAGCTAGTTTGGATGTTAAGTGAAGTGTCTTCAGACTGATAGTTTGGAAAATAAGTGATTATGGGAGTAGGTGCATAGGCCTTAGAGCTGTGAGGTAGAAGGGTAGGAAGACATGAAAATAAGGTAGTAACCCCTTCAAGGTAGATTCAGATGCTGTAAATTCAGTGGGTTTTGGCAGACATTGCTCTGACCAGCAGTCCCCTTTGTGAAGCTTTGCAGGAGGAAGCCCAGGAGACTCCCTTGTACCTACTCCTGCTAGCGACGCTTACAAAGTGAATAATTTGCTAATGTAAAGATTATGACTTCAGTGTTGAGCTTTTAACTCACCTGTAGCAGCTTACGTTTCTAGGGCGGGTACCCTGTTCTTGGCAGTGGCACATAGGGACTTTTATATTTGAGTGCTGTTTTTTTTTTTTTTTCTGCATGTCAGTATTTCTTAATAGCAAAAGCAGTGAGGATCACACCAATGGATTATTTTTTTGTCTACTCTCTAAAAAGTTGTAAGCATCAGCAAAATTGGATTGTATAATTTCAGATGGCCCATGTAACATCATCTTGTCAGTCAGCTCTAAGAGCCTAAACCTCTGTATAGCTTATCAGAGATATCACAGAAATATTGCTGCAGATTTTTGATCTTTATTTCTTTTTTAGAAGTTTATCAGTCAGGTCCTCAGGTGTGAACTAGATTTGGCCTTTTGGAGTTGTGTGTCTAGGAGAGGAAGATGTCTGAGATTAAATCATAAAATCATTTTGAAAATTACACTTAAACTTGACTTATGGAGTACAGCTTCATATTATCACTAGGTATTTTTATATAATAAAAATGCTCAGCAGTGTGCCTCATTTCTCTCTCCGTTTTTTTCAATCTGAACATCATATCTTAGTTCAGAAGCTCTATATAAAAGGTCACTTAAATGAGTTTTGGAAATCTTATGTAATGGTACTAGTCACTTTTTACTCCTATGAAGTTAATCTGCTAAATTCTCTTCCTATGTGCTGTGCATTAGTAAGCTGTAAATTACTTATTTTTCATACATTTATTCATCTGTTGCTTTTTTCTCCCTACTCTGTTAACTAATAACTAACTGGAAAAAGTCAATCTCTTTTAGTCTAGGAAGTCAGGAATATGATGCTATTATGATTCTGTGTTGATGCATTTAGCTGCAAAATTCAAATTGGAAATCAGCCAAGGGAGAGTCATGTAATGTAGTCAAATCCAAATATTGTAGTGCACATTACTACTTGTAAAAGGAAGATATTTTTGAGAAGGGGCTTGAAAATATAAATTTCACACATATATGTGAAACAAATCAAAATCAGATTCTTCTGATGGCTTTTCTTTGTGATGGTCTTACCCTGATCTAAGAACAAAGGATGTTAGGGGAAGTAAGGTATGATGTGAACAAGGAATGCTTTGATTTCAAAGACAGTGGTAAAGGTGGTATTTGCAGAGGCACCAGGGTACCTACATGGTTAGGAGAGTCTTAATTAGGGAAGGAAGTTAAATATTATTGTTATTGCAGAGGAGAAAACTCCACCTCAGGCAACTGATGAAGAACTGTGGAAGAGAGGTTGGCTCTTTGTGGCACCTGGAGAGACTTTAAAATAAGAACAGTAGTCACTGCCCTTTGCCTGGAAAGGGGACATTAACTTTGGACCTTGTCTCTGTTGTAAATTATTATAAGCTTAGTTCAAGTTCTAGTGCACTCGCTTTATTTATTTATTTTTTTTCCATCTGTTTACAGGGTTGTATTTTTGTTGAGAACTTTTATATGGCATAAAATAGTGGGTGGGGTTTTTTTTTTTCTTTTGCTACCCCAAAATATTTTCTAAGATAGACCCTAATCCAAGGCTGCTTCCTTTTTACAGATTAGGAAAACAGTAATAATCAATTACTTCTTAGAGATACTGCTATAATGCTAGTCTTGTAGTTTCTTAACCAGGTTTTCTCTTTCTCATCTGGACATATAGAGAGTTCCAGTAATACTAGATTTTAAGGAGTCAGAAAGCTACTTCTCTTTTGTTTTTTAGACCCAGAACAATTTTTTCTTGCTCTGTATTGCAGTGCTCCTCTAGGATCATAGTCCATCTCCATAGAGTGTTACCCGCACAATCCTTTGCTGACAGTAAGGGCAGTTGGCTGCTGACTGATCATTGCTCTCCTCTTCAGGATTGTGGGGCTCCATCAGTATTGGTACTGTAGCAGGTTCCACTTCCAGAAATTGGAAGAAGTGAAACACAACCAAGAAATGATCTACATTTCATTTTAGGGTGGTGGTAATCATGCCTACGTGTTCTTTATATAAGTCGGTATGCTCTAATTATGGAAATGCAGAATGGTCAAGTTAATCAAACAAATGCATTATGTTTTTAGATGTATATTTTAAGGTGCATATTTTATAAGATATATTCATTAAAATGTTTTCTGTGTAATTTTCCAATAAGTTATTGCACCAAAGATACAGAAGCGGATTGTGTCCATGATTGAAATGAGACAGTACTTTTTGCTTAGATCAGCACAATGAAAATATTTCTTAGTGTTTTTTATTCAAAGCCTGGGATTTAAATGCTTAAGAGTGGTGGGTGGTGAAGGACTATGAGGAATGTTACTAAAGTAACTGCAATAACATTGCAGTAGTAATTCTCTCAATATTAGCTATTTTTAAGGACCAAGGGAGAGAAGGAAGAATTAAGCCCTACATTTTTTTTTTCCTATAAGATACTAAATCTTGGACATAGAGTGAAATCTTGAGTGGAACACGTAGCAATCCAGATGTGGCTGTGGCAAAGCACATGTTAAATACTGTAGATGCTGAAGGAGTATATTTTCCACTGCTCAAAGATCACAGACAAATAATGTGATTCATCTGACATATATAGTATATGCTATCCGTAAAATTTTTGGGAGGCTCCTGTAATCTGTGTCCCATAGGCTCCATTATAGGTTCATTGTAAGATTGTACATTTGTTTTGTGCACTTTATTTTTCTTTCTTCCCCCTTTCTTGCTCCCTTTCTTCCCCCTGCATGTTCTCTTGCTCATAAGATGACATGCAAAAAGGGGATGTTTACCCCAAAAATTTATATAAACATGCATTTATCAGAGATGAAAACACACTTCCCCAAAATATCTTGGGGTTTTGGATTACCCATAATGGAATCTTGAGTCTGGAGGAGCTCAGTGATAACAGAAGAAAAATAACAGTTTTAGTAATTTCTAATTCATCTTAGGTTACATTTATTAGGAGGTTTGTTCAGCAGTGAGGTTTTGCAGAACTTTGAATTATTTGAGGTTTATTGCTGTATAGGGAAGAAACTCTTTGTAGTAGGTTAGTGTCTGCTTCTTGGAAGGGTTCTTCCTGTAATTCTGTTACGCCTTCTCGTCAACCCTAGGTTTTTGTTTTCAGTTGTGCTAACCAGAGAACCTACAGTACTATCCTTGCACAGCTTTGAACAGATTCAGGCACAAGAGGTTGCAGGGTGCTCTTTCATCAAATTATCATCTTTAGCTGTGGTGTTTCAGGTCTCATCATGGAGAGAGATGAGACCATTGTCAATAATAACTTTTTATTAAGTCATTAGTTTTATAACTTCTAATCACTATTAATGAAGCTGATTGGACTGTCTGTGCATATAATGCATGTGTATTTTCTTTTCCTTTTGCAGGTTACCTTCCTGGAAAGCATTGCTTTTTGCACGTAAAGATCATCTCTTGAGTTACTGCAATTGAGTTTAGAATGTTACTTTACTTGTGAATCTGATGGAGGAATAACCAGATCTCAGACTGCTGCACTAGAAGACTTCGCAGGAAATACAAAATGTCATCAAATAGAAGTCAGAACCCACATGGACTTAAACAGATTGGTCTGGACCAGATATGGGACGACCTAAGAGCTGGAATTCAACAAGTTTACACCAGACAAAGTATGGCAAAATCCAGATACATGGAACTCTACACGTATCCTAACACCTAAGCCAATTGGTACTTCTACTGTTGTTTGATTTTTTTTTTTTTTTTTAAATGTTTTTAAACTTAAAATTGCTTCATAACTAATTGATTTATACTACTTTCTAAACATATATTTTTGCTTTGAAGATCAGGCTTTTCTGTTTTCTAGAAAACTGTCTTTATAATCATGTTTACTTCTGAATTTCAGGTTTAATTGCAATTAACTTTGACAGAGCACATAATTAAGGTTTTTTTATTATTAAGTTTAATTTTGAATACATAATACATCAAATACAATGTACACCAAATATTTGTACAAAAGGTATATGAAAAGAAAGTATAATTTCTTTTTTCTTTCTATGTTAGTACTCTCTGACGTTATGCTGGAGGTCTTATTTATAGTAATGTCCGGTTACCTTCAAGTACGTTCTCTTGTCAGCCTTATAATAGTCCTTTTCTCTGCAGAATTACTTGAGTTGGCCTTATAACTTTCCAGCTGAGTTGAGGATGTGCCCATTGGCTCTCGCTTGAATTTCCTGCTTGTGTCTAAAGTGCTGCTAAAGATGAGGACATTGATGATAATAGTAAAGTACTATTACTAGTACATGATAGAAGTGTTAATCAGTAAATGCATATACGCTCTCTCTCAAGTAGTTAAGTAGTTTGGCTCTTATTTTGCTTTTAAATAGTGTGTCTTTTGGTTTTGTGGGCCTTTTTTTAAAAAAAAGGTTATTGTTTTGGTGTAGAAATTAACATCTAAAACTCATGTTAATACTGTTCTGGAATTTCATATCAAATTTGAGTATATTGTGAATTTTTTGAAAGATCAGAGCTTTTTATGAAAGAAACTGTTGATGGTTACAAAACAATTCTGTAGTTCTCTGGACTTCCTAAGTGGAGGAGAGGAGTTTGTGTTCTGTACATGCAATATTAGAATGAATGTGTAATCTTATCTGAACCTGCAGGATTGATGCCACTAGGGAAAATAATCCACATGGTCTGCTGAATGTTTGTAAGGTACCTCCTGAGTTGCTATGGGAAGATTAAAGATGATTTGATTTAGAGTCGGAATTTTCCCAGCAACTTGCATGCCTGATTTCTTTAAGCACTAGATCTGTTGCTGTTCTTAACTGAGCAAAATGCATCTGCAGTAGTTGAGTGTGTGCTAGAAGCAAAAGTGCAGCAAATGTGAGGGATGTTTTTTTTTTTCTGCAAAGTACTTTTAACATTTAACTCCTCTCTGTGAGTTCTGTCAAGCAGTCCAGCTGAATACTAAGTACGTCTTATTAATGGCACTGTTGTGTTTTTTTTCTCTGCTTTTGATGTTTCCAAATATTTGTGAGACAAAGTCGCAAAAAGGGTATATTGTCGATTACCTACTCACTTTCTTCTAGTTACTGCTTCAGCAGCAGTTTTTGGATGAGAAACTTAGGACGGTTTCTGTTGCTTTCATAATATAGGACATAATTTTAGTAGATAAGCTGTGTTTTGTGGCTAGTTTATTATTCTGATAACTCAGAATATTTGAAATTAGTTAGGCTAGAAGTTTTGAATCAACTTTGCAGATAACGATCCTGTTTTGTGTTGTATGTTAAGTGCATGTGTCCAGAAGCTATACTTAGAAGAAAGTTATTCTCACTACCCATTAGATCTAGCATGTATAGCATATTTTCTAAGTGATCATACGAAGAAAGTCTAATGGATTGTCAGATTTTATTTCAGGAGATTCTTGCTGTAGAGCAACTTGGTTTGGAAAGCAAGAGAGACTGGTTTTAGCTCCAGCTGTAATGGATTTGCAGACCAGCCCTCCTTAGGGGAATGTCAAATGTGGCTGCAATTTGGAAACTTTGTGCTATAGACAGGCTAATCACTTCCTCATCCTTTTTTATCCTCTCTTTTTCTGTCGGGCTGTTGTTCTTGAAGTGGATTCTGGTCCTCCTCTTGAATTTAGAAGAGGAGGAGAACCATACATACAAACAAAAATGTTTTCATTTCTCTGTCTGTTCGCAAAGTTTCAGACAATTGATTGGAAGTGTAGAAGCATCACACCTATCTGTATCAAGCAGTGGCATCCTGTATTTTGAAATAGCTAAAACATGGATGTTTGTACTCAAGTGAATCTGAACATGGAGAGAGATAGCTATGCAGTTAAGCCAGTTTAGACCTCCATCCCATCTTCACTGCTCCCCTCCCCTCATCTCTCACCAGCACTGTATGGCACTGAATTCAGTCATTTTTAAAATACAAAATGGAGTTTATATTTAACTGTTTTACTTCGGTTCGCTTTTATTTATTTATATCTCAGCAGGAGCAAGTGGCTGTGATTATTCCAAGGAGTTTCTAAGACTCAAGAAAACTGAAGGGATCAACCAAAAAATCTTGTTCTTAAATGTTGATTCTAAGGATTCTCATCCCTTCTCTCTATGCGTTTTGGATTGATTTGCACTTCTTGATTTAAGAGGGTGTGTTCTGGCAGAACAGAGCATCCCTGAATGTTTCCTAGTGCTCCATTTACTTTTTTGCTTCCTTATGCTCTGTTGGCTATGCCAGAATGTGTAACCAGAAGAGTGGACCATTATAGAAGTTGTGGTATTTTTTGCTCACCACTCCTTACAAGATTATGAAGGTCAGTATACTAAAATTATCTCCTGGGATATGTTCTTCATATGCATTTCCTGCTGTGAATTTAAGACTTATGTATAGAAACAGGACTCCTTTAGAACAGTGCTTACTGTGGAATAAGTGAGCTTTCTTTTTCTTCCCACGTGAAAGATTCATGAAGTCCTTTATCTTGATGTTTTTCTGTCACCCACCCAGATAATTAAGTTATTTCTGATACTGAAGGGTCCAATATATCCAGCAATAACAACATGTTATGACAGACTTTATTGCTAACTAGCATAGAATTACACACCAAGCATTGACATCGTGCAGAAAAAAACACTGAAAGAGATGAACTAGATTTCTTTAAATGGTAGACCTAAATCATTGAAGTTATGAGGGAGTGGTTTTCCCTCAGTAAAAAATAGATTAGAGGTTGTTAGTAAATGTCTGAGTTGTAAAAGTCTCTGGAGCTCTCAAGGGGAAAAATAGCAAGTCTTGGTACATTGCAGCTAAGAGCAGCTACTCTACTGTCAAGTAATTTTTTGTACCTTAAGCGAAGGGAAAAGTGGGAGAGAGCACCATGCTTGTGTGCAGCAAGGTCTGAGCTTCGGTCTTGAACAATTTGCAGAAAACATATTACTTCAGTAGAATTATTCCTGGTGTAATACCAGCGTGTTGGCAAGTCACATGCCTTTATGGCTACCTCTTTTTAAACTAAACAATTTGATACTGATAAAATCCCTGTGCACCTTGTTTTTGTTTTTTTTTTTTTTTTCTTTGACAAATTTTCACACTATACAGCAAATTCACAACATTTTCCTCAGAGGATGCCAGAGAAGATGAATTGGGATTTACTTAATTTAGATTTAAATTCTGCATTGAAGAGAATGAAAGGATTTGGAGAATCTTTTTTTAAGTCTTAAACTGATACTCAGACCAGTTTTTAGAATATCAGAAAGGTTTCATGCATGCTATTAAACTACACAACTTTTCAGTGCCTTACACAAATATGAGTAAATTTTTGAAACTTCTTACTTTAGGCACACATGAACTTTTAATTGCAACTTAAAATATCAAGGTGAACTTTGTGGCATAAATTCATGATTTCACTGCACTGTCTTGGCTTACAGAACATAATCTGATAAATTGTTATGTTTTTGGACCATATAATTTATTTATGTACTGAGCAGAGCAGTCTCTTTATTCAATTTTAATAGTTAAAACCTAATTTGATAAGAAAATATTTTGGGTGATATTCATTATTAATGTATAAGACTTCTATTTAGATGAAACAGGGAGCTATCTTTAAATTTTTTGATGGAGAAGATGCTGATGAGGAAGGGCTGAGAAGTATACAGTACTGCAGAAGGGTTGGTTTTGTTACTAAAAACACATCTGCAATGTTCAGATTAACTTCAAAAGTCTTTTGTATACGTCAAAGTCTCAATGTCAATTTTAGAGGTTCCTTTAACAAATGCAAGTAGCAATGTTTGGCTTACTTGTGATTAAACATATAAACTTGGAAAGAAAATGGCATGGTGAACATCAGACTGTTTGTTTCCATTTTACGCCTCATCTTTTACCTGTATCTAAACTTGTTTAGGTTGATTCGAGTGTGGATGGTGTTTTTTTGTTTGTTTGTTTGTTTGTTTGTTTATGAAAAAAATGATTACTAATGATTGTTTTCATCGAGTACAAATAAGTGCTGCAGTGGCAGGAGGTTATTTTAACCTATGCCTTATGAGCTAGTGCGTTGCTGAGAGAACTATGAGCGAGGGGAGCAAGTAGAGGGAAAGATTGACTTAAAAAGTAAGTAATTAAGGGCAGCATGCTTGCAGATGGGAGGAGCTGGATGACCTGGGATAGCCCAAGCCCTGGTGAATTGGAATGTAGAAATACAAATATCATCCTTGCTTTCTCACAGCAGAGATTTGCTGGTCCTAGGCAATACGGTGTATTTTCTTTCAGGACAGACTGTGCTCTTCTTGCATAGAAAAGATGGTGGGGTTTAGTTTAGACAGGGCTGGTTTTAAACCTGAGAAACTCTTCTGCTTTCTTCAGAGTTGAGTTTGCTCTAAGCCTTCCTTTTGCTTTAGCATCAAATTGTCTGAGGTCACTTTAGATACATCAGAGCAGCCTGCCCTGTCTTCTAGGATTAATCCTGTTTAGGTTCCACGTGGTATCTCATAGCATTTCTTTTATGCTTAAAAGCAGTTAGTGCTTTTAAGAAATGTCAAAAATAGAAATAAGCGAATGTGTTTATATGTTCAAAGGATGCTGCCTTGGCAGTAGCATGCCTTTGCACTTTATATTTTTCTGTCTGGAAATGTAGATATAACTGTAGGTATAGTTTTGTGTCTATTTATAAAGCATACTGCTTTGGTTCAAAAGATCTGCTAAGCATGTTTGTAAGTAGTACAATTGAATCTGTTTAGATTATTGGTTCTGTGTTTGATTTTTTTTTTTTCCTGGTGTTGATTACTAGCTCTTCTACCTGCTGTTTATAGTTACCAAGAATATTCTGCGCAAAACCAATTTCTGATGGTGCAAACTACTTTAAACTTGAAAGCAACATATGTTAACGGTGACTCAGACCTCCTGAGACTGTGCACTTTATATATGGTGTGCTTAAAAATCTTAACTTAAAATCTTAAAATCTTAATCTTAATCTTAATCTTAATCTTAAAAATCTGTAACTTTCCTGCAACTTGAAGCTTCTCTGCCTTTCCTTTGAGTTTGTGCCATGGAGATGGCAAAAGGAAATTATGTAGAGACCGTTAGATGGTTTTTGCTCCACCTAGTTTCTTGAGTCTCCAAGTTGCCTCTGTGAACATGAATTTAAGTCTGCTTAGATGCAAAGAGCAACTCCTCCCGTTCTCTGCCTCCCATCTTTCTGTAAAGTGATGATTGCTTAACCACAGTGTAAGAGAAAATCTATAAAAGCTAACAATATAATTAATCTCCATGTTTAAAGCATGCATTCTCAAAATAAATTATTTTGGCATCCATTTGATTTCAAAAGCGTGCACAAAATTCCCTTGTCTGTGGCTCATGAAACCTTATAAAAATCATGCACGTGTGTCTACTTCCCTTAGAATCTTTATTTAGGCATGAGATGACCATGTGTGCTTTGCAGGGCATGATCTGAATTGAAATTTTAATCTTGACGAAGAAAATATGCAAGTCTCACTAAATATAGTGAGCCCAGCTGTTTATGTTAGAGGTCATTTTACAATGCTATACCAATTTCATGTATTTTTTTTTCAAACAGTCTCTCTAATGCAGCATGTTTGATGCCTTCCTGCCCCTTGCTCGTGCATGCCTGCATGCAGTCTAGGAAAGAGCGTTTCACGTGAGCCCAACTAATCCGAGCGCATTCCTGGAGACCGATTCTCGAGGTGCTGGGACCTGAGCACAGAGTTAATTACTTCACTAGATGTGTGAAATAGCAATGCAGTGCCTAAATGTGACCTAATTTAAGACCCCAGAAGTAATCTGTGGAAAAGAAAATCTAGTTAGAAGGTGACTTGACGTGATGTCTTGCTCTGTCCTCCGGTGAAATTCAACTCAACTGGAGCTTTGTTATTTGGGCTTCCCTTTTGGCTATACATATCTGCTGCTTGTACTGACTCATTCCACTGTTGTCAATTTTTTTTTTTTTTTTTTTTTTTTTTTTTTTTTTTTTTTTTTTTTTTTTTTTTTTTTTTTTGTAAAATGTAAGAAGGAAAATAGGGAACTCATATGACATTATGAAACGGTAACCAAGTATTACCTCTAGAAGAACGGGTTTCTTTGTAAAAGTGGACCCCTAAAAATTAGGGACCTATGTGAAAGTGGTATTTTACTTATCAGAAAGTGGTATTTTACTTATCAGTGTACGATCTATCATGTGTTGAATCTTGACGTATTTTGGGTGGAGTGCTTACAGTGAAGATGGCCTTGGTACTTCCCAGCTTGCCTTTTGATCTGTGCTACCAGAGTGTTTTCCACTTCCTCTGTGCTGACACAGGAGTTTGCTCAGCAGCATATGTGGGAAAAGGGAAAATCGTTATTTGCAATCTCAGTCACTTCCCTAAACTGAATCGCTGTTTGCAAAAGTGCTTTGAAAAGCAGGTGACTGGGCTGAGAAAAGCCCTCCTGGTGGAATGAGTGTCAGGATTGTTCCCTCCATTGGCAATGATCTCCTACAAGGCCATTGTTGACTTACGAAATGGTTGCCTGGGGCTTCTGTTGTCTTTTGTGCTGCCCGGCTTTAGAAACTGAGTCAACGTTGCCAGAGTTGTTGTAAATAGATTAGAGTACTGAACACTGAGGTGGGAAAATTATTTTTAGAGCAGTTTTGGGATGCTTCTTGTGCTGTGTTTTAGATTTTCAGAAAGGAGTGAAGTCTTGGAAGAGATTTCTTCTGAAATTGCACAACATTGAAGTGTAATCTTCTACCTTATTTTTATGCATTTAAGATTTATTTTCCCTTTTATCATAGGAACAGTATAGAATTTTGAAAGAAAATGATCTTGACCTGCCCTTCCAATAGGTACTTTGCCCAGTTGCTGGATGACGTGTCAAGGTTAGCAGGTAGAAGCTGGGGAAAGCAGTACGGTTTCCCTGCAATACGGAGTGGTTCGTCCATTAATTAATTGCCACTTGTAGTAATGCGTGAGTTACTAGGCAGAATTGTGCCGATGCTGCCAAAGAGGTTTCCTAACAGCTGCTGAGATATTATATGGCTTCCAAACCGCGCAATTGCGATTAGTTTGTTTTGTGCAACCCAGATTTTTTAAAATAATTTTCGTTGTGGTTTTTGGCCAGCCTGTGATGCACTTTGTTGTAAACAGTGCAGTCCCCATTTTGTTTGAATCGCTTGTGCTGGTGGTTTACTTCAGCAGGTGGGACACAATTGTAAGCAAGGTGTGAGCGAGCATGCTTGTATGCATCACATGTATGTATAATACGTGTTAAAGATGGAGCTGCTTGCTCTTACAGACCGCCAGCTATGGGGAAGCAGCAATGTGCAAGTTAGATTTGACTTGCATAAAATAACTCAAAGGGACCATTCCAAAAGTGCTGTGTTGGATAGTTGGGCTCACACTGGGAAGGCAAGCGGGGAGAGCTCTTCCTGTGCCTGCCCTCTTTTTTGCTCCAGCTCTGAGGAGGCTTCTGTCACGCATGGGGAAAAGATCTTAGTCTCTCAGTTTAGTTGTCTCCAAGTATTTTGGTAGAAAAATGTATGGGATTGTGCAGAAGGTGTGTGTCTTTCAACCTAGATATGTTATTATTCTGAAGACATTTGGGATTTTTTTTTAAGGAGAACAGGAAAAACACTTTCATCTGGAACTATTATGAAAACTGCAAGAATCACAACCTGGAGAATTCAGTGAGTGCCAAAATAGGGTAAAAGTTACCTGGGGACAAGGGAGATGAGGAAAGGAGGAAGTGAAGCTGGCAGCTTGGTACTCGTGAGCTGTACCAAGCTCCTCATATAATGATGGGGAGGCTTTCCACGCACAATACATGCACATAAATTCAGTGCCTTAAACCATGAGGTTAAGTTCTGCTCTTGTCTTTGGAAGAGGGAGAAAGTTGTTATACACTAGCACATGACTAAAATGAGGAATTCTGGGATAGAAGCATTCATGACAAAAGGAAGGACAGTGCTAGGAAAGTTGGACAGACATGTAGCCAGGAACATTCCGAGGCCATAAATGACTGGTAGAGAATAAAGCTTTGGTTGCCAACCACAAATTGGAATTTTACGTTATTGATTAATAATGTGGGGAAACAATTTACTTCTCACCTAGAAGAGGCAACGGGTAAGGCTTAAAGGTGCACTTTTCAAAAAGAGTGGCTATTAAGCAAGGAATGTTATTCTGTTGGGCAGAGTGAAATGGCTTTCTGAAACAAGCATGTAGGTTGGGTGGGAAGGGAAAGGAGGGTCTTTCCTTTCCGCTTATGCCAAAGACCATGTGTATGTGAAGCCGTCAGCGTAATTTTAAAAGAAATTGGAAGGTTGTGGGCTGAATTTTTTAAGATTTTTTTTCCCGTTTCTGGAATGTTACTGTACCAAGACTACAAATAAGTCTGTCTATTAAAACTCCTAACACATTGTGTATTTTGGTTTTCTAATTCTCTGGTGTTTAATTTTGCTTTAATTTTTAACATAGTTTGCTGATCTTTCTGAATGGAAAACTGAAAAACAAATCTCAGCAAAATTAGTATTCCTAATATATATCATACAGCGGAAGAAGTCTGTCTAGCTCCAAGTGCCTAGCCTAGTGATTAAACTACAAGTTAAAAGCAGAATAGATCTTTTGTGCTTATTAACACAGTGTTGCTCAGGCAAGGGTTACTCTCAGCCTGTCAGTAAGAACAGGAGTGCTCAGTAGCTCTGTTCTTCTGCTGTGTTTATTTGCTGGGCAAGACACTTTGGTAATCTTTGCTGTCACACCTAAGTCCTGATCCAGGCTATTTTGAGGACTACTGAGTTGCTTTCTATTTGTTGAGTTTCTTTTAGGACACTCAAATACATCTAATAAATTCCAGTTGCATCTTAAAAAATAAGCTTATCTGCAGATTCCACCACTTTTCTTTGGTCCTGTTGTTGATTACAGAGTTAGATAAGTTTAATTTGCAGTGAAATGTTTCTGTTACATTAGCATCTTTTTTTTTTTTTTAGTTTTATGTAGGTTACTGTGTCTTGTAATAAATTAAGACTACATCGCTGTTTATGGTCATTCTGAGCTCGTTAAAATGAACATACCAGGTTTTACTGCATTTTTGATGTGTTAT
Organism: Eudromia elegans; assembly: GCA_003342815.1. NCBI lineage: Eukaryota > Metazoa > Chordata > Aves > Tinamiformes > Tinamidae > Eudromia > Eudromia elegans. Next base: position 226,705 of record PTEX01000410.1, read on the forward strand.
GCTCATGTGTGTATACTCCTTAACTTTCCTACCAGTCACGTTTATAACTACTGTACTAGCGTGCACCAGTCCAACCAGGCGCGAGGAGCTGGGGTACCTCCATCAAAGTCAAAAAAAGGCCAAACCCCTGGAGGGGCTCAGTTTGTTGGCTTGGAGTTGTACAAACGTCTAAAAGAGTTTCTGAAGAACTACTTGACAAATCTCCTTAAGGTAAGATGGGACTGTGGATTAACTCAGAATTGTAGCACTACAAGCTGATTGAGGAAAACTTCCATTGCAAAAGTTAGAACTAGATGGAACTGTTGGAAACAAATTAAGAGAGCCCAAAATATAGTGGGTTTTTTTTTTCTTAAATGTTCCGTTAGCTGTTTGAAGATATGATGTGCTTTTCCATGCGTATAGAGCAGTCTTTGAGAGAACCCATGAGCTTTGTTTCTTCTTATCACTGAAGCGGTGTCTGTAGAGTTAATGTTAGCTTTGATAAAATATGGACTTCTTAAACTCTGTAATAACTTGTAAAAGCACAGCCAGACTTTATAGCCAATTAGCATATGAATAGTGCTGGGAAAAATTGACAGGGTTGAAAATACCTGATGGCAGTCATTAATAAGAAAATTATCGGTGCAACTGTATGCTGGGCTGCTATTTGGGAGAAGGATTCCTTGGCACTTTGGAAAGGCTTTCAGTATTAACAAACCACACTCAGTTTTAATCTTTGAGATTTTAGATTTAAGCAGCGGTACAAGACTTTCTGGAATCCCCGTGAATTCAACATTCTGAATGTTTTATCCAGAATGAGCTCCTGTTGCTCTTCCCCTGTCCAATCAAAATGTGCTCATTCTAGTTTGGAAAGATGCTTAAGCTCACATGTGGGTTATTTTTTTTTATTATGACATGAACAAACACAGTGCCGTATGCAGATCCAAGGCTATAGTGTTCCCTTTGCTACCTGACTCTTACTCCTAGCAAAGGCCTTGCACACACACATTTCTTTCAGCTCCCGAAGTAGCAGCTGCAAGGGAAGTTGCAGTTATATTTTATTAATTTTATATTTTATTAAAGTTACCATGTTGGGTACGTTGCCATTCTTTGTGCTGAAAGGTTTTACCTAGCACGCTCATTAGCGTGGCTCTCTTTTCTGATGTGATACCTTTTGCTCCTTTCCGAAGCAAGTGTCTTCTGGAATCTCTGTCTATGCTATTTATTTTTCCACCTTTTTTTTTTTTTATATATATCTATATATCTGATAGTGGCCTTGTATTTATAATAGTAAATATTTTAGCACTGTTTCCTCTGATCCTGCCGTACTGAGATATTGCAGACATACCTTGTTCAGTGTGAGCTTATTAACACCTTGAATTTGTGCGCCTTTCTATGTCTCTGTGTACTTCAGAAATTACCCTGCAATACTGACAAACCTTCTCCTTTTCAGGATGGTGAAGATTTGATGGACGAGAGTGTACTGAAATTCTACACTCAACAGTGGGAAGATTATAGGTTCTCAAGCAAAGTACTGAATGGGATATGTGCCTACCTCAATCGACATTGGGTTCGTCGTGAGTGCGATGAAGGTCGTAAAGGAATATATGAAATTTATTCGGTAAGTCATTTTTTGAAGTGAGTGGATCATCCTTTTCATCTGTCCTTTGCATTCTCATCCTACAGGTTGCTCCTGGAAACCAACTATTTGTATGAAGTTCGCAGATGTTTTGGAGTATGCTTCGTATAATTAGTTAAAATCACCCTTTTGCCCTTTTAAATCCCCACAGCATTTCCCCATCCTTCTGCATCTGTATCTGTAAGAGCTCCATGGGTCCGACCCGTAAGATTCGGTCTGATTGCATGTGTTTACACACTGGCCATATGTCATGGGTTGTGTATTTAAGAATGAATACATGCTGATATATGATTCTGTGTACATCACTGTAGCCTTGACATGCTACTAAAAACTGAACCAACTGTTCCAAACATGAAGCAAAGTAAATTGCCTTTCTTTCTGTTAACTTTACTTTATCGCTACAGTTCTTTTTTGGCATCTGGCCTGATAAGATTCAGTCAACATTTGATTTGTAATAGGAGTTACTTTGATACATTTGTGGTACAGAAGACTGATATGTGCTTACTGTGATTTTTTTTTTTTTTTTAATCAAAAATAATATTAACAAAGTAGAACCAATAACTAAAAATATTCCTTTATAAAGACTGGATATTGTCCTTGCTAGTAAGGCATTAGGAAACCCGTGTTTTATTGCTCAAGTAACTTTGCATAAAGTAGAACAAACAGTAGGTTATCCTCACTTACCTTCCTCTTAGCTCTTCTGCTTTTTACCCGCCTGATACTAAGGGACTGTATCAACTTGAAAATTGCCAACAGGGAGAACTTAGTTGTCAAAGTAGTTTGAAAGGTCTGCTCTTTTTCAGAGCTGGTAGTAGATTTCTGTCTACCAGAAAATTAGACACCTTAAGATTGCATTGGGGGGGGGGGGAAAGGAAAAAAAAAAGAAAAAATTTTGTTAGGTGAGAGATTTGTGCATTAAAACATCATGGTAAAAACCAATTCATTTAGCATAATGTTAACTTTCCTTAAAAAATTATTGTCTCTGTGTGTTTGCTTATATTTATTTATACTTTTTTTTTTCTTTCATTTTTCATCTCTGCTTCTAGCTTGCCTTGGTGACCTGGAGGGACTGCTTATTCCGGCCATTAAATAAGCAGGTATGTATGTATTTTATGAGTGTGATGCTATTTTACAGGGTTAGATTTAAATTATAAATTTAAATTGGTAATTGGTCCAGAGAGAATTTATCCAAAATCAAAACCTACAGTGGAGGCTTCCATTTCCTTTGCGATGTTCAAAAGTCAAACCTTGGTATCAAAAATGTTGTGGTCTTTTTGATGATAGGACCTGAGGCTTTTTAAAAAAAAAAAAAAAAAAAAAAAAAAAAAAAAAAAAAAAAAAAAAAAAGAAAAAAAAAAAAAAAGAGATGTTTAAAAGTCAAACCTTGGTATCAAAAATGTTGTGGTCTTTTTGATGATAAGACATGAGGCTTTTTAAAAAAAAAAAAAAAAATTTTAAAAAAAAAAAAAAAAAAAAAAAAAAAAAAAAAAAAAAAAGAAGGTTTTAAAAATTGGTGGCAGTCTGTTCTCTTGTTACTGTGAATTTTTAAATTTACTGTGATGCCTGGGAGGTTTGTGTCATATTAATCAAATATTTTGAATCAATGAGTCAGCAGAATATACAATAAGGCCATCAAAATCCCATCAAAATGTACAGTACACTTCAGTCTTATTTACCAATATTTCATAGCGAAAAGACTCATTACAAAATACTGGTCACATTTCAGTTGTAAGGAACAGAGTTTTACAGGTCATGAGCACGAGCTGTTCCATTCTTTATATAAATTGCAAGTGGCTAGTTCCGCTGTTATTACAAGATTCTCCTGTATTTCAAGTATAAAATAGACAGTACTTTGGTTTAGAAGGTCCTTTCAAAAAAAAAAAAAAAAAAATCAGGAGAGGAAATGCAACAACAAGAACAAAAGAAGCAGAAAATCAAACCAGCACTTTCATGCTCTTTTATAGCTCTCTCCTAATCAGCTGTGGGTTATATTGTGGAATTTGAAGCTGTACCTTGCTCTGTGATAGGGTAATTTTTATGGTCAGCTTTCTTTGAGCCCTTCAGGATAAAATTTAAACTGTCTTGAATATAGGGTTATGCTCCCAGCTAAGTACTGTGTTTGAACTGCCACTTTTCCTCTGTGCTTGACTCCCTTTTATTCTCTGTTGTCGAAGGTAACAAATGCTGTTTTGAAATTGATTGAAAAGGAAAGAAATGGTGAAACCATCAATACAAGGCTGATCAGTGGAGTTGTACAATCTTACGGTAAATGAGATTTCTTTAAGGCTTACTTAGATTCCTTGAGGTGGAAAAAATACCCTAGCAAAGTCTAGAAATAGTCTGCCATATACATGGATGTCCAGTGTAGATTTTTTGTAATAAAATAACGTGTTTATGTGAAAATTTAACTTATGCTGAGACTGAATGACTGTATATGCTGAGATACATGACATACAATTCCAGTTGATAATGCAGTACCTATAAACTTATGTAACCTAAAGTGATGAACAATTCATGGTTTATGAATCGAGTATTTAAGAATTAAAACTGGGAAGGGTAAAAAGGCAGCATAAGAAGTTACAAGGTTGAGGTTTGTTGTTTTTTTCTTTTTGTTAGCCTTCATTTGTGTGAAACAGTTTTGCCACAATGGTTAGTGATTAATCAATCATTAATAAAAATAGACGTGGATATAATCGGGATCTCTAGAGATAAAATGGAAATGGAATTTGAACTAGCATTTGAGATAGTGCAGTTTCTTGAATTCTCCAGTTTGCTCACTAGCTTATTTAAAAGTGCAATTTACATGAATAATCTCGACCATTTATTTTTAACTGCATAAAAAGTATATAGTTTTTAAAAAAACTAAGTACCTATTTGTGTGTCAGAGATCATTTAGTAAGAGCCAGCTTTGTCGTAATTTGCTTTCTTGCAGTGGAGCTAGGACTGAATGAAGATGATGCATTTGCAAAGGGGCCTACACTAACTGTCTATAAAGAATCCTTCGAATCCCAGTTTCTTGCTGACACAGAGAGGTTTTATACACGAGAAAGCACTGAATTCTTGCAACAGAACCCAGTCACAGAGTACATGAAGAAGGTAAGTTATTGAATAACTCTATTTTCTGGGTCGAGATTTTTATTTAAGTTAGTAATATTGTAACTTCTTGCTTTTTTATCAATTTCTTAGAATACTAAAGATTTTATAGAAGGAAAACCAGTTATTTCTATTTATTTTTCCTAAGATCATTTGTTCCTATGTTCAGTAACTTTATATGGTCTGAAGTTTATCTCTTCAGTGGATTGCAATAAGTGTAATGAAAAATTGAAGCTTAATGGGTAAGCCAGAAGAGGACAGTAAAATAAACATAGATTTCCTAGGCTTTCAGATTTGCCTCCAAAATAGCCCTTTGCTTTGAAATGGCAAGCTTACTGTTTCTGTACCAGACACTGGTAGCATGTTATTGAAATATCTTCCTGGGCAAACAGGCCTACACGGAATAAGTAGATCATTAATTAGCTTTGTCTCTTTCAGAATATCTTGGTCTAGTGAACCCTACACGATAATTCTGATCAGCAGAGACCAGGTTTAAATTCTTAGTTTCTCCGACCTCTGGGATCCTAGACAGGGCAATTAAGAACAAGCTGGATAAACATTGACTATTTACAGCCTGGTTATTGGGTCAGTCTTAGTGAATTTAAAATAAATAGGTCATGTTCATTCTGAACAGGTGTTGCTCTATATACATGGGTACACATTTATATATACACATGTATATATTCACGCACACTTTTTTCAGTATGGTTCCTTGCTCTCTAAGTTACTCCTTTTTCTCTTCCCTTTTAATTTAATTAAAAGCCAGAGTTTTGAGTATGCAAACAAGTCTGCTCACACACCTAGAAAATGTGTCCCTTGTACCAATATCTCTATGTTCCTTTTGCCACAAAAAGATTTTCTGAATCTTGATTTTGAAGTGGATGATCAAAAAAAATAATAGTAATTAAAAAACAGGCTCAGAAAAACCGCAATGAAAGTCATCTGGACATCAGTGCATAGGGGTGGCTGCCCAGAATCAGTTGTTCTCAGACATCTGTATTTGCTTCTCTGTTGCTGTTTGAAGTAATGATTTTAATTACTTCCCTTTCAATTTCATGTCTTTTCTTTCATCCTCCAAAATGTTTGTATATGTATATAAAACTAGAATAGGGACATTTCAGTAATTCATAACCCAAATGATAGGCTCATCATTGGTTCAGGGCACTGAAAAACTGTCTGAAGGTCATTGGAGCTGTTTCAGAACTAGAGATTAGTGATGAATAGTGACTTAATAGTATCTCAAACAATCATCAAGACTTCCTTGGCTTGATGGCTTGAAGCTCTTGATGTTGAAGCTAAGCTTATGCAGAAGACTATCCAAATGCAGAGGAAGTCTTCAAGAAGACATTGTAGCCTTCTTGTAATCTTTGATCAAATTCAGATACTGGAGATATGTAAACCCTTTGGGCTGGATTGCCGTCTTCTTACAAAAAACATGCTGATGTAAAAATAAAACCAGACAAAAAAATCTTGCTTTTATTACTCATTTGCTGCACTTTTAACAGTCAAATTAAAAAACTCCATATTGGGCCCCCAATTTCAAAGTAATGGGAGGATGCAGAATGGTCTGAACTGTGTCTCTGACCTCAGAGAAAGGGATAGCTGCATGAATTGAATTGCATAAAAAAAAAAAGTCTAATTAGTTTCTGTGATCCAGCATGCTCAGCTGGGGGATCAAGAGAGATCATGCAAGTTATCAGAACTGCTCATTTGTAATTCAGATGTGAATTTTTTTTTTTTTTTTACTTCAATATGCATAAGGAATTCTTAACATATTTTTGCCTTAAGCATCACAAGGGCCTGTTACCTAGTTATTTGTACTGTTCAGCAACTGTGGTCACTTACTTCAATGCCTGGAACAGAGCAATGCTCTCTATAATTGTTTATTTGTATATGAATAGAATTTTCTTTGTCATTTCCCTGCCTCCCTAAATATATGAAAAGCCTTTAATGAGACTGATGTACAGATCTGTAAGTAGTCTAGCAGTCACATAACATATCGTCACTAAGAGAGTCTTGAAAGTCTCCTGCTAGAAGTAGGAGATAAGAAAACTCATACAGTGTTAGTTGTCTCACTTGACTTCCTTACAGTAGCTCTGTGCATTGAGTTCTGATTGGATTAAATGGCTTTGCAAAGTTGTTATATAAAGAAATGCATGGGGTACCTTAGTGCCTGCCAACCTTCTAGTATCATATTCAGGGCATTACCTTGATCTAAGAGGGTTCTGGTTGTTTGCTGTAGAAAATTCAGCAAAAATATGCTGTCATTAAAGAAGTTGATTTTCAGTCCTTAAGGCTGATGTGTGTTCTGAAACACAAGTTAATTCCCTTTCCAAACTTTTCTTTTTGTTTACTGTGCTAAAACTAAAAGACAGTAATCCAGAGTCAAGTCACCAAAGCTAATTACAAAATTCTTTCAAAAATGAGTGCAGTTAGCAGTAATCTAAGAGATTAAAGTTGTCTGTGTGTGATGCAATATTTCTTCCAGGTAAGTTGTGATTTTTGTTGTCCCTGGTGTGATCTTTCATGATCACTTTGTATCCTAAAATCTTAGGAAATTGTGTTAGTTTCATTTCCTTCTCTTAGTTACATTATTTAAACAATATTTAAATTAAATTAATTTAAATACATATTAATTTAAATGATGAAGTTAAATAATATTAATTTGAATAATTAATTTAAATAAATTAAATGCAATAAATTAAATAAATTAGATATTTAAATATTAATTTAAATAAGGACTGATAAGCCTTATGTGTCTTATCCCTAATAATGTGTCACTCACAGATGGCTTCTAAGGCAACATTTTTCACAAACAAAGAGAGTAATTGTTATATAAACAGCTTCAGGTTTACATTTTCAAATTTGCTATTCTTCCTGAAGCGACTCTTAGAAATTTAGTTTAGCAGGAGTATATGCATAAATAGCATTTAGTGTGCCAAATTGAACTGTAGTACAATTTTAACAACTGTAGGTTATTGTGAAGCATTTATGTAAAAGAATATAATGCTTTTCAGTGTGAGAATTTAAGTACACTAGAATAAATTTGCAGTGGGCAAGTTATGAAATGGTAATTTTGTGTCTTTTAGTTTTTGTGTAGGCATGAAATGTATTCATGTTTGTTCTAAAGGAAACTACTTCTGTGTCTGGAGAGTTTGCAGATCCTGAAGGTGCGAGCATCTCCTGCTGACCACTTTCTTCTGTTAAAAGATTTTCATCTGAAAAAAAATACTTAGAACCAGGAGGGAAAGTAACATTGCTGTGGTTCTCCCCCTACTTCAACAGTATAAGATTTTCATCAATATAGACAGTGAATCCACATTTATATAGTAGGGGAGGAGTCTCACCAGGATTCCCAGAAGCATAACAGCTGTTTAATAGGTGAAACAGATGTACCCCATTATGGAGAGGTTTGTTTGTTTTTGTTTTCTTGGATGAGCAAACTGAACAGGCCTCCGCTTTCTGCTGTCAGAGCTCTGCTCTGCTTTCTGTGAAGGTTTCCTGCTTACCTGTTTGTTCTGTAGGCTGAAGCGCGCCTTCTCGAGGAGCAGCGCAGAGTTCAGGTGTATCTCCACGAGAGCACACAGGATGAACTGGCACGGAAATGTGAGCAAGTGCTTATTGAAAAACACTTGGAGATATTTCATACAGAGTTCCAGAATTTATTGGATGCTGACAAAAATGAAGGTAAACTGACCGAAATATTGGGTTCGTGTTTTTACTGCTCCTCCTCTCTGATTTGTCAGTAGTGTAACTTCTTATAACAGCTAAGTGTGATTTTATGCAGTAATTAGATTGAGGGAAAAGATAGGTGCTGAACCATTCAGTGAGCAGCTGTTAATTACACAAGTTTGCCCTCGGGCTGCCCGTTCCAATTTCAAATTTTAAGGCAGCACTATTTTTGATTTCTCTAAATATGGCTGGAACAGCTTCAAGAACATTTGAGCTACTCTTCCAGCAGGAACCAAAGCTTGCGCAAGAAAGGCATAAGACAGAAAACAGACCACTATTCTCACCAGCTGTTTCCAAGACCCCTTGGGAATCAGCAATGAAAATTTTACAATCCAATTTTCTAGATGTAGGTTTAAGGAATTTTAGACATTGAATAGAAACAAATAGGGAGCCTCTGAAATGTTTAGAACTGCACATAGGAGAGATAATACAAAAAGGTGCAAATTAGTAATGAATGATACAATTTTAGCTGTGAAAACTAGTCTGAGATGCTGCTAATGAAGTAAGTTTATATCTCCATAGGTAGCACACAGAATAGAAGTTTACTTCCTGGTTACCAAAAGTGGAGGTATCCTTATGAAGTTAGCAAGTCAGTTGGGCTGTAAGCATTCAGGAGGAGTTAATGCCTAATAAAAACAAAAGAATCAAAAACATAGTTCTGGTAAATCAGGCAGGTGAGGAGAGTGAGTGGTGTTTATCATTGGGGAATTGTATGTATAGAAAATAAGGGTAAGGCTCTACACTGGAATATATCAAGGAAGTGACAGATTGAAAGAGATGCTATAGTTACTGTTGCCCACGATGTTGGTTTGAGAGTTGTGGACTACTTAAGAGCTGAGGCTTCTAAGTGCTCAGGATGGAGGATGAGCGGCCAACATTGTATTTGCCTCTCTTGCAAAACTGTTAACAGCTGTAATTGTATAATTTTGACTGGTGAACTCTTTGTATATCAGTCTTAACCAACTGTGAACATAATCAGTTTCCTGATTCCAAGAACCACTTCCAAATGAAAATAAACATTTAAGCATGCTTGCTGTGTTGGAGTTACCTCTTTCAGAAGTAAATTCAATGTTAGCCATATGGCCCTTAAGGATCAGCTGTTTACAATTGTAAGTAACAGGGTTTTTTCCTCCATAATTGGAAGAAGTTTTAATACAGGACGGTCTTGAGCAGTAAAATGACTTTGGCCGTGTCCTCTGGTAATAGAAATAGCAAAAGCAAAATTCTGAAAAAAAAGTTCTAGACCAGGAATCTTTTCCGTGCTATTTTGTTATCATTATCACCAAGTCTGTGGGTTTTGTGATCCCTTAATGTAGTCATTTACCATAGTGATGCAACTTTATATGTTTGTAGGAGCTCAAAATGAAACAAAAAGAGCAAAAAGCCAAAGCCGTGACGTTTTTGTTTATTTATTTGATTGGATTTTTAGGTTTTATTTTTTACCTTTACTGAAGCTATTTCTGAGATTATTTGGTGTCTTTTAACAAGCCATGTTTTCCAAAATATTCCTGTTCCTCTTGCAAAAATTAAAATAGTTATTCCTTGGCCACTTCTAAGTTTCTTAAATTCTTACAGTCAGAAAGACTTATTTTGATAATGAATAACAAATGGATTACCACAGAGTCTATGATGAGTTCAATCTTAAAGCGCTGGACTTAAATTTACAGTAACTCTAAATAGACCAAGTAGACTATTTTAGATTATCCTACCCTCATATAACATCTTTATTGCCTTGTTCTTGAAAGTAAGCTGATTTTTGAGGTCCTTTGTGGGAAGTACATTAGGCCTGTGCTATTACAGGTGACTCTAGCTGCTGTTCTGTAATTTTAAATTCCTTGTGCAGTCAGTAACAAAGATTGTGGGGCGCAGTTACCATTCGTTACCTTTGCACATCAGTATGGTAACTATTTGAAATAATTATCTTTAGGGGGAATCATGGAATCATAGAACACTTAAGGTTGGAAGGCACCTCTAGAGGTCATCTAGTCCAACCCCCTGCACACGCAGGGTCCCCTAGAGCATGTAGCACAGAGTGGTGTCCAGGCGGGTTTTGAAGATCTCCAGAGAAGGAGACTCCACCACCTCTCTGGGCAGCCTGTTCCAGGGCTCTGTCACCCTCACCATTAAAAAATTCTTTCTTAAGTTCCTGTGGAACTTTTAGTGTGTCAATTTGCAGCCATTTTCTCTAGTTCTGTCACTGGCCACCACTGAAAAGTGGCCACCCCATCTTCCTCGCTCCCTCTCTTGAGGTATTTATATACATTAATCAGGTCCCGTCTCAGTCTTCTCTAGGCTGGAATAATTATCTTTATGGAGAATGGAGAGAGTTTATCTAAATCTTCCTTTAGCTTTTGTGGTGTCTGCCTCGTACTTTGCTAACTAGAGGCATCCTGATAGAGCAGCCTAGAACCAAACCATTTGTTTAGTGGCAAATCTAATGGCAGAACATGCCCAATATGGCATTATTGTCCTACCATATTGCTAAAATCCTATTGCTAAAAGAACAACATAATTTCCATACAAAAGATGAAAAATTGTCATTGTTTAACTGAAAGTGTTAAATGTAAAGAGTAGTTGGCCTAAACATAGCTGGCATAGCGTCACCGGAAAGGCATCGAGTTTTGAGTGTTGTATTTCAGAGGTAGCTAACCGGACTGCTACTTTATTGCTCCAACTTACTTAGTATCTAATAATACTCAAGAGGGTAATAAATTGAACGTAAGCTCTTCAGCAAAGTAGTCTTTTCACTGTGGAAGGGCTACGCAAAGCTGAAGACCTTAAAACAGTTTGAACTAGGTGAACTACCCTTATTAGTCTGCAGTAGTTAATTTGGTGCTTTAGATTTTTGTTTAAGTGTCTACTAAGTAAGACCAAGATTGCTAGAACTAACTAGTAGTTTTTTGCACATACATTTGGTCCATGTTGAAGCGTTTCTGAGTCTTGCATTCAGAAAATACCAAGACTCTGCCTTGTTTAAAAAGAATAAGGTCAAAGCCTGCTTTAGTATTACATTTCCCGAAATTACTATTTGATTTAGGAAGTCCTGACTGAGTATTGGGAAGATTTTAATATGAAGTTTTAGCCTGCATGAAATTATGACCTGTTTAGTTATTTCTGTTACTAATCATGTGCCTAAATGTTCTTTTAAAAGGTGGCCTTACTGACAATGCTTTGTTTATTGCAGGGAAGTTGGTTTGTAATTTTTGTTTGCTACAGTTGCCACTGTTGCTGTCACCAGCAGAATATACAAAAGGGGGCCGGTGTTGCTGTATTTCTGAAAACTGTTTTGTATGAGGAGGAGGCTTGGAAAGGCTGGAGGTCGATGGGAGAACACTGCACTCTTAACCAGTAGTAACACCGAGTGCCAGTCCTGGCTGAAGGCATCAATTTAGAAAATTTAAATAGGGAGTGTGGGAGGGATATTGTTTATAAAGACTGGAAATCAGTAGTTAATGTACCTCTGTAATTTAAATCTTGAGCTCCTGAAACTTCCATGGTATTATGAAGGTAAAATATTATACTTGTGCAAATTGTTTCCCTTTTAGCTAATCATAACTTTCCAGGTTACTGCAGAGATTTACTGTTACACTTCATATTTTGCTATAGCCTCTGTGGCTTTTTACAACAGCAATTGTAGGTATGTTTTTGGTGATGCTGAATGTTTAATTTCTTTTGTCTGCTTTGTACATGAGGAGTTGGAGTTATACTTAATAAAAGTGGGAGACATTGGCTTTCTTTTCTTTTTCCAGACTTGGGACGTATGTATAACCTTGTATCTCGAATCCAGGATGGCCTTGGAGAGCTGAAAAAACTCTTGGAAACCCACATTCATAATCAGGGTCTAGCTGCAATCGAGAAATGTGGAGAAGCTGCTCTAAATGCAAGTATCCCATCACGGACACCTCACCCTTCGCCCATCTCCCTTGAGTCGTCTTCTCGGGGGTGGGGGTGACTGGGCAGTCAGACTTTGTACTCAGTGGAGAGAGATGTCGGAATGACTCAGCTGACCTGTTCTAGACTGTTACTGTAGAATGAGTTGTATTCTAGACTCCATTAACTGTATTAACTAATATCAGTCAGAAGACTGGCACCGTTAGTACCCTCGGTTGTCTTTTAGAGTCGTTGCAGTTCAGGAGATTCCTCCGTGAAAGGTCTTAGAGAGCTCTTGAAGTTCTTGTGTGAGAGGGTCTTGCACGTCTGGTGTTTCCTCTGCCCCAGGCTGTGCACTAGAGCAGTGGGCCCTGCAGCCTGTAAACTGGATCGTCTTGGTGACAGGAGAAGCTTTTCAGAATGCTGATACAAGCGTAGCCAAGTTTTCCTGTCCATTCCCCTCATCCAGAATTTGTAGAATAGGAATGTCACAGACTGGGCAGGGGGCAGTCCCACTCAATGTTGTTTCATAGGCCTGTTGTCTATCAATTGGTCTAATTGCTTTTGAACCTACTGATATCATCTGCTGCCGCAAGCGGTGGCTGCAAGTTCCAGAAGTTCGCTACCAGTTGTGTAAAGGTGTTCTTTAATTTTTTTAAAATCTACTCTAAGCTTCATCAAGTGCCTGGTAACTGCAGGTTGTGGCTTTGGATGAATCTTTACTGAACTGTAGCTATTGGAGATATGCTGTTATTTATTACTACAGAGATTCAATTGTAGAGTTTCTTCTAATTCAAAAAACAAAAAAAATGCTTACCCATCTCTGTTGGGACTGATTGGAATTAAACTCCTGTCTTTGAGGAGGGGAAAAAAAAGTCTGCACACTATTTTATATTTAAAATGCTTCTAAATACTTTGTAGATATTCACCGTGAGAATTTGCAGTGATTAGTCCTGTTTTGGAAGAAGCAGAAAGTCAGTGAGTTTCTTTGCAAGCAGCACGTTCTTTTTCTTACAGGATCCAAAAATGTATGTACAGACAGTGTTGGATGTCCATAAGAAGTATAATGCTTTAGTCATGTCTGCGTTCAACAATGATGCCGGTTTCGTGGCTGCACTGGACAAAGTAGGTATAAATGTAGTCATATGATGTCCACTTTCTCTCCTTAGTGTTCTGGCTCCCCAAAAATTTCACCGTCTTTTGTGATTTATAGGCTTGTGGTCGATTTATAAATAATAATGCGGTGACGAAAATGGCTCAATCATCCAGTAAATCCCCAGAGCTACTGGCACGATACTGTGACTCTTTGCTAAAGAAAAGGTATGTCTTCAAAGGTGAATTATTGTTTCAGGTTGACTGTTGTTTTACAAAAATTTGTCATGTGAAGTTTTGTATTGTCTTGAGCAACAGAACTGAACATTTCAATAAAAACTTAATTATACTAGATTTTGAACTAAAAATTTCAGTAGGACTTTTAAAGATTATATTTCCCCTTCGTCCTTTAAGGGGAGGAAGGGTAACAAAGGTTCTCTCTCTCTCTCTTTCCCATCTTCTTCCCTCCAAATATATATATCCCACTATAAATACTTGCTTTGGGGTCGGACTCATGGACTGGCATAATATGGAGGAAACCAAGGTGTTGCCACCTGAGCTGTCACCCCCTTGAGAGCGAGCTCTGGCAACTGTTGCTGCTTCACTGTCTCCAGCACCTGAGATGAGAAATGGCAGAAGCATTTAGCAGCAGAATGAAGCCAGAAGAGAGAGATGCACATTTAAACACACACGTCCTGCATATTGTCCTAGGCTCTTAGCAAGTCCCAAGCACTTCATGGTACAGGATTGTTGGCCCGTTGTTTAGAACTCTCATCCTTTAAAGTTGCTAATGTATGTGCATTATGTGGAGTAACGCAGAGAAAACTGTTCATTTCAGTACATAGTTTCTTCTCCAAAGAATCCTTGACCCCCAAAATTACTCTCAGTCGTTTTAATCGAGTTCCTTGTTTATGAAGTAAGCTTCCAGAAAGCTCTATATGTTGTTTCAGTTTACTAATTTTGGAATTACCAAAAAAAAAAAAAAATGTTCCTACTTTCATTGCAGCTCAAAGAACCCTGAAGAAGCAGAATTAGAAGATACACTCAATCAAGTGGTAAGACATGAATGCAGTTCTTTGACAGCTTAGAAGTATTCAATTTTCACACAAAAACTACACTTTGTTCTGTATTATATATAATAATATATAAAATATATAATTATTATATAATATATTTTATTATATTATTATATAATATATTATTATATAATATCTTAGATTTTCAATAATATTCTTAATAATCTGTGCAAGGGCTGCTTTTATAAGGATTGTATTAAAAAAATTTAAGTCCTTAACTTTAGTTCAACGATATATTTCAGATAGCTGAAGAGAATATGCTCCCTTGAATTTTTATGTAGAGATAAATGTGTGTATGTGTGTACATGCACATATACAAGCTGTAGCTGGAGAATATGTAAACATTTACAACTATATTCACTTCAGAATAAAAAAAAATAATTCTAATTGTTAGTGAAGTAGCTAGTATTGTTGCTCTCCTTTAATACAAATGCTTAAATATTTTCTTCTTATAAATATTCTTTTTTTTATCCAGATGGTTGTCTTCAAGTATATCGAGGATAAAGATGTGTTTCAAAAATTCTATGCTAAAATGCTGGCCAAAAGACTTGTACATCAGAACAGTGCTAGTGATGATGCTGAGGCAAGCATGATCTCCAAACTTAAAGTAAGTGTCCCTTGATTGTCCTGTGTCCCCCTGTATGGCGAATCTTGGCATTGTCTTGGGAAGTGGTGTGTGTTCTCTCAAAACGTCGTGATTTTACTCAGACATTGTTATATGGGATAGAAGAGCATAGGACTGCTGCACTTTTGGGAACTTGCATGTCTGTCTGAGGGAATAAGTTTAATTCTAATGCAAATAAATTACATAAACGTCGTTATCCAAGTGATTCACTGCTGAAATATTGCCAGTTGTGTTGCTTTATCCCATTAACCCTTGTCGGTACAGGAGTTGAGCCAAATAAGCTCTAAGGTCTTCTAGTAGTCTGCGCATGGTGTGTGGATGCGGTGGGCTTTTATTTGTTTTTGTCCAGAATGGTCTTTCTGGTGGCAGTGAAATAGCCCTTTTTCTGGTCGGGTTAGTGCTTTGAGTAAGGGAGGCAGTGAACTTAGTACATCAGCTGTTATGAAAATGGCATTCTGTACTTTTCCTTCTTGCATGCCAATGTGTGGTCTTGCTGACATATCTGTGCTTTTAAAATGCAGCAAGCTTGTGGTTTTGAGTACACTTCCAAGCTGCAGCGGATGTTTCAAGATATTGGTGTAAGCAAGGACTTGAATGAGCAATTTAAAAAGCACCTGACCAATTCAGAGCCATTAGATTGTAAGTAATACATTTATAACTGGCTGTTGTTCCAGAATCTGAGTTACTGTTTAGTAGTTTAGCTTGCTCTTATTCTACAGAGAAGAGTTAAGTATCTGATGGAAGCATTTGATTTATACATCATGCCGTCCATAGGTTAACATTATTAATATATTTTAACCAAGATAGATAGTATTTTTTAAAATTAATATTATAGGTCTGTGCTGTGTCTTCTAATAGCACTTTATATCTTCTGTTATGGGTAGCCTCCTCCTGATTTTGCAACTCATCTTTGGGTAGGTAATTAAAGTGAATCCGGTCTTCTTTTAATGATTGGAAAGATTCTTTTCTTAAAAACAGCTTTAAATTGGAGTAGAGTTTGGCTTAAGTGATCAGACTTGAATAAAAATATTAAGAAAAAGGGTACTGTGTTTTAGATGAGTAGGTAACTGTGTTGCCTTCCTACGGAGGAATATTTTTTTCACTGAAACTTATTGAAACAAATTCTTTCAGAAATTGGTAATTTGGTTTTGAATGATGTCTGAATGCTTGTTATCAAGTACAAGTTTTATTTATTTTTTCTATTACATTTACTAACTTGCCCCAAATGACATACAATCATAAACTTGATTTTTTATTATTATAGTTATTGTCAGTTTACTGTAGACTGGAAAGTTTCGCATGAAAATAAGTAAATCTGTATTTACACTTTTTTTTACATTTGCTAGTTAGAAAAATCTCTCGTGAGAGTAGAAACAGGGTAGCAATCTTTACAAATGAGAGAAAAATAAGTTAAAAGAACTCTCAAGCTGCCCGAGAGCAACTTCATCTTACATGGATTCCTTTGCTTTACGCTCTAAAATAAAAATAAATAGAAATAAAATATTGTCCATATTGTTTTATGATTTGCACCATGTCAAGACAGAGCCCTTTCTGGTTTGTGTTAATGCTGTGAAATGGCATGTTTGGAAAGAGGATGGCTGCAAGGAGGGGAGAGTGGCTAAGCCTGTTAACCTCTCTGTCCCTCTTCCAGTGGACTTCAGCATCCAAGTCCTGAGCTCCGGATCGTGGCCGTTCCAGCAGTCCTGCACGTTTGCTCTGCCCTCTGAGGTGAGGCAATGCCCTTTATGTGCAGTTACTTTGCAAGAGAGACTTGTTGCTTCTCCTGCTTTGTTGCACCTCAGAGAGACTGGGGTTTCTTTTGCTTTTCCTGTTTTGTCGAGACGCTTTGTGTGTCTAGCCTGGCTTTTTGGCTGGGGGCTATCTGGATGGAGAGAAGTCCTTCAGGTGGTGGGAGGAGATTGTCCAAGAAGTAAACTGATGTCTCTGGTGTAAAGTCATGATTAATGACTCGTTCTTCAAAACATTGAACAGTAACTGAAGTAAATCTTGGTTGTTTTTCTGTGTATGCCTTTATATAAGATACATTTTTTTTTTCTGGCAGTTAACTTCAGTGCAGTAAGCTCTTTAGCTCCTAAACATCAGTTTTCTGCTGGGCGTTTATCCAGAATAGACAAGACAGGTACTCAACGTGAGGAATAAATAAATGTTACTAAATAGAGCATTTAGGTGGTGGTTAAAGGAAACTGTCTTCGTAGCCTTGCTTAATCTGTCATAAAGGAAGACAGGAGCCTTTTCCCTTTGTTAGGTTCTTCTTGTTGGGGCTTCTTTAGAGGGAGACTCATCGCAAGGAAAAATATTAATCTACTCCGAAGAATTTGAGTAGTTGAGGTCTCCATTTGAGTGTCCTAGAAAACATGGCAGTAGAGAGTTGCCCAATTTGGTTGTCCCTTGGCAAGTATGAGAGCATATTCCAGAAGAGAAGCGTGATAGAAACTAATCTTTTTTGTTGCTGCTGTTTTCATACAGTTAGAACGGAGTTATCAGAGATTTACAGCATTTTATGCCAGTCGTCACAGTGGAAGAAAGTTAACCTGGTTGTATCAGCTGTCCAAAGGGGAACTGGTTACCAATTGTTTCAAAAATAGATACACGTTACAGGTAAGGAAACCCTTGTGCTCACAGGAACGGGGTTTCTAGAGGACTGGATGGCCGCTCGTCCCTTGGAAGCGCCGAGCACCCTCTGCTCCGCTGCTTGTGTTGTTGGGACGAGCTCCCAGGCGCTGAAGCCGTGAAATCTGCGGGAATGCCTGCGCCAGCACCCATAATGGAGTGCAATGAGCTGTGTTTTCTCTTTATATCAAAGTATTCATTAATGATATGTAATGAGGTATCACCGTGTTTTAAATTATTGAATTCCTCAAGTAATGCGCCCGTGGGTACATATACATGTTTACAGACACATGTATGTTTATCCAGTGTTTAAAATGCTCATATGCATTGATCAGCTTTATGCCCAAGAGTAATCCTGCTGGCTCTAAACAAAACATAGCACAAGTGCAAATGTAGTCGGTACAAACCCTTTGTGTACTGCTGAAGTGAAGCAGTGCTGTTCGACTTCCCCAGATGGCTGCTGGTGTTCAGGTTCTTAGGGCCTTTATTGCACGCTCGATTTATTCACTTTAATGCTACTTAAGATGGAAATTTAAAAGAAAATTGACTTTACAGAAGCAAATTACTTGTGGTTTAATCAGTTGAACTGGGTTGTATGAGCTAAGTGCTTTGGATGTGTTCTGATACTGCTCATTTGTTCCTGCCTCTTGCAAAGTGGGCAGAGGAGGGAGATCATGACAAGATAATCTGAGGCTTTGAAGCTGGGTCATCAGCGTGTGTTAACGAGCTGGCGAGAGGCTTGGATGAGTGGCTGGTGGCTGCCCCCTTTATAAATTTGATTTAATTACTCTGCTAGGGCTGGGAGGACTGTGAGGATGAATGCAGTAGTCTGGGTAGATTTTTAATGCATGTTTAGACAAGTAAGAGTCAGGGAGTGACAGAGGAAAATAACTAAGGGTAGTATTAGCGAGCAAGAACGATAAGGCTTTGACACCACGATAGGGGATGGGGAGAAGTGGCCGCGGCCAGTTGAATGTTCACAACCTTGGGGTTTTGCTGAGGTAATGTTGGAACGTAGAGTTCTGCCTGTGCAAGAAATATCACAGTTTTCTGTATCATTAGCACTCGTTGGGCATTTTTTCATTATCCAGCTATGCAGAGTATGTGTATACGCTGGGGAGATTCAAGCTGTTCATGTTTGGCATGTATGTTTGTGCACTCATTTCCTATTTGTTTTTTTCCCCCCTTCCCTTCTTTCTCTGGGTCTGGAAGGCATCAACGTTCCAGATGGCGATTTTGTTGCAGTACAACACAGAAGATGCCTATACCGTGCAGCAGCTGACAGACAGCACCCAAATAAAAATGGTAGTGACTTTGCATGTTTAAAACAGCACTTTCGAGGCGTCTCCTGGGCTTTCGAGCTCTTCCTAATATCATAAGACATGGGGGCTAGATATGCCAGAAGGCAGAGCTGGTTCCTGTTCTGAAGGAGCAGCTGTTTTCTTTTCTTGGTCAGCTTTCTTTCCTGGTCTGCTTTCTTGTAATCATGATTTCTTAAGATTGGCTAGCGTGTCCGTACTGCTGTTGATAGTAGAATAAATGATGTGGCCTCCTGCTGAGCTCTCATAATCAATGCTCAGGTTTTCCACTGCGTTGGGTTTCCTCCTCTTTGTATCTCAAGGTTCCTAGCAGAAACTTCAGATTCCTTGTCTCACTACGTGTTATAGAAAAGGCTCCCTCCTATAGACTCTGTGGCCCACAGGTTATTAGACATCTGTGTCTTTTTGAAAGAGTTTTGAACCAAGTCTGCTGAATGGTACTTCTGGAAAGTTGGGCAATCCCTGGTCAGTGAAGATTTTTACGTGTATTTACTAGATAGTAAATTTTATGTATATCAAGGAAATTACCACTTCACAGGAAATTCAGAGGTCTTATTCATGGGTAGCATTTATTGTAGTATTTAATATATTGTGATATATATATATATATATATTGACAGCTAGATAAATGTTACTAAATCCTTCATATGTGTACATCATATAGTACTTCAGCAAACAATTGACCAAGTGCAGCAAGAATGTGTCCTAAGACCCCAGAAGGACCGTACAGTGTTCTGCTTGCAAGAGCTGTGTGTTTACCGATTGCCAGCCCCATCGGGCAGCCCCAGAGGCTGTGGAGTGTCCATGCTTGGAGATGCTCCCCCTGACCCTGCTGCAGCAGGGGTCTTGGTCTAAATCTTGGTGTTCTTTTTAATGTCATTTTCTGTGGATGTTTAAGATTCCAACTGTGAAAAATGAAATGCAGATTAAATGCAGTATCTTTAAAATGCTTACAATGCAAGTTGGAGAGAAAGGTGCTATGTGTCTGCACTGATAACTTTCTTTTTTCATGTAACTTTGCAGGATATCTTGGCACAAGTTCTACAGATTCTATTGAAATCAAAATTACTCGTAAGTGCTTTTGCTTTTTTAATTGATCTGCTTACCATTCAGCCAACTGTTTACCTGCTTAATTATTTAATTTGTTTCTTGCAGGTTTTGGAAGATGAAAATGCAAATGTTGATGAAGTGGAGTTGAAACCCGATACCTTAATAAAACTCTATCTCGGCTACAAAAAGTAAGCAAAACCTTCGGTCGCATCCATCCCCTGTGTGTGCTTGGCAGCATCCTGGCCGCTCTGCGTTCGGGCTTGCGTGTGCCCTAGTCTGAGTGAGACAGAAGCTTCTGGGTTCAGGTGCAAATTCAGTGTGGGTCCAGCAAACCTGCTTCGAAGGAGACAGTTGGCTAGCAGGGCATGGGGAAGATTTCAGCTATTCTTATTATTTTAGGGGCATCTTAGTTTTTTTTTTTTTTTTAAAAAAAGTATTGGTTTTAAAGTATAAAAACTAAAATGATTGCTGTTTCAGTGTGGGGTTTGGTGTAGTTTTTTTTTTGAAAGGCTAATTATTTATCATCTTTTTTGTAGCAAAAAGTTAAGGGTAAACATCAATGTGCCAATGAAGACCGAGCAGAAGCAGGAGCAAGAAACTACACACAAAAATATAGAGGAAGATAGGAAACTACTGATCCAGGTGATTTGGACTGCACTATATTTGCACACCGCTTACCTATTTTAAAATTCTTTAGTGAAGATTGGGTGTTCCCATTTTTATTTAAAAGACAATGTCCTTGTCCAGTGCATAATCAAACTGGAGCTGAGGGCGTATTTGCAGCTCTCACAGGCTGCTCAGGGTCTGTAATAGAGCTGCAGAAAGGCACGGTAGGATCTTGCCGCTCTCCACGTTGTCTTCTCAACGCGCTGGTTTGGCTCGCGGTGCTGCACAGCCTCACCACTTCTTCACCTGGGAAGAAAGCCAGCAATATCTTCCTAGTTAGCTAGATGGACAGATAATGTCTAGGTAAATGGGTATGTTACGAGTAATTTTCTGATGATGATTTTTTATCACTTCAGTAGGAATTCACTTGAGATGCAAAGGGGTGGGGGAAGGAAGTAAAATGTTGTTTCTAAGTGGAAGCGCAAAGGTTAAATAGCTGAATGGAGGCTTTGTGTTACGTGAGCATTTTTATGTGGGTACCGCTGTTAGTGCTGGCCTTAAGCAGGGTGGTTCCAAGTGCCTATACGGAGCACCTGCGGCAGGCTCTGTGTGCTGCACGCACAGCACTGAGCTCTTCCTGTCTGACTGCCCTTTAGGCTGCTATTGTGCGAATCATGAAAATGAGGAAAGTCCTGAAACACCAGCAGCTGCTCGGGGAGGTGCTAACGCAGCTCTCCTCCCGGTTCAAGCCACGAGTTCCAGTCATTAAGGTATGTGGAGCAGCAGGTCCCAGCGAGTGGCGGATGGCAGAGGGGGGCAAGGAGGGCATTACATACACGCTTCCCAACTAGAAGGGACCTCTAACAAGTTGAGTTGTGCATGTTTACTTTTGTCTGCACTGGTGAAACAACAACTGGAGGGCTGCTTTTAGAAGCAGTAGCCCCTGCCCTACGTTTAGCTCCAGGCCTGCGTGATGCAACAGGACAAGGAACTGCTGCAGGATGAAATAGGAGGGGAAAAATAGATAGTACCTAGTTCTGGTTCTTTCATCAGATTTGTTTAGTGGTGTAGAAACACAACAGCAGTGTTTCTGAGAGTGCCTGCCACTTCTCTTTGTGCTTCCTCCTCCAGAAATGCATCGACATTCTCATCGAGAAGGAGTACTTGGAACGTGTCGATGGCGAGAAGGACACCTACAGCTACTTGGCTTAACGTTTTTATTAGCAATTATCTGACTGTGTGACACTCGGCAAATAGGTATGTGATGGAAAGGATGAAAGCAACTGAACTTCATAGCAGCCACCCTGCTGCCATTTGGACCTCCCTTTTTAATAACTGAGACCAGGACTCCCATCAGCCAGTCTCAGATTTACATCAGAACTGCTCAGGATTGATACATTTCAAGTATGTAAATATGGACACCAATGCCATTTAACCTAATTTAAGAACAGAAAGGAATCAAACCTTCTCCTTTGAGGGTTGCATGCTACTGCATTTAAATCAATACATTGGCTATATGATAAACAGCTGTCATCACAGGCAGCACTTATAAATGTTGGCAGCACTTTGAGAGCGAGTCTGAATGGACCCATGTGTAATCTGCTATGAAAAACCATTTGTATAGTGTGTTTCATTTTTTAATGTGTGATAAATAAAAAAAAAAAATTAAAAGATTTCTGTACAAGTTGCATTTGGTTTTATTGTTTTGTTTCACTACTTACCTTTCTAAATGTAAATAAAAGGTATAATGGTTATGAAAGCTATAACAGCTTGTTTTGCTTTTCCTCCTTTCCACTGTTTTCCAGTGACTTAAAGCACATTAGAGATGAAATCTAGTTTCTTATCAAATATGCATGTTGTTTTAAGAGGAAATGTTTGTGTTTTGGAAAGAAAAGAGCTGATCTCAACAACTATGCAGAACAGAAAATATGTTAAGAGTATGAGTATATATGTCAATATGTGATCACTTGAAATCAAGGCTCTTTTTTTTTTTTTTTGATACTAAACAGATATAAAATGCATTGTACTTAAATGCAGTCCAGAATTAATAAGAAGTTTAGGCCCTTCCTTTGTCTGACTAGAAGAGGAAGTTGATTAAGTTCCTGAAGAATATTTCCTAGTTCCTTTTGAATTCAGCCTACCTTGGGCATAAAACATTTTGGAATGTTACTGCAGGCACCATGAAGGAGCAGAGTTCATTCTGCTCCTCTCGAGTGTTGAGTGCTGCTTAGACACAGGTGAAGTGAGGAGTATGGGCTGCCCTGTGTTACCTGTCTGCAACTGAACAGTCTTACAGGTGCCGGTTCTGCCACGTGTCCCCTTCTCGTCTCGATGGTGAAAGGACCCAAAGTAGCTGCTAGAACTGGTCATTTGTTCACTCTTTGTTGTGGCAAGAAGGAAGGAGGAGGTCCAGGATTTGGACCTCCTTAGTTTTGTGAAGAAAATTAGCTTTTAATTGCTAGAGTTGTGCTTTGCTTTGTGGGACCTATAGAAATGGATAATTACAAAGAAAGAATTGTGTGTCTGTGTGCATAGACCTTATATATATAAAGAATACATATTATAAAGAAGGATGGAACAGTCCTACAACTGATTCTGAAGAGTCTGAAAAACTGAAACAAGGGAGCCTGAATGACTTCCCTTTTTATTTGTTTTTTAACGATTGCTGTATTTATTTCAACATTTCTACAAAAAATCCTGTGTTTTGCCAAGGACAAAACTCAAAGGTGTAGCATGAGCCAGAGTGGCACGGGGATACAGAAGTGCACTGAAGTTATGACTGTCATGGGGAAAGGCAGAATTAACCCACCACGTTCGAGCTGCCTTAAGAAAGCAGAGTAGAGATGGCAATCTAACAAGCAAGGGGAAAGGAAAAGGACTGTAGTTCGTGAGGGCTTTTGAAATGCTTGACATGTGTGTCTTGCTCTGGACTATAGCCTGAGCTGGTGAAGAGGCAGCCTTGGCCCACATGTTGAGCCTTAGCACAAGGCACGAGTGGACTGCTCACTTTACTTACTTACCCCTGTTGTCACCTTTTTGCTGGAGTAGGGGCTCAAATATGAAGAGTTTTACCCAGAAAGAGGTTTGAAGTGTTTGGGCCAGACAGTTTTGCATTAGTAAGATGAGAGGATGAATTCCTACCTCTTCAGGACCCCAAGCAGCAAGTACAGCAGAGGAAGACCAGAAGTTGTTGCTGTAGCTGCTCGACCTGCCTGAGGGCTGCCTGTGTGCCCGCCCTTATGAGAGGAATGCCAGGCTGCTCCGCTTGACTCTTGGCTCAAAGAGCTTGACTTGGAGTGAAAGCCTTCACAGAGAGCAACAGGATGGTAGTTAGGTGGACTTATAATGCTCTGCAATCACTAGAGACAGATTTTCAGTTGTTTTTTGCAATATTACTTCCTCTCCTTTGTTGTCAAAGGTTTTGCTGCAATGGTCAGAACTTCAAGCCACTTTGCCAGAAGCAAAGCTGAGCTTCTGCACAAGACCCAAGCTGACCAGTAACCTCTTGAGGGATTCAAACATAAAGCTTAATGAGTAATCTGCACCAATAATTGTTGCTAACAGATAATTTAAGAGGTGAGACATAAAGGTTCTCAGGGTCATTGATAGGAAGGGAAAGAAAGGAAGGTGCTGTTACTGAAAGACTGAGGAGCACTTACTTTCATGTTCCTCATTACCTTAGGCTCTAGACTCTTCCCCTCCACTGTTCATTTCTTTAATCTCAAGTATGACCCAAAATAATGTAACAAAATCCCCAAACCCTCCGAGTTCAGGTTGGTGTAGTACATTTGTGCAGAACTTGAAGTCCTCAGCCTGGGCTTCCTAAAGTGGCCAATACAAAATTCCAACTCAATTCCAAAAATGAAGAAGTTCAAGTATCTTTTATTCAAGGTTGAAAAATGTACCACACCACATTATTGCAAAAGTTCATAGGTACAAAACACTTTGCAGCTGGTGAGAAGGCAATAAAAAGTTGTTTTGTAAATTTGTTACTATAAATTACTGTTACAGTACTTTGCAAATTCAGAATTTCAAATTGCATCATTTTATTTTTCTAAAATTGCCCACAGTACTAGAAATTCCTGAAGATAAGGCAGCTTTTTTTTTTTTTTTTTTTTTTTTTAAGAAGAGGTAGCTGGTGTCAAGGAATTTCCATTTCTCTTTCAATGCCCACATATTTAAGGGCATCAGCTTGGCTGTATCTGTAGGGAAAGAAAAGACAAAGTAATGCTGAATGCTTCAGCTTTGTTGCTCTGATATAACAGCATAACCTGGAATACTCTTGTACATGGTATGGTATGGTACATGGTTTTCCTCTGGTTTGAGGGCCTGGTAAGTGTGCAGATACAGAACAACAGCAAACTTTTTTTTTTTTCTCTCTCTCTCTCTTAGAAGAGGCTGAACAAGGAGGGTAAGTAAATTCTATTCTCTTTCTTGGGTTTTTCAACCTTTTTCTAGTATCCCCTAGATAAAATCACTTCTCAAGGTGGCCTTAAACAGTACTATTGTCATTGCAGAGCTTCAGTTTGCCTTAAAGTAAGCCACTTTGAGAAGAAAGAACAGAACAATCTTAGCATGCACTTCTATACTAGAGCAGCAAGGGAATTTCTTGCCTGTTCTGAAGGGGGACAGAGACAAACCCTGGTGCTGCTTTAGGGGACTCAACCAGAACCAAATCCCTTAAACATTAATGATGGGAACTAGTGGAAGTCTGTAAATAAAAGCCTTTCTCAATTAGAGAAGTCTGGAGTTTACAGAGCTCTTTTCTGGCTGCATTGCTAAAGTCAGACTTGCGATCGCTGGCTTAAGAGGCCAGGGCACTGGCCCATCATTGCTGAGACCTGAAGTCTAGACCAAAGGCAGGCATGGGAATTAGTTGTTTAGAGCTGGCCCCCAAAATACTTGTAAACTAACCTGATTTGGAGAGGGAAGAAGTTAAATATCACATCTACCAACCTGTAGTCAAAGAAGAGTTCTTCACCAGTCTGAATGGCTCTCTTAGCAAATATACCTATTCTGTGATCACCATTAACCATCATAACTGTTAAGACAAAACAGAAATAACTTATGTTAACCCATTGATAGATGTGTATTCTAAACTTGTATGCTACAACTTTTCATATTGTGTTAAGACAAAAGCAAGGTAAATTCTTTAAAACTTACCTTTTGCATAGCAATTTGGATTTACTGAATGGTTTGCAAATCTAATTTTGTTGCCCTTGCGTGTTGCATCAACCACAAAATCTAGGAGAAAAGAAAATGACTGTCACCTATCACCAAATTTTTCTCCATTTTTTCCATTTTTTTTTTAAAGATGCATTGTACTTGGGATTTTAACAGCTGGAAAACTGCTCAGCTTGCTCCATGGAGGAGTTGGCACATCATCATAGGACAGCTCTATTGTTCTGCAAAACACAAAAGCTTTGTGTTGCCTCATGCTGCACTCTCTTCATTCATCTCCTGTGACAGTGACATTACCTTAGTTTCTGATTTCAGGCTTCTTTATCTCACAGGTACGAGCATTATATATACACTAACATCTACAGAAGGTAGTTCAAAGAAAAACTTTTGAAATACTTCTTATGTGCCACAGAGGATTCTTCCTCTCTTGAGTTGTAGCAGTCAGCTCTGTTTTCCAAGGCATTTTTTCTTCCCCTCCAAGTTACCTTCATAATTTGCTGCTACTTTAAAGTCTTAGTGAAAGAACTGCAGCCAAGAGCTAGCAGGGCTTCTTTCTTCAGGCTGTCTTACTGATGCCTGTGTGTAATCCTACTCCATGAAATTCTACATCCTCTCAAGCCCCCTTGGGTAGCTGGCTTATATAACAGGCACCATCACTGCTGATGTGCATTTTAGAGGTGATGAGAAATTAAACCCACCCCCAGAATTATCTGTGAGTGTTAGGAATCCTTAAGGTGCTGACCAAAGATTTTTCAGGATTTTTTTTTCTCTGCTCCCTGCTACCTGCAAAGACCAGGGATGAGGGAAATGGTGAACTCACTTGGGTGCAATGGTTGCAGTAGTACATACTTACCATTATTCAAGTTAAACAGAAAGCTGCACATGTACTTGTCGTATACCTTTCCTCTTCTGTCTGCCTCATCCTGAGAAATTATCTGAAAGAAACAGTGCTAGTAAGAGACCATCTCTCCTGTTGTAACCATCATGGCCTTGGCTCACAAAATGAGCCTTGGCTCACAAAAAAAGGCTTATTTCCACTCCACCCCACCCCAAACCTGTTATTAAAAGTATTCTCCACCTTAAAATGTTTTTCAGCAAGATTTTGGGCCTATTAATAGCCATAATGTGCTCTTACTATAAAGTAGCTAGTCTTTCCGAGCAGAGGAAAAAAAAATTACAAGTATCTCAAAATCAAGACTGCTTAACTGATTCAAAGTGTTTGCAGAATATTGGGTGATTGTATACAAAGTTCCTAGAGATCCTGAGATCCTGAGATGCAGCCCCCCCACTCTGGCCTCTCATTCTCACAAGAAATGGTGTCCATTTTTTGAGACATTTAAACCAGCTGGCTTCTGAGAATGGAGCCTTTGATTACAGTTGCTCAGCTCACACAGCTGAAGAACATACCAAGCTGGTGGCAGTCTCTTGTTCTCTGGCCAACACACAGCATTACTAGTAAGTTAAGGTTATAAAACACAGTTTTGACCTTCCTTACCTCACCACAGTATTCAGAAATGAACTCATTCTTCTGTACAGGGTCTTTGATGAAAATTCCCCAGCCTGCCACATCTGAAGGTGCCAAGAGCAAGTGCTATGGAGGAGGGAGAAGAGAGAGGAAAAAAAAAAAAAAAAGTTAGTCATGGTCAGCTTCTCAGCTTCATTCATTGTTGTTTTTATAGTGCAACCCATTTGAGCCACTGGGGCTCCTGAGAGACAGGACAAGGATTCCCCTAACCCTCAGATGCTAACACTAACCAGCGAATGCCAACACTAACCTCACTACTGTCTGTGTATGCACTACAGACTTCATAAAAGTCTGCTGACAGGAACCTGATATTGACTAGTTTAATTCTCAGCTGACTTGGCTGTGGGAGGATGCTTCTGAGCAGAATGAAGAAGCTTTCTTAGAGCAGAAAACTAAGCAGGCTTTTTAGACAGCTTTAGTAATCTGTATACAAGTGTATCCTTTAGCATCAACTACTGAAACATTAAACAAACACATCGAGCCAATACCAAGCGAGTGAGCCAGGCCTCCAGGAGGCTGCTCTAGGGAAGAACTTAAGGAGGAGCCAGCATTTTAAAACAGCAGTAATTCTGCAAATTATAAGCAAAGCCTGAAGGGGGAATAACAGATACTAGGAAATTCTCCACTGTAGTTTATAATATACAAAACACCAGTTTGATATTGGCAGATGATGAATCATACAGAGAGCTTCACAGCAGCAACAGAACAACAGGCAACTGAAAAAAAATGTATCCCTTTCTGTATTCCTTTTTTGCTGGTTAAAAGCACAAAGTCAAACAAATTCCATTCTCTGGCATGAAAACACCTCAAAAATAAGACAACAGTCTATTTACATACTTTTTTGGATCCCCTCTGAATGCTGCAGTTCTTGCAGGAGACATTCTTGCTGTCCCAGTGGTCAGCGGCCCCGCAGGTTAGGCAGAGGTCAGGATCACACTCTCGCACAGCCAGGTAGCAGGGGCACTGCTTTGTGTTGCACTGTGCTTTGCAGCGGCAGCCAGGGAAGCGGTTTTGGCCTACAAAGGAACGCAGGGAAAACAAAAAGGCAAATATGAAAAATGTGTGTGGTTAAATTAAGACAATATAGTGCTAGGTGATTGCAATATTAAAATACATTCCTTGAATCTGTGTGGGAAATCTGAAGTTCTGTGGATTTTGGACTGTCCTAAATTTGCTACAGACTTTCTCAGCTCTGCGTCTCAACTAGGTCAAAAAGAATCTTAAAAGAGCCAACTTAGAACACGAGCTCCCTCCTCACACTGTTTACTGCTCTTGAAAATGGTGTCTGTGATAGGGACGGACAGCTCGGATCACCTTACATGTTGGCAAGCAGAGCAGTGAACAAAGTCACAGATCGCTTTTGAAATCGTTACTTACATTCTGAGCTGCACTGACAAAACTTCTCGCAGAAGTTCTGAGCAATCACACACGGACATGAGCTGTCACAAGGCTGACGTGGGTGATCACACGGCTGATAGTTGTAAACATGATTAGATGATCCATCTGAATAAAAATAGCAGTATTTTGAAGAGTTGAAAGGTGCAAATAAACAAAATGCAATTGCCTTCACTCTTTAAAGTAGGAAATAGCCTTTTAGTCCCTTAACTCATTAAAAACAAACAAAAAAAACCCAACCCCCAAATCTACAATCAGTAGGAAAAAACAAAACAAAACCTAGAAAAGGACACCAAACCAGAACTGTAGTGGGAACCAGGTGCTTGTCAGCATTAGTTGCTTGCTTCCTCATGCACTTCATTCGTCCTATTACTCATCTGCTTAGCACAGTCAGAGCCCAAAGCTGTCTACTGTGGAAAACTGAACTACGAAACTACAATGGTATAATTTCCTGTGTGAGCAATGTTCTAGAGTGACAGTGATGAACAGTCAGAATTTTTGTGAAATACCCCATATCACTTTTATTCTGGAACAAGAGTCAACTCTCAAACACATACACTGGCAAAATACCACCTGGCCATTATACCACTGTGCTTTCCCAAGTCAATTTTCCAATATAGACAAGTCTAAACTCTTGCAGGCAAGGAGGGACTGAAGTCTAGAGTTTTATCTGTAGAGCAGCTAGGAGAAGTTGGTGCTGTATAAGTTCCATTCGCTGTGAACACTCCTGAGTTTGTCTTGGTTTACATGCATTTGTAAAGAGGACAAGTTACCAATCAGCAAACAAAAGGGAGAAGAGATATAAAAGCCCAATTATTTATGTTTCTAAGTGTCCCGGTCATTCTCAATGGATTTTCAGTTAACTACCTCTGAAGTAAACTGCTTTCAAAAGAAAACAAATGCAGCCTATTACTGCAGCTCATACTAATAGTACTGTTTGAGCTTCAGTGAGGCATTCCTGAAAAGATTACAAATTCAGCCTCCTTCCCTTTTTATTGAATTATAGAGGTTTCCAAACAGGTACATAAAGCAAATGGAATCTTTCATCCCTTTCTTTATCTGTACCAAGAGCTTACTTCTTTCTTTTTAAACCTCTATGTTCTCTAGCTCCCCATGAAATGCATATAATGGCCTAACAAAAAAAAAAAAAAAAAAAAAAAAAAAAAAAAAAAAAAAAAACCAAAAAAACCCAAATAACCCCCCCACAAATCCAGGAAAAAAAAAAGAAAGGCCCAAACAATAGCAGGATCTTAAAAGTTCAGGACATAAATTGAATGGAAAGATGCTAACCCTTTTTCAGCTGTATCTTTCTGCAATGAGCAGCCCACAACCTGCAAAAACACAAAATAGACACGAGAAGGTTGACAGGAGCTCCTCGTGCCCACGCTCGAGCCCGGCGGGCGAGTGGCGCCAGCACGAGCGACCTGCTACGCGCGCATGGACCGGAGGTGGCTGCTCTGGCCTTGCCCCGCTCCCTACACGGACGGACCCCTCGCTCCCTCTCCTCAGCCTTCCCCTCAGCTCGGCCTGTTCTGTGCACGCGGCCTCCGTGCCAAGTTAACGCTCCTCCTGTTCCTTCATTTTCTGCGCACTTGAGGTGAAAACCTCTCCAAGCAGGGCCTGCCTGCAACTCCACGGTTTGCAGGGGCATCTCTCTGGCCTCGAGGTGCTGCACATAGACATACTTAGAACTTAAAATGCAAGTCCAAATCAACAGTTTTAATTGTTCTTCTAGGCTGGGGGGCACAATTTTATTTGTTTTAGTTAGCATTAAAAGTTTGGTGACCTAAACCTAATTTAAAAGAACTACTTGGAATAACCATTATCAAACTCTAGACTTTTCAGGGTTGTTAGGATGTCACGTAGCAACATTAAGTGCACGGGGTGCGGGAGGGTCTCCCCACACACACACTCCAGCCAAATAACTATTAAATCTGCTGCTAAATGCACCTCACAACCTCTCTTTCTATGCAGATGTATTACTACAACTGGTCCAAAATACTAGTGAATGTTTGTGCTCAAAAATCCTTAGCACAGAGTACACAGAAACTTGTGCTGCTTTTCAATGCGTATTACACTCAAAAAAGTTTGCATTCCCCCAAAGAAACTCCTGCTGTATGTGCACAAACATGAAATTTTAGCTGCTACTTTCTTTCGCATGTACATTACACCAAATTCTATTTAAATGAATAATCCCCATATACACGCACACAAAACAGCTTTAAGTGAACCAGGCTGCCTGCGTAATTGCTGGTTCAAAGCCTCACAGATAGATTTCATGTTAAATACTCTATAGCTAACTTCCTTCCTTCCTTTCACTCACTTCGAGGGTCACACACGAGACAGAAAACCTCTGATGAGGCCGAGCTTGTCCAGGTAACTGGGAGGCTGTGAGGAAGGGTCCACTTCCAATATCAGAACTACAAAACAGTCTGCTAAATAGATGACATTCCTATGAAGAGTGGCTCACTCCAGAGTGGAGAGACACCAGCATGCATTCATGAGTTATGAGGTACTCATTCTCTGCAAGCAGCAGCAGCTTCGCAGGTAATTGGGAGAACAAGTCTAATTTGGACTTAAATTACTCTAATGCATGTCAAGCTACTTCTACTTTGTTTGTCAAGTATTTGACAAATGTACTGCTGGGAAGTATATTATATGTCACTTCTTTGACATAAGCCAGTCTCTCAACCCAGAGATAACAACAGCCTCCTAGCTCCCTTAAAAGCTTCCGGGGGATGAGCAACATTTCATTAGCAGAGAGACAATTAATATATGAACATGCTTTGAGTTAAGCACTACTACTAATACTCCAAAACAAAATGCTACTTGCTGACTAGTTGCCAGATGGGATTTGGGGGTTTCTATGGTAATTGCCTAAGAAAATCAGAGGCAGCATTGACAAGGTGACCTGAATATGACAAAATTACTCTCATCAACAAATAGTTCAGCATCCAAATAACTCAAATTCACAGTAAAATAAGCAGAAGTCCCAATGACTGTAATCAACTTCGCCAGTCTCATAATGGAGACCGCTGTAGCTGGAGGAAGACAACTTGCCAAGCAGGGAATGGGAGAGAGGGGGACTAGGGGAAAAGGCAATGATGTGCCGCAAGTTGCCCAGTGCTGACCAGTCAGCAAGAGGAGGAAGCTTGATGAGCGCGAAAAGCTACAGTAGCAGCCGTGAAATGCTCAAAATCTGCCAGAAAGCCCTGCAATTTCCCTTGTGTTACTGCATAAGGCTGAGGCCTGAATGAGCACAACACCTGATGTGGGAAAAGTGATTTCCCTGCGTTACCTGCCCTGAGGTCCCCTATCTCAGTCAGCCAGGAACGCGAGGCCTCAAGCGATGAGAAGCAAATATTCCAACTACTTACTACTTGCTCCAATGCAGAAATCTAATTTAAAGGCAATCTAATAACACAGAGAAATTTCCTAGTGTTTCCAAAAATAAAATAAATAAAAAAAAAAGACAGAAGGTTATGCCAGAAAGTTGAGGAAGCAGTATCAGAAAGTTGAGAAAGCATTTGTGAGCCTAGGCTCCAGAAGAAAAAGCAAACTGGAAGATTTGTGGCAGATTTCCAAGCAAGCAGGTGGTTTTGAGCATCTGGTTCCCGACATCTGCATGAGAGCCAGCTTAAAAAAGTTTTCACAAGCCTTATGACAGAAGCTGTCGAAAATGCTGTTCTTCTCCGCTAACAACCTATTAGGTGTTGCCAGTGTTTAAGGAAGTACTGGTATCAGCTACTGTGACAGCAGAGATGCACTTCTGAAAGGCACTAACTTATTTTTCATATAAAGATACAGGGATGCTGTGAAAGAACAGGATATTCAAAATACACAATGCTTATGCAAACATATGTGGCTAATACTTCGCAGAGTTGGATCTTCTGGCATCACTCACATAGAAACTTCTCTTATTTCAAATCTCCTAAAACATTCACCCCACTAAGACTCCACCTTCTTTCTGGGTACCAAAGGAGAAATATTTGTGCCAAGGCCTCACAAAAATCTTTGCCAAACAGTGGTGATCTTGGATCTATTTATAAAGACACCATGCTAAATCGTATATGCTAATGAAATATAGACAATGAACAGTAACCTAGAGGAGAGCAGGGACAGTAGAAAAAAAACCAAAAAAATTCTTCAGAGAAATAAGGATGTGACAGGGAGGGAGAGGGTATCTGTTACTAGCAAGTACCTATACTAGCTCCGTGAGCTAGTTGCTTGGTGGTGCTTGGAGGCACGCCGAGATGGTAGGGGAAGCACCTAGAAGGGCGTGAGCAGTGACTCTCCTAACAATGACAGTGCCCCTGGCAAGAGGAGGTCCTACCTCTTACCTTATTACCTAGATGCTCAGAGAGAAACTGAAAGTCTTACAGAATGCGTTATTAACGCTGTGAAAAAAATTATCATTTGAGCCCTCTGCTGCTGGTTTTCTTTCTAGCAAATACTGCTTTTCTTTAAGTGCTGCCACATGTGCATCGGGGAAACTGATGAGTTTGAAATGCAATGAAAAAGTTCCAAGAGGGAAAAAGGCCTTTCTGGCTCTGAGACTGATTTAGTCTCAGTAGTGAATAAACTCAGAATACACTAAGAAACAGAGGAAGACTTCCACTTACTTTTCCCAACCACTAGTTGCCCAATATCTTTAAATAGGGCTCAGGTAACACTGATATAGAAGGGCTAGGTTGTTCTTTAAAGATTGTTGTGCAGAAAAGAACAGAGATAGTTTGAGCACCATGTATGCATGTGATACCAGGCATTTCAAAACCAAGCTGCTGATCCCTAGTTATGGTGGTAGCTAGTAAAAACAACAACAACAAACTCCTCAATTTTTGATATATGCTTTATTTAAAAAACAAAACCTTCTAATAAATATCAACCTGTAACTAGATGATCCATTTCAGCTTCCAAATACATGTGGCTAGTAACTCCAGCTTCAAAAAACGAAGCCCATGAAAAGCCCACAGACTTGAAAACTGTGCCAAAAGCTTTTAATAAATAGTTTTGCCAAAGAACGAGCAGAACCTCTTCAAAATGTTCACTGAATCTTTTCCCAACTCTTATCAGCTGCTTCTGTGCTACAAAGAGGAAACAGTTTGTTTTGCTTGAACAGTAGTTTTTGGAACCAGCATCACGAATTTCACTAAGCGTGGAAGTGATTAAACTTAGAGAAGAAGAATTACTGGAGACAAATTGAAAGAAAGAAGCTGGAAATACAGATGGAAAATATGCAAGTTTCAGGGAAGAAATAGGCAATGCTGCAGAAAAAAATGTGTACTTATTGCTTCCCAAAAGAAGAACCCTTTTTGTTAATTTTGGTCAATTATTTCTCTTTTATTTTATTATCCTCCAGGAATAAAAATAATCATAGTTCAGAGCTGTCACATTTATCTAACTTCAGGATTCTCATAAAAGAAAAATTCAGACAGAAGCCACTAAGTTTAAAATTTTGACAGAAATAATTTTAAATGGGTTTTCTGGCTCTAGAAAAAGTTCTTTTTATCTTAATTACAGCTTCTCATTAGACAAAGAAGAATATAATGCAACTCAAGATTTCTGAGCTGGAAATACAGTAATTTGCTAACTCAATTCTTCAGCTAAAATTCTAGTTGGTGATGAAGCTGAGGTCCTTGTCCATGTTGTAAGGAATTGTTTCTCTTTAAAAATGAGGCAATCTTAGTGTGTCCTAATATTTTTGCTTTCTGATTATCTGGATTTAATAGAATACTTTCTACCATTAAAATAAATAATTTGCAAAATACCATATACAATCCATATTTAATCCAATTACAGCACTTGTAAACTAAGTATTTACTGCTGCAAACTAAAACACACAGCAATGTCTTCAATGTTACAACCAATCGTGTAGAGTATTCCTAAGCTCACCTTAGCTGGAATATTTGCAGCAATAAACTATAAGAATCTGCTAACCAGAAACTATCTGTTTTACAGGAGGAGAGGAAAGAAATAGTGTTATACTTGCCCCAAACCAAAAACACTTTACATCTGAGACGACTGTTTTGTTTTATTGCTGCACATTAATTTTTAAAGGAAAGGGAGACAATTTTTATGACTTTTCCTTCAAAATATTTTGTGTTTGTATTGCTGGTACTACTACTGGTCCACTGTATCTGCAAAATATTATGTCTAATGCTAAGGTTATTTAGTAATAGATTTACCTGTGTTTCCTTTTCTTCTTTCTGGGAGGAGTATCAACATCTTCAGCAGGGACTGGAGCAATAATACTAGATTCCTTTACTCTAAACTCATACACCTAACAAGAGACACCATAATACATCCACGATAAAAATCTCACTGGTAGAAAGTTACTCATTTTCTATGTTAGCACGATTTCCTCCAACCAATGTCTTACAGATTATATCCAGTCACAGTCTCTTTCCTACATATTTAAATTCCATTCTTTTCACCATTTAAGAACAGAGTCTAACTTGAACGTTATGCAAATTTAATTTAAAAAGAGATTTTAAACCAATTTTTATACATTTGTGGAAGGAATTCTGGATCACAACATTGTTGGGAAAAAAAACAATAAAATGAATAGTTTTTCTTCTTTTAGTATTTAACATTAGCATTTATATACTTCCCTAGAGTTTTTAAAGTAAAATGCAATCATCCTTGGTAAGTAATTTTGCTTCTTACCTGTCTGCATGTTTTGGTCCCTATCAGTCTGGCAATTGCACAGAAGTTGTCATAGTAAGTGCCAATAAGAACTCTAAACATTGAGGCTTCAGCACCACTCCATTCCACATTCTCTGGAGGCTCAATATTCGGCTTCATTTTTATTGGTGTTTGACACCTAGAATTTGCTTCTGTAATAAATAATTGAAATTGTGGGTCAAAGTAAGGCTTGAAGCACATTCCTTGAAGCACTGCAACTAACTAAACAAAGAAGCATCAGCTTTGTCATACCAGAAGAACTGGATGTTTCATCCTTCTTTTCTTCCTCTTCTTTATCATTATTTTCTCCTCCAGTTTCAGTTCCAGCTTCTCTGTCACTATCTGTGTCTTTTGATTCCAGTACATTTATCGTTGGGGTACTGGGTCTGCTGGTGTTATTTGGAAGTCTCCCCCTTCGGCGGCCACCGGGGCGCTTTGGTGGTGTCTTTATACGCTCGGCTGTAAGGGCAGCTGCAAACTCCTTTGCGCCTTCCTAAGTACAAAACATTATGGTTTTCAGTACAAGAGTTTAAAAGATTTTAATTTATGATAGAGCCTGGGGAGAACAGGCTCTATCTGCATACCACAGAAGTCTGCATTACTTCACAAGATTCACATACATATGAATTCCAGTTAATGTCCTCTGGCATTTATCCAAGTTGTTTTAAAGAGTTTTTGCATATACAGGTGTGCTTAATTAAGGTCATAAGCACGAATACTTTTGATCCTATGATAAACAAATCTATGTTTTAAAAAATATTTACACTAGTATTTCAGTTCCAACCTCATTTTGGCTATGAAAAAGAAAAAAAAAATCAGTAGTAAGTTTTCATCTTCCTTTCTGACAGAAAACAAAGATTTCCCAAACAAAATACCTTTCAAATACAACAGCTTCTTGCACAGGGCATCTGAACAGTACATATTCTACATTCTTCAAAATGCAATCACTGATAATCTGCTTGCTAGTGAAAAAAGGGTATGATAATACAAAGCAAGCTTTTGGATTGGAAAATTAGATGACTACCTTCTTATACCAGAAAACTTAGAAAACGTATGAGAGAGATTCAGAAGTATTTTAGTAAGAGTTTCCCATTTTCCAATATCTTGTTTCTTAAGGACAGACCACTGTATGGAATCTTCCTTCTGCTTCCCTTCCAGTCCGGAATTATGTTATAGACATATACTTATATAACGCTATTTTCAGCTAGATTGGATACAATGACAGCTGCACATTATTAAGAGATTTTTTTTTTTGCCCACACATATATTGGACTATATTTAAGACAAATAATGTTTTAAAAATAATTTAATTTAAAAAAAAATTCTGCTTCCAACTTAGGCTTTCTTTTAATGACTGGAAGTTAGTAATTATCTTTCAAAAGCCTTAACACAACATATCTGTCTGCAAGTGGCCCACATCCACATTCCTAACATTCAAAGATACCGTATGTCCCAATACCAGGTATAGCCTGCTATTGTATAAGGTAATACTGCTAAAATGAATTCTGATAGTCCACTTGAAATTATCTTACCAGATGCTGATAACAATGCGGTCCACAAGGTTTGTTGTCTAGTGCTGTTTCTGTATTTTTCCTTTTGTAAGTATTAGGAGTTGCATGGAATGCTGTAGAATCAAAACATTGCCCTTGTAAGTCTTAAAATAGAAGAATGCATCCAATCAAACAGCATCCAAGAAACAAAGCTTACCTGGTATTTTTTTTATCCAAATTTTAATAGAAACAGCACAAAAATGATAAAAACTGGAAAAGTAAAATAAATCCCAACTAGTGACATTTCACTTATCATTTGAATTCTTAAGTTCTACATAGGCTCCTTTACATCAATTTGTTCCATATATCAAGGAAGATTCATTAGATCTCCCTTCTCAAACAGAGAAAACATTTGCTTCTATCACTGAGTAAAAAATAATATTCAGGGTTACTCCTAGTAACGCTTTTCTTTCAACTCTAAGATTTGATTATTCAATTTCTGTCTTATTAATCACACACAGGCCCACTGACTTTTTTTTTTTAAGAAAGGGGATACCAGCACCCCAGGGAAGCTGACAGGCTGCAGGAGCACAGTTCATCTTCCTACGGTGCAAAGTAAAAATGACCCAGCAGTCACTATGGCTCAGAACCACCTGAGTAAGCCTGTACAGAGAACTATTGTTATTTATGCTCATGTAACTGAATGGCTTCTTTCCAAGTTTAAGTTGTATTAATGCTGACTTAGACTGCAGCAGCAGTAGGCACATTACAGGTGCAATATGCAGACCTTTATAACAGCATCACAGAATGGCAATGTTACCAACGTGCAACTGTTTCCTTTGCCACAGTTTGTCTCTAGCAGCTCTTCCCTCTAAAACACTGTCTGCCTCCTAGCAGGAATGGTTTCAGAGACATAGACTCTCCTCTTTTTGTTAGAAGCCCTGAGCACTCCCCAGTACCTACTGTCCTACTAACCAAAAAAAGCCAGCGTGCATGCGCCTGCATTAACGACAGCAGCATGGGAAGCAATGCTGTCAATAGCTTGCTTACTACCTGTAAAATGCTGGACCCACATGTGTACACAGACAGTGCAGATGAATAGAAATGTATTAAAAATCAAATATTCCACTGCTATTACATGTAATTACATGCAAAACACATGTTTGTGCATTACAATTTATAAACTGGAAAACACAGTGAAGCTTCCATTTATCATGTGAGGGTACAGATATGTAAAAATCAATTACAAGCAAGAAGAGAAGCATAAATTATGTGTATTGTTGCTATTATAACGCAGCATGTGTTCCTATATACTACAGATAAAATAAAAAAATAAAGAGGATTTTTACAACTATTCCACCTTAGTGGAATAAAAAGTGGAAGTATTCCATCTTTTCCTAAATTAAAAAAAAAAGTAGTGACAGAAAGCCTTCTCCCTCAGAAGTCAGGGAAAAGTTGATTTTTTTCAACATGGCATCTTTTAATTCACCATTTTATTCACTCAAGTTATTTCTCTCTTCAAACCATACACAGTATGACTTTGCAGCAATGCAAAGGCACTATAAAAGCATTTGCAAGCCACAATCCTCAAACTTCTCTGATGTACAGAAATAAAAACTATTTTTCTTACATATCAGCTGTAGATGCAAACATTTCTCTCAAAGTCTTTTGTGCGAGGTCCTAAAAATCAGTGCCATTTTTTTGCAATTTTGTTTTTTTTTTTTTTAGACTAGGAAATGTTTAGTCTATAATGCAATGAAACCTGTGAACATCTGGCTTTGTATAGAAAAAAAAAAAGAGCCTCAAAAACATACTATGCCTGGTATTTATTCTGAAAGCCTTAACTTCTGTTCTGAACTGGACTATTCTGAAGCACTGAGCATAGTATTATACTACTGGCTGTAGTCAGAATCCATCAGAACTGTGCAAGGTATTTGGAAGAATACCAAAGAAGTAACAAAGAAACATCAAAGAAATAAGAGACCAAGAAGCAAGCAAACTATGCTTATATAGTTCTGTTACGAATGTTTCAAACATCAGGAGTAAGTTTTTTTCAAAAGGGAAGAAGATTTTGCAGAATTTCCTGAATAACTGCACTCCACATTTCTTTAGCTTCCTTAAGAAATTATTTCCAGTTCTGATACACAAAGCACATGTTGTCTCTTTGCTTTGCCTTGTGTTATGTGTCCTGTATCATATTCTCAGTCGGATCAGTTCTCTTATTTTTTCCTCATGTGAAAGTACACAGGCAATAGCTTAGCCTGAAATGGACGTTTGCTTCACAGTTTTCCAGGAAATCTTCCCTACCTGATTATTTTTCCTTTTTTCCTAAGTTCTTTATTAGGTATGACACTTAGGCATAATTCCTTGCAGTCAGCAAACAAAGTCAGTACACACTTTTTTTTTTTTCCAGAAATGCCATCAGTTGCACATAAAAGGATGGCTATCTCATCAAAGAGATGCGACATATTAAAAATGAAGTGACAATTTTTTCAATATTTAACTCAAGCTTTCTAGAATAAAGGTTTGAAAGCCAAGAATAGTATTAAAGGAATCCCTGTGTTTTTTATTCTCAGTGCCTCCTTCAAAGATCTGGGTCTCTCAAATTAGCAATATGATTGCTAGAGTCAACCATATAACACCAAGACAACTCATCCACAACGTCACCTGTGGAAGCCAGGACATTGTTCTGCAGGACCTGGCAACTGCATGAAGTAGAACTTGGGGTAACCAATTAGGTTCCTAGCAGGAGCATATCAACGTACTTTACAAAGATAGTTGTGTTGTTGCAGAGATACTCAAACTAGTGCAGTCTTATGCTTACTAATGCACTTTTTCTTGATGAGTTGCTTATTTCCAGAACTAAATTGGGTAGATTTGGAAACATCACAGAAAATGAAGACATCACACAACTTCTCAGTTCTTAACAAATTAACTCTTAGCTCTTGTTCTGCTCAAGCAATACAGTCCTAGTGTGGGGGGGTGGGTTTTTTGGGCTTTTTTTTTTGTGATATCACAGATGAAAACAAAAAGTAGTGATGCATTCAGAGCAGTAGCTAGTCATAGTCAAAGTGGGATCTGGATATGCATTCAGGGAATGGTGAAGGAAGCATCAGTTTGTTAAATTTGGTGTTTGATCTAGAGGCTTTAGAAACAAACTACCTAGCAAAGGTGTGAATAAAGCTTCAAGAGATCTCTTTGTAACTATCAAGAATGTTTCCTGATAGTTTCTTCAGCCGCACATGCTGCATGAGTTGTCATGAACTAACAATTACCAGTTATTCCACACTTGGTCTTGATAAAAAGGTCCATTTAAACTGCCTCCTCAGCAAAAGCATGATTTTTTTTTTCTCTCTACTATGACCCCAAGAATCTGAAGAAATTGCGTGGCTAGTGTTTTTAACTAGAAGACACCACTTAAAATGATACCTTGGACAAAGCCATTTCATACTTCAGCCCTTCACTGACTCAGTTAAGGGACTTATAAAACATCACCAGAAGCAAGAACTTAGCCAATCCTTAAGAATAAAGACTTATCATCTGAGACTGTGAACAGATAGAAAAACAACACAACACTTTCATCTCAAAAGATGGTGCCACCTTGAGAGCTGAGACCTCATAGCAGATTAGTGACTTTGGACTGCACCACGGGTTTGCTCTTGCACTTAAAAGCAGAGCAAAAATGAATGCTTTGAAGTGCTTTAAAAAGTATCACAGAGTTGGTCCCACAAAGTTAAGGGGTGACAGGGTCAGGCTCCTCAGAGCAGTAGACACATCATGTGGTCCCCAGATCTATTCAGTTCAACTTCTAAGGACCTGCAGAAGGTGACGAGGAAAGGTAAATCCATCAGCTATATTAAGTAATCAAATACAAGTGTATTTTTAAACATACACTTGTGCTTCCACGTGCACTGTAAAAATCTCAGGAGTTAATAACTGGATGCTACAGAAAAAAAAATGCAATTTAAGGCTGAGCTATACTTCCCTATTGATTAAAAAACAAAGTCTTTTTAATTAAGGAAAACTCGACCAGCACACAAATTCCCTGCTAGACTATTATAAGTGTCGAGAACTCCTGAAATCACCACCAGACTAATAGTTTTGCTAAGAGACAGCAGACTGTTTTGCTTCCCTGCTCTGCAGGTGAAGTTTGATTACAC
This sequence comes from Eudromia elegans, assembly GCA_003342815.1. Classification (NCBI taxonomy): domain Eukaryota; kingdom Metazoa; phylum Chordata; class Aves; order Tinamiformes; family Tinamidae; genus Eudromia; species Eudromia elegans. The sequence goes on from PTEX01000410.1 coordinate 267,852, forward strand.
AGTACTTCCTTGGAATGAGTCATCCAGACTCATTCCATGTACAGCTCCACAGGATAACACTGAAGCTGGCTGGTCAATGCAGCAGCTCTATCCAAAAAAAAAAATCTTTCTGATCTAAAACATTATTAACAGACAAGAGTTTTTTTTTTTTTGGTTTGTATTTTCAAGGAAGGGCTGTCAACAGGTATGAAATGACACTAACGGATCTAACCCAAAAGCTACAAGTACTAAAGAAACTAGGCTACAAGTACTAAAGAAACTAGGATTAGGAAGAATTTTCCCTCCCCCTCCCCTAACAAGCACAACTGCAATTCCTCCTCAGAATGAAAGGCAATCAAGGGATAGTAAAAAGCAGCAGCACTGTGCAGAGCCTTCTGTCTAAAATACAAGTACAGACAGGATGCATGCATGCAGAATAGATAGCTGCTGACAAAGTACAAGTATTTCCAAATAAGCAACATGCCTGCACACCAACGGTGGAACTTGCACATGAGCCATTAAGTCAAGAGAGAAAATTAACTTGAAACGGAGGAGGTCACAGTGTTCAACTGCAAGTATAAACCACTTTGTATTTGACAGCATGGCTCCCCTTCACACTCAGCTCAGTTCTCTGAGGAAAAATCATCTCTTCACGTTTTTGAACAGAAACTAAAATCCTTGCTAATACACATGCAAATTACTTCCACGCCCTAATAAAGATAAAAGTGTTCAGGGATATTCAGCTTTTCTGATGAAAATTGAAGCAAGTTTGAAGAATGACCAGAGATTGTGAAAAAAATATATCATAGTCTCAGTTTCTCTGATAAATTGTAGAAGCATGCCACAGAACACAAAACTGCTTTATTCCAAGAATATAAGGGAAGAAGCATCAGGTTGGTCCAAACCAAACATTCTGTGGAAATTCCTAACTACAAAAAGGATATCAAACTACACCAAACACAGACATTAAATTTCTTGAGATATAATTTTCACTAAAAAGTGATGTTGAGCTACACAAGTTTATCCTGTGAACTTGTAGCAGACATCAGTGCTTTTATATTTGCTCTCTTTTTCTGTATTCTACTTTACAGCACTTTCAGTTTCCTGAACATCGAACAGCAAGAGAGGTACAAGCATGCTACAACTGTACTTACGATGTAAGAAGCAATCGTACTTAAAACAGCGCCTACAGAAGAGCGTGTGAAAGGAGTGAAGGCTCTGCTCCCTCTGAACAGATTTAGCATTTGGTCCATCTATGTTTGGTGTACATTCAGGAGGAAGAGCTCCTGGAAGCTGCTGCTCTGTCAGTTCTTTGTATCTTAAAAGAAATAAAAAATATTTATTCAATATAAATTTTTAAAACTATTTTTTTCATTGCAGCCTCACTGCACATATCTAGTGCCAAACAAAAGAATTACTTAAGAATTAGCAGGGCACAGAGGCAGATCCAACCCATTCTCCAGAGAGGAGTGTTGCCTGCCGGGGGGCTTGAATAAGGGTATCATGAGATGCCAAGAGATGTCATGGAGAGACTACCAAGCCTTGTCCAGGCATCCGACTATTATCGCTCGTTGCTGTTTCATGTGGACACTAATGACATCATGGGGAAACTGAGCAACATCAGATGAGATTTCAGAGCCCTAGAGATGACAGTCAAAGGTCTGGGTGCCCAGGTTGTGCAATGAGGGGAATGGACGTGAACAGGAAAAGGCAGATACTGCAGGTTAACAACTGGCTGTGCTGCCGGTCTTGGCAACAGGGTTTTGGTTTCTATGAGCAGGAGGCACTGTTTGAAGACCAACACCTAGTAGGGAAAGATGAGAGCCACCTCAGCAAGAGGAGCAGGTATGTCTTTTCCAAGAGGTTGGCCAGCCTGATTAGAAGGGCTTTAAACTAAGCAAGGAGGGGCAAGAGCATGGACAGGGCAATCAGTGTGATGCAGCCAAAGTCAGAGTGCATCCTGCAGGAGCATGGAAGCAAGGAAGTGAATATAAGATGACTAGAGAAGGACCTCTTTCACCCCTCCCGTGAAACCTGCGGCCTCAATTACTTCCCTGAAATGCCTGTACACCAATGCACACAGCATGGAGAATAAACAGGAGGAACTGGAGAGCTTTATGAGGTCCCAGGGTGATGATCTCATTGCAGTTAGAGAGATATGGTGGGATAGTTCACACAACTGGAGTGCTGTCATGGAAGGCTATGTGCTCTTCAGGAAGGACAGGCTGGGAAGGTGAGGTGCCTGAGTTGCTCTTTATGTGAGAGCAACTGGAATGCATGGAGCTCAGCCTAGAGGTGGATGAAGAGCGAGTTGAGAGCTTGCAGGTAAGGATCAGAAGGCAGGCTGATGTGGGAAACACTATGGCGGCTTTCTGCTACAGGCCACCTGACCAGGATAAGGAAGTTGACGAGGCCTTCTATAGAAGTAAAAGGCTCACAGAAGTAGTCTCACAGTCACAGGCCTTGGTTCTTATGGGGGATTTCAACCATCCTGATATCAGCCGGAAAGACAACTCAACCAGGCACAAACAGTCCTGGAGGTTCCTGCAGAGCATTGATGGTAGCTTTTTGATACAGGTTGTGGAAGAGCCAACAAGGAGAGATGGGTTACTAGACCTGATACAAAAAATAGAGAGGGATTTGTTGGAGATGTGAAGGTGGGGGGTTAGCCTTGGCTGCAGTGATCATGAGTTGAAGTTCAGGATCCAGACAGGAGGAAGCAGGGTTGTATGTAGCCTTGCAACCGTGGATTTCAGGAGGGCCAACTTTGGCCTCTTCAAAGACCTACTTGGAAGAATCCCACGGGCTAGGGTTCTAGAAGGTAGAGGGTCCAAGAGAGCTGGTTAGTTTTCAAGCAGCATTTCCTACATGCCCAGCATCAGTGCATCTTGATGAGTAGAAAATCAGGTGGTGGTGGGGAGACGGCAGTGGGAGACAGGAGGCCTGTGTGGCTGAGCAAAAAGCTCCTGGCAAAAGTCAAACAAAGAAAGGCAGTATACAGAATGTGGGAAAAAAAGGACAGACTCCTTGGGAAAAATATAGGAATGTTGTCAGGGAATGCAGAGATGTAATAAGGAAAGCTAAGATGCATTTGGAATTAAATCTGGCAAGGGATGTTAAAGATAACAAGAAGATCCTCTTCAAATATATCCATAGCAAAAGGAAGATTAGGGAAAACGTGTCTGCTGGTGAACAGGTTGGGTGCCCTGGTTACAAGATACAGAAAAAGCAGAGTTGCTGAATGCCTTCTTTGCTTCAGTGTTTACCAAGGGGAGCCCTCTGGAATCCCAGAGACTAGGGACAAGAGAAGAAGCCTGGAGAGTGGAAGACTTGCCTTGGGTAGAGGAAGGTACTCAGCAGTAGCCAGCATGGATTCATCAACAGGAAATCATGCTTGACTAACCTGATAGCCTTCTATGATGGAGTGACTGGCTGGATAGATGAGGCCAGAGTGGTGGATGTCATCTACCTAGACTTCAGCAAGGTTTCTGACACCATCTTGCATAGCATCCTCCTGGGCAAGCTTCGGAAATGTGGGATAGATGAGTGGACGGTGAGGTGGATTGAGAACTGGCTAGATGGCAGCGCCCAGAGAGTTGTGATCAGGGGTCGAGGCCTGTAGTTAGGGGGAACCCAGGGGTCAGTCCTCAGTCCAATCCTGTTCAATTTATTCATTAATGACCTGGGTGAAGGGATGGAGTGCTCCCTCAACAAGTTCGCTGATGATACCAAACTGAGAGGAGTAGCCGATAGCCCTGAGGGCTGCACTGCCATCCAGAGGGACCTGAATAGATGAGACAACCAGGCCGTGAGAAACCTCATGAAGTTTCACAAGGACAAGTGCAGGGTCCTGCACCTGGGAAGGAATAACCTCAGACACCAGTACAGGTTGGGGACCAAACTTCTGGAGAGCAGCTCTGCCGAGAAGGACCTGGGTGTCATGGTGGACGACAAGTTGACCAGGAGGTAGCAGTGCCCTCATGGCCAAGAAGGCCAATGGGATCTTGGGGTGCATTAAGAAGCACCCTGGTGAGGCCACACTTGCAGTACTGTGTCCAATTATGGGGTCCCCAGCACAAGAGGGATGTGGAACTGCTGGAGAGAGTTCAGCACATGGTTACAAGGATCATCAGGTCCTGTAGCATCTGCCCTATGAGTAAATGCAGAGAGAGCTGGTCCTGTTCAGCCTGGAGAAGGCTGAGAGAGCACCTGATCAATGTCTAGAAATACCTCCAGAGAGAGAGTGAAGAGGATGGGGCTAGCCTCTTTTCAGTGGTGGCAACTAATGGGACTAGAGGAAACTGTCACAAACTAAAGCATCCAAAGTTTCACAGGAAATTAAGGAAGAATTTCTTAGACAGTGAGAGTGACAGAGCACCAGAGAGGTTATGGAGTCTCCTTCTCTGGATATCTTCAAAACCTGCTTGGACATAATCCTGTGCCATGTGCTCTGGGTGACCCTGTGTGTGCAGAGGAGGTTGGACTAGATGATCTCTAGAGGTCCCTTCCAACCTTAATGATTCTAGGATTCATGAGCTGTTCTCTTCTAGAAAGGTAACAGTATGTTCATCAGCATCACTCAATGACGTGACAAGTTATTAATTCCAAATAAATAAAATTGTTAGGAAAACGGCATTTATTTTCTACAAGCTCATCTACTCATTTATATTACTCACTAACCCCAAAAAGGAGACTTTTTTAAGAGCAGCTTTTACTTTCCCCTCTGACCTCAAAGAGTGGCATGCAATATTTAGCACCCGCAAGCCACCACATTACGACAGTTTGCAAGGAAGGCTAATGCAATCTCTCATTATTCAGTTGGAAAGAAGAATCTTTTTAGTCTTGCCTGATGTAGCTAATTTCCTTGAAGTATCAGTTGCTTTATCAACTGCCATGAAACCTAGAACCAGGGAGGATCACTCCCGATCATAAAATATCTAACAAAATAAGTCTATGTCTCATAATAGAACACCGCAGTATATACTTGAAGAAATCATTTCTTACTTTTCTTTTAGTTCTTCTGCTGTACCCTTATCTGGAAACATTGAGGAAATGGCTTCAAATATCTTGTCAGAAGGAAATTTCCGAGGTGGGTGGCTTTCTTTCTCTGTCAAAGCAGTAAAACATTTGGAAAACAAACAAACAAAAATTTTATTTTTGCTCCTTCTCTACTTCAAGGAGGTGTTGAGAGAAGGGGAACTTCTCCAAAATCCTAATAAAAGAGAAACAAAAGGTTTTTATTTCTAAATTACCGAGCTCTTGGATTAAACTGCTTAGAGTGATCTTTCCTGCTGACAGAATTGCACTTTTAAGATTTGGCCAAACCATTATTTCACCAGCAGATGGAGATGGCAATTCAGAACTTTGCCTACTTTAAGATAATACTATTCAACTTAGAGGAGTACAAAGGCATTTATTAGACACCTTACTGATTTTTGAGCACTTGACTGTCTCAGTATGCAAAGAAACATAAATTGGCAACAGCACTTTTCATAGTACTCTTATGCAAATCTTATGCAAAGGAAATGATGAAGAAAAGGATGCAACTTTGAATCTAGCAGCTAACAAGTAAAAAGGCCTGAACAAATTTCATTTTTTGAGTGAGTAAAGGGGTTTTTGTCTTGTTTTTAAAGTCTGCAGACAGACATACCCATCCTGTTACCTTCCCGATCTTTTTGCTTGTCATCTCTTTCATCAGGATTGTCATCTCCATCATCATCATCTTCATCATCACTATACTGACCAAGAGCATTGACCAGCTCAACAAATATTTCATCATTGATAAATCCACATTCTGAAATTCAGCAAAATTGGTAGTGAATAAAAAGAACAATACATACATGAATTATTTTCAATACTCCCTACACTTGAGGTAAAAAGTACTCAATATTTGACTTTTGGATTCGTAACTGGGAAGGAAGCTTGTTGAATGTTTTTCCTATGTTCTTGACTCTATTTCTTCATAACAGCAGACAGAATTGAAAACTCTTCCTTACATGGAAAATAAACAAAGGGAAGTAAAATTGCTAGCTAGGTGATTTCAGAGACTTTATGCCAGAATCCAAATTCCAAGATAGTCAGATTAAGAGCTATCCTTGGGGAGCTACGGAATCCTCATATAAATATTTGGTCAACAGTCCTATATTAACCACTTCCTCACTATAGATCTTACTGGCAAGGTGATAAGAGAGTTCAGTTATATGCAATAAATTCAAGGGAAAGCTGCAGGTTATAGTGCTGCATATCTGCTCATTAGCTCAGATGCTCCTGCAAAATTCAGAGGGCATTATAGGCTGACAAAAGGCATTCTGCTGAGAGGAAAACTACAGTTAACGTTGACAGACAGTGAACGTTGTTATTTATTAAAAAAAGTGGTGGTGGTGAGTCAGGAAGTATGTAGGAAATGTAGTGCTTATCATCATCCTTTTGAACCTGGAGTGACGTGGCAGACTAACTTTTAGGATGCCCAAAGATATATTACTTTGTAGACAATGGAAACAGGCATGTACTACATTAACATGTTTTAAACAGAACAATAACCATCTTTAAATAGAATAGTAATACAGACACAGAGCTAAGTGTGAATTTCTCTTTCTAGACCACAATTTACAATATTGCCCCCTACATAGGTATTCCTCTCAATTACAGGTTCCTCACAGCATTTGCATTTATTTACATCCACATAAAATTCATTTTACTTTAGATAAATGGTTATGATGGACTCATAACTGCTATCTTAAACATGGAACCTGAGACAATTAAAAGAAGATTAAAACGCTAGAATCATTTAATAATAACTTAATCAATAATAGAACACATTTATTAGTCATTCTCTTGACCCAAAAAGTTCCCCGATTGTCAGAGAACAAGTATATCTGTAAAAATAATCAAAGGTAAAAGAACCATAACTTTGCTCATGAAATAGAAAGGCACCAGTCACCCTCAGGATTAGTGGAAGGCAGATAATAGCTTCTACTATTGAATCATATGCTTAATTTTCATGAGCAGCATATAATGTACTCAAATGCAGCTCCCTTTCTCCATCATTCTGTTGTTATGAGGAATATAATCAATAAGAAATTTGGAAGAAACAATTACTCCACAAAAAAATACGAGTACTTTTAAATAGCAGGGAAAGCAGATCAGTCAAAAAAGCCTTCACAACTCTAAGATTCAGGTTTATACGAGTCATTTTTTAGTGGGCATATAGAGCAAGCAGATCTACTTGACTGCAGGGCAAAAATGCAACTAAAGGATAGCTTATTCATGGAGACCTTAGCAAACTTTAAGAGGCAGATGATATCACATGTAGTATAACTCCCACACAAAATTAGAGGAAAAATACCCCATGAAATACTATGCAGTATACCAACAGAAGGCAACAACTTGCCTCATATTTGTCTTAATGAAGAAGTTAAAAGTACCCAATCATTTGTGATAAATGGTGGAAACAAAATGTGTGTATATATATATATATATATATATATATACACACACATACAAACATATATCTTATTGCTGAGCCGCCCTCCATCATCTTCGAGAGGTCATGGAGAGTGGAAGAGGTGCCAGAGGACTGTAAGAGAGCCGACATCACTCCAGTCTTCAAAAAGGGCAAGAGCGAGGAGCCAGGAAACTACAGGCTCATCAGCCTCACCTCTGTCCCTGGAAAAGTGATGGAGTAGCTCGTCCTAGAGATCCTCTCTAGGAAGATCAAGGAGGAGAAGGTGATCAGGATTAGTCAGCATGGATTCACCAAGGGAAATCATGCTTGATGAACCTGATAGCCTTCTACGATGGGATGACTGGCTAGCTGGATGATGGGAAAGCCGTGTTTGCTGTCTACCTTGACTTTAGCAAGGCTTTTGACACAGTCTCCCATAACATCCTTATAGGAAAGCTCCAAAGCGTGGATTGGACATGAGGACAGTGTGGTGGATCGAGGACTGGTTGGATGGCAGAGCCCAGAGGGTTGTGATAAATGGGGCCGAGTCTAGTTGGAGACCTGTGGCCAGTAGTGTCCCCCAGGGATCAGAGCCGGACCCAGTGCTGTTCAACTTATTCGTCAACGACTTGGACAATGGCACAGAGTGCACCCTGAGCAAGTTTGCTGATAACACCAAACCGAGTGGAGTGGCCGACACTCCAGAGGGCTGTGCTGCCATCCAGAGGGACGTGGACAGGCTGAAGAGTTGGGCGGAGAGGAACCTTATGAGGTTCAACAAGGATAAGTGCAGAGTCCTGCACTTGGAGAGGAATAACCGCAGGCACCAGTACAGATTAAGGGCTGATCTGCTGGAAAGCAGCTCCGCAGAGAGGGTTTTGGGAGTCCTGGTTGACAAGTTAACCATGAGTCAGCAATGTGCCTCGTGGCCAAGGCGGCCAATGGGATCCTGGCCTGCATCAGGAGGAGCATTGCCAGTAGGTGGAGGGAGGGGTCCTGCTCCTCTACTCAGCTCTGGTGAGGCCGCCCCTGGAGTGCTGGGTGCAGTTCTGGGCTCCCCAGTACAGGAGGGACAAGGCGCTCCTAGACAGCATTCAGAGATGCGCAACCAAGATGATTAAGGAACTGGAGCACCTACCATATGGTTAAACGAGCTGGGCCTGTTTAGCTTACAGAAGGATGAGAGCAGATCTAATCAAAGTGTACAAATTCCTGAGGAATGACTGTAGGGAGGAGGGGGCTAAACTGTTCTCCATAGTGGCTGGTGATAGGACAAGGGGAAATGGTTTTAAACTAAAACACAGGAAGTTTCATCTCCAGGTGAGAAAGAACTTCTTTACTGTGAGGGTTATGTATGTAGCTCTGGAACAGCCTGCCCAGAGAGGTTGTGGAGTCTCCTCCTCTGGAGATCTTCCAAAACCGCCTGGATGCCACCCTGTGCCACGTGCTCTGGGTGTCCCTGGTGGAGCAGGGGCGTTGGACTAGACAACCTCTGGAGGTCCCTTTCAACCCTAAAGATTCTGTGATATCTACCATAAGGAAAAGCAGAAAAGTTCACCCAAATGTTTAGTCTGTCTAAATACGTTTGTAAGTGTTGTCATCAGAGTTCCACATTCTTCTCCTGCCACTTTCGGCTAGGCAGAACAGGCTTAGAGACTAATGTCTCTAATATTAAACATCATATTTCATATATATATATATTATATACTATATATTGACATAAAGTATTGACACTTGACATAAAATGAAGACCAAGAACTACTTCATGTAATATCTAGCCATTACAACGGCTCATATTGTATTCTCATGGAAAAAATATTTTAAAATAGTGTTCCCTATTCCTCCATGCTACTATTTTAGTATTTTGCAGCCTTTTGAAAATGCAAAGTAATACAGTCAAAGAAGGAAGGCTGTTATACCCAATGCCTACATAGTATTGTCATGCTACAGATACTGCTCTAAGAAAATGGCTCTAGGCTTCACAACACAAAATTGAAAGTAATTATGTATATATGAAGAAGGGATTAGTATACCTGAGTGTTTGGGCTCACCTCTGTCTCCATGCACTTTTCCATCATAATTCTTGATTAGTTCCTCAATAAAAGTACCATCTTGGTCAAGCACTTCATCTCCCATATATGGAATGTTATGTAAAACAGTTTCATCCTCTACCTAGTAAACAATGCTTACAATCATGAAAGGTTCATGTTCCTCAAATAAATGCAAACTGTGTCTTCATCTGCACATTTCAGCATTACTATGTTCACAAGTAGCCAGTTATCACACTCAAACAGACTTTGCTGCTTTAAGATATTATGTTAATTAAATAAATACTTAAAACTCTTGATGTTCATTTATTGCACTAGTGGTTGACTAGCTCAAGATTCTGATGCTAGCTTCTAACATTAAGAAGGTGTTTGCATAAAGCTTGTACTATTGAAGCCTAGTATGCTACCTAGCCTTAGGAAGTGTACTTTTTTTTTTCCTTGCTTACTTCTTTTCCATTGTACACTTTTTTCCCTTTTATGAGGAAAAGGAAATGAGGATAAAACACACACACACAAAAAGTCTCTAAGTCCAAAGCAGTAAGAGTAGAAACAGGCCACAAACTATTAAACCTGAACTCCTTTTGTTTTGTAGTACTAGATATTGAGTGTATAAACAGACAATATCCTAACAACAGGATTTGGGAACTGTAAAATTCAGCTTTATCTTCTGCTATTTCAGAAGGACCTTCAATCATTTAAAAACAGATTATTACCATCATAGCCATGTCAGAAAAAACAAAGAAACAAAAAACCAAAAAAAACCCACAAAAAACTCTTTGTTATAAGCTCAGCTTTTCAAATAAATCTATAACCTATAACAGAAATCTGGAGTAAGTTCTCTTTAGTCCATAAGAATTATTATTCTACTCCAGATATATTGATCAGTTGTCATTCTTACATAGACACTTTAATATCCCTCAGAAAACATTTCTTGTTACACTAACTGGATGCCTCTCTAAACACACCTGCACTTGTCAGATGCTATACATTGTAACAGAACACCTGAATTTACTAGAGCTCTGTCTTTGCAGATGGATTTTCAAGATCCTAACGTTCAATGACGATAAATGTTTGGTTAATAATAAGTAATAGTTATTTGATTTGGGAAATTGAGCCTTATTATCATGCCAAAAAGACAAAAAGGTGTAACACGACATATGTACTGATGTTTTAGTTCCACAATTAAACCAATTCCCCTTCACAGAATATTTCTCCTCCCATCTTTTTTTTTAAAACTTACCATAAAGTTCTGCTGAAGGGGAGACCAAGAATACATTATAGGTACAGAAGCAACAGCATTGAGAGTCTTTAGAGGGATGACTTGTTTTGGAAAATCTATGTCGCTGGTAACAGAGCACTGAAATAAGAGGTTGAAATTACTCTTATAATAGCAAAAATGATGAAAAAAACCACAACATTCAAACTGTTTGTCGAAATTAAACATATCTGTTTAATTCATCTGAAATAACATTAAGAAGTTATAAGAACAGGGGAAAAGAGGTAGAAAGGTAAGAATTTTTTTTTCAATTGACTTGTGAATAGATTATGATGTGGGGTTTTTTTCCATTATATATAATGATGCACGTGTAAGTAGCTATGACAGATTCATAGGCTGCTCCTCAGACTATGCAGCCTGCAATACAGATCATGTTTGTTGCCTCAAAACATGATTTAGAGCCTTATGCTGCTGTACTGGTGTTAAGAGTGTATTTATTCAAGACATCAGACAGGCAGCTGAAATTTGCTAGTTTTAGATATCCTAAGAAAGCGCATAAAATTTATTTTAAAATAAACAAATTATACCTTATATAGTCAGCAAGACATCTTCTAGAAATAGATTCTCCAAACGTCTGGTTGACTCCTGTTCTCTTTCTGTGTTATTATCTGGTTATGTTTAATCTTATCCTCAATTTTTTGGTAATTTTTGTTGTTTACAAAAGCCAGAGGAAAAGTGAAAATAAACTCCTACTAGACAGCTCGGGACATGTCAATATTTTTTAGCTATGGGAATGTATTTTTTTTAGCTATAGGAGACTGAGGTTTATGCAGCGTCCAAAAAAATAAACAAGCCACAGAAATAGACACCTTTTCTCAATTACTTAGCAGTATAAAGACAGCAGTATAAAGAATTCTGAAAAAAAAAAGTTACAAACAAACGCAGAATAGGAACATACACAGCCCGGAAATGTATGACAAAAGATTTCGAGGCAGGTAAAACAAAGTTTAGAACAGCTATCATAGCTACCTGAAAGGAAAAAAGGAAGTGGAGACAAAAGATCTTTCTCCTTTCCAGAAGGGAAAGATGAACAGAGCTTCACATTTCTAAAGAAATACACAAAGTAATATAACAAACAGCATACAGAGACAGTGTCCTGGTAGAATGACAAAAGTCAAACTTTTTCTTTTCCTTCTTTTTTTCCTAGCTGCAGGCAATAAAGATAGATGTCTGTCATGTATATCAATACTAACAACACCTTAATACTTTTTAACCCATCTCAGGTTAACATTGAAATTTCTAGCTAGCAGCCATCTAGAAAATTTTTCATACTTTTTTAGAGAAAAATGACAAGTAAAAAAAAAAAAATTTTTACTTTTATCTTTGGAACTAGAAGTTTCAGCCTGACAAATAAGCAATGTCAAGCTGACTCAACTGTTGGGCATTAAGTCTCAGATATGCTCCCCAATTGCTTTGCTTCCATGCTCATTAGCCTGCCATAGCACATGCTATGGTCCCTGGTTGTTGCTGACCAGATTAAACAATGTAAGTAACTAAAAATCTATAGAGTGGAGAGAAAGGGCTACATTGCTAGTGAGACCCTGCAGTCTTCACCAGACATAATAAGGTTTTCACCACAAGAGATATTTCACCAGCTAATTCAAATTCTAGTCAATGTCCCATACAACTATGAAGAAATTCAGAACACAAACAAAATGACAGCAAAAAGATCTCTTCAAATCCACACTAATTCTGTCAGTTTTTCAATTTATGTACTTTAAATTATGGCAACACTAAAACCAAGCACTAAAATTCTTCAGATTCTGATCAGATAGACCAGATTTGAATGAGGTGATTAGTGTTGCGCTTCATCAACTCAGTCAGGAAATTAATATAAAAGAATGCTGAATTCAGCAACCAAAGAAAGTGCTGGAAACAAAACAAAATAAAAAAAACTCCACAGCAGGAGGGGCAGGCGCGTCTTTGCCAAAAGGCTGGCCAGACTGGTTAGGAGGGCTTTAAACTAAGCAAAAAGGCGTAATGGGAGTGTCACACAGACACGGCAATCAATTTCACGCAGCCAAAGTCAACAGGTGTCCAGCAGGAGTACGGTAGTGAGGAATTGCAGATAAGACATGATTAGAGAGGGTCCTCTTTCATCCCTCCTGGGAAATCTGCAGGCTTGACTATCCCTCTCTAAAATGCCTGTACACCAATGCACGAAGCATGGGGAATAAGCAGGATGAACTGGAGATCTGTATGCAGTCCCAGCATCACAATCTCATTGGAATCACAGAAACGTGGTGGGACAGCTCACACCACTGGAGTGCTGTCCATGGAAGGCTACGTGCTCTTTAGGAAGGACAGGCTGGGAAGATGAGCAGGTAGAGTTGCTCTGTATGTGGGACAGCAACTGGAATGGATGGAGCTGAACCTGGGGATGGATGAAGAGCAAGCTGAGAGCTTGTGGGTGAGGGTTAAAGGGCAGGCTAAGGTGGGAGACACTGTGGTGGGTGTCTGCTACAGGCCACCTGAGGAAGTTGATGAGGCCTTCTACAAACAGCTGGAAGTTGCCTCATGGTCACAGGGCCTGGTTCTCATGGGGGACTTTTAACTACCCTGATATCTGCCGGAAAGAGAACACGGCAAGGCTCAAGCGGTCCTGGAGGTTTCTGCAGTGTGTTGATGACAACTTTTTGATGCAGGTTTTGATGCGGTTGTGGAAGAGCCAATGAGGAGAGGTGAGCTACTGGACCTGGTACAAACAACTACAGAGGGACTCATTGGGGATGTGAAGGTGGCGGTTAGCCTTGGCTGCTGTGATGATGAGTTGGTGGAGATCGGGATCCAATGAGGAGGAGGCAGAGCTGTAAGTAGCCTTGCAACCATGGACTTTAGAAGGGCCAAATTTAGCCTCTTCAAAGGCCTCCTTGGAAGGATCCCACAGGCTAGAGCTCTAGAAGGAACCGGGCCCAGGAGAGGTGGTTAGGTTTCAAGTGGCACTTCCTCCACACTCAGCTACAGTGCATCCTGGTGTGTAAGAAGTCAGGCAGAGGGGGCAGGAGACCTACGTGGATGAGCAAGGACCTTGTGGCAATGCTCAAGCAGGAAGACAGTATACAGAATGCAGAAACAAGGACAAGCCCCTTGGGAGAAAGGTTATCAGGGATTGCAGAGATGTGACCAGGAAAGCTAAGGCTCGTTTGGAATGTCATCTCGCAAGGGATGTTAAAAATACTATGAAAAGCTTCTTCGAATATATTAACAATGAAAGGAAGGTGAGGGAAAACGTAAGTCCACTGGTGAATGAGGTGGGTACCCTGGTTATGAAAAACACAGAAAAAGCAGAGTTGCTGCATGCCTTCTTTGCTTCGGTGTTTACCAAGGGAAATCTTTTAGAATCCCAGGCCCTATGGAAAAGAGAGAAGGACTGGAGAGAGGAAGACTTGCCATGGGTAGACAAAGATTGTGTCATAGAGCACCTAAGGAAACTCAATACCCACAAATCCATGGGCCCCGATGGGATGCACGCCAGAGTGCTGCGTGAGCTGGCGAATGTAGTAGCTAAGTCGCTCTCCATCATCTTTGAACGGTCCTGGAGAACGGGGGACCTTCCAGACGACTGGAAAAAAGCCAATACACTTCAGTCTTCAAAAAAGGAAAGAAGGGAGACCCAGGCAACTACAGGCCAGTCAGTTTCACCTCCATCCCTGGAAAAGGGATGGAACAGCTCATCCTGGCTGTTGTATCTAGGCACACGGAGGAGAAGGTGGTATTCAGGAGTAGCCAGCATGGATTCACCAATGGGAAATCATGCTTGACTAACCTGATTGCCCTCATCTATCCAGCCAGTCACTCCATCATAAAAGGCTGAGTGGTGGATGTCATCTACCTGGACTTCAGCAAGGTTTCTGACACCATCTTGCATAGCATCCTCCTGGGAAAGCTTCAGAAATGTGGGATAGATTAGTGGACAGTGAGGTGAATTAGGAATTGGCTCAATGGCAGAGCTAAGAGGGTGGTGATCAGTAGTGCAGAGCCCGGTTAGAGGCCTGTGGTTAATGGTGTCCCCAGGGGTCAGTCCTCGGTCCAGTCCTGTTCAATTCATTCATTAACAACCTGGATGAAGGGATGGAGTGCTCCCTCAGCAAGTTTGCTGATGATACCAAACTGGGAGGAAGAGCTGATAGCCCTGGGGGCTGCGCTGCCATCCAGAGGGACCTGGACAGACTGGACAACTGCACCATGAGAAACCTCACAAAGTTCAACAAGGAAAAGTACAGGGTCCTGCACCTGGGAAGGAATAACCCCAGACACACCTACAGGCTGAGGACTAACCTTCCGGAGAGCAGCTCTGCAGAGAGGAACCTGGGTGTCATGGTAGACGACAAGTTGACCGTGAGGCAGCAGTATGCCCTCGTGGCCAAGAAGGCCAATGGGATCTTGGGGTGCATTAAGAAGAGTCTCTGGCAGGTCAAAGGAAGTGATCATCCCCCTCTACACAGCCCTGGTTAGGCCACACCTGCAGTACTGTGTGCAGTTCCAGGCTCCCCAGTGCAAGAGGGATGTGGAGCTGCTGGAGAGAGTCCAACGCAGGGCTTCAAAGATGATTAGGGGCCTGGAACATCTGCCCAATGAGCAAAGGCTGAGAGAGCTGGGCCTGTTCATCCTGAAGAAGAGAAGGCTGAGGGGTGACCTGATCAGTGTCTATAAGTTCCACAAGGGAGAAAGTGAGGAGGATGGAGCCAGCCTCTTCTCAGTGGTGGACAGTGATAGGACTATATTGCATATATACCCACATAGGTGGGTATATATATAAGTGTGTGCAAGTAATTGGGCTTTCAGTCTTGTTTAAAAGAAAATACACTGGTAGAAGTACCTTCCTGCTTATATTTGAACACATGCACACAAACATCCACTTCCTGCCCTGTTTTCCTTGAAAACCTTATAAGATGAAAAGAGGGAAGTCTAACAAACTTCCTTGAAGAGTTTCATCTACTCACAATAATGTGTTTTTAATATTAATCTTACTGAGTTCTACATTCATCTTACTGAGAAGAGTTATTTCTTCCTATTATTACATTTCAAACAATCTTGAGCTTGCTCAGTTTGAAGTGTCTAGAGATCAACTGAGAAAAAATAAAAATTAACCTTGGCTGAAAGTACAGAGTTGGGACAGACTTCAACCACTATCCAAGCTACACACAATAAAAGCTAGTTTAGGTCTTCCAATTGCACTGCAATAACGTAAATAGTCTTTCACAACTCTAATGTCCAATTTGAATGTGCAACATAAGGGGTCTATGAACTCAGTTAACTCCATTTAGAATTTTTGTGGATAAATGATTAATTGGTATAAAGAAGACTTGGTCAAATGATTATGTTGACAGCTTTCATGTACTTTAATTCAACAGAAACCCAACTATCTCCTTGATTGCCCTGGGTAGGGGGAGGAGGTCTATTCCAGCAGGAGTGAGATCAGACTAAATTCCACCGAGACAAACAGATTTGGAAAAAAAAAAAAAAAAAAAAAAAGGCTGCTTAACAATGATCAAAATAACTTTCAAAAATAAAGATATTGTTTTCAGTTCTGAGTGTAGTTCAAAGTCAGATAGGACACTCTTCATTACTTTCCAAAAGTCATCTGATAAAAGAATTATTATTTACTTTCAAGAGACTCATAAGAAAAATATTTAGCTAACAACTCACAGCATGCAGAAAACAAAACAACAAACAAACAAACAAACTTTTCAGCAATAGAACAAAAACGTGCTGACAACCTTGTAATTGGAATTACCACAACACATGTTAACCAACCTCCCTGGTCCCGCGCAATGAGCTCACAGAAGTCATGATGTGTACAGGCTGTATCCTACGCTGTTTCCATTCTTGATTTAAGATCTCAGTTCTTTCCAGTATCTTCTGACGATTAGAATTAAACATACTCTAAAAATTAAAACAGAAATTTTAACCATTACAAATAACTGGCACCTCTTAACCTCTTAAAACATTGTAACATTTACTGAAACCTTAAGATGAAAGAAATTTCCTCAAAACCAAACCAATCTAATTTTGTTCAAATGACAGTCAGCCTAACTATCTTTGATTATCCCTTCCTTTGTCTCTAAACACATTTTCATGTTTAGTCTTAAGATATAGCTTGTAATTACATTCCAAATGGAAATTGAAAGAATATAGCTATTCCTTTAGTCCCATGTTCACTCTCCAGAACCTCACAGCAAGCCATGCTTCGGAAGCAAATCCCTTTTGATAACAGCTTTTAAAATGAAGAACCAAGATAGAATACCTTTACTTCATCTGCACGTCGGAACCTCTTGAGCTGCCTCAGTCTCATGTATTCTGATTTCACACGTTTTCGCCAACAGATTGGTCCTTTCTCAGATTTTTTTCCGGTTTGACCCATGGTTATCCTACAAATGACAATATCATGTTAACAGTATGAATTCTGACCAAACACAAGTTAGAACGACAGGACAGGCACGACAGAGACATTCTTTTAATACCAGACAATCAGGGGGAAAAAAAAAAAAAAAAAAGCATATTTGAGTGATAGACACTGAAAAAAAGAAGCTTAATTACAAGTCAGTCAAAGCCTTCAGGTGCCTTAAGCACCTCTAGCAGCTGTATACAAAAAGATAAGGGATTTTAAAAGGTGAAGAATCAATCAGGATTCCCACTGGGAAGAGACATTGGGCTGCTCTTAATCCTTGCAGGCAGTCTTGTAAATTAACTTCTAAACAACTATTTTAAGGTAGACCAAAAAACCCCTTTGCTTTCTCACAGGGCTAGACAAATACAGCCCCCTGCACCAGGATATCAAATGGAGACTGGATAGACATGTATCCCTAGCATAACCCTCCCAGCCAGTCACTCAACCTCCAAGATGATCTACAACTTCTACCATATGTGCAGCTTTGCAACAGTTTGAGTATGAGGCTGTAAGTCTCCTCTCTCTCTCTCTACACCCCTCCCTTAAGTACTCTAACAACATCCAGACTGTCCAGTTGGGCACAAATAGGACAGAGATTCCACCTCTACTATTCATCCTCCTAGTGTTAAGTGCTTCACTTTTATCTTTTTCAGGATCATGGGCAATGAAGTTGGACTTTTACATTATAATCTAAATACTTTACTAGAATATGCCAATCTGCTCAAAATTTTTCAGAACAAAGGCCCATATGCTATAATTCTGGCAATTACTATTTTGTCAAGAACCTGAAACAAAACCACTATATCAAAGATTGGCCTCTTCCCAAGAGCTGTGCTATAACAATTCACAGTATTTTGTGATAGCCATCATGGACTGCAAAGCTGAAAAGTCCAGCTGCCCAACAGTTACACATTCTGAAACGAGGGAAATCTATTTGACCAAAAATAATTCTAGCCTTTTTAATAATTAAGATTATATTAAGATAAGCCAGTGATTTGCTGTCCTGCTGGAGCAAAACATTTGGTGCCATATTGCCACCACAGCTCCCTGACAGTCAAGAAGACAATTTCATTTGCATTTCTGGTAGCACTTTGCTGTTGTAGACAGACATAGGTTTTCAGTAGTTTGGTGAATAACTTTTTTAGACCCCATTTCAGTTCTACCTCACTTTAGGAGGATCTTGAGAAGGAAATCCATACAATCTCCATACAACCTCTTTATTCTCATGACTAGATCTTCACTCACATTCAACAAAAGAGAACAGCAGGCTATGAGAGCCTAAAATCATTTTTATGGAAGACAAATTAAATTGTTGTACTTTATTAATAAATTTGGGAGGAGGTGGTTAATTTCCATCTTAACAGCAGCGTTACCAACCCAAATCATAGCAAGCACTTTATCAGGAAAAAGGTATATATGTAAATTTTGCCCGATGCCCTAGCATCCATTCAGTCAAAAGGAAAAGATGAAGATCCAGCAGGGGGAGTTAAATCCAGAGGGAAACAAGAACCTAATATCTCTGCTTCCAGGCCTCCAGCAGCAACACGAATTACTCCTTTCTTTTGTCTGGCACAATACAAGCAATGTAGGAGATAGGAGAATAAAAAAAAATCCCAGACCACTAATGTTACAGCATTGTGAAGACAGACAGTGCTTCAAAAATATAGCATAATATTGATTAGACAACACAAAAGCATTATACTCTAGAGCAAATATATGCTATGCTAAGCAAAGCAAAAATGTGGAAAAGCATTCTATTTAGTGGAATTAAGTTATACACAGAATAAACACCACTAAATAACAGAAAGAATCTCTTTTGATTTTAAACAATACAGAGCATCAAAACCATCTTGGGCTGGTTCAGCAACAAGACATGCAAAAAGTATCAATGAATCAAAAGAGAAATGAAACCTCAACTGACATTACCAAAATGGCATAACCTCTGTAAAACAAAGCATGGACTGCGTTCGCTTACTAATACCACATCAAATACAACCCTCGCTACTATCGTTTTTTTGGAGAATATGGAGTGACACAGGCTGGAAAAAATGTTCCTCAAGTCAGATTAAATTGCCAGACAAGTCCCACGCATCCAAATCTGATATCTAATGGGAAGCCCAATATTAATAAATTAACAATAAAAATCAAACAACTCTCACTCTTGTTTCATATAACTGAAACAGCTTAGAAGACATAAACAAATAAATCCCATCTAGTACACAAATCAAATCTATTCAACTGTATGAACACTACTGTTAAACTGATGTGCTAAAATGTTAAAAATAAAAACACTCCACAGGAGGACAAATACTTCCTTTCAAAATAGTGAAACTTCTGCATACTCAGTTCACTCATCTGAAGGAGAAAAAAAAAAAAAAAAAAAAAAAAAAAACCAAACACATGTAACTTACAAGAACAGTCTTGTCTTGCACTAGCTTCCGCTGCTACCAGGGCACAACATATATAGCTAATATAGTCTTCAAGGCACTCAGGGACAAGTCATTTAAAATACACAGGAATGCTGTTGTTCATGTGAAGTTACTAGAAAATAACAACAAAAAAATTTGTTTGTTCTAGATAAAATAAGAGTGTTGATGTGCAAAGATCAATGGAAACCACACAGATTTAAATATGTACAGAACACATAAGAAATGGCCTTTTTACATAATCACCCCCTAGAAAGACAAACAACACTGAGTGGAAAAGAAGCACACATATCACACAAAATGATAGCTGAGAAAAGAAATAAAACACCATGAAAATGATGGCATAATTCCCACAAACCTCGATTTTTTTTTCTATGAATGTTCTTTTTCAAAGCAGTTTTGGAAATCATGTGAACTATATTTGCAGGTTTATGGGCAGTTACAAACCATCAAAAATTTTACACATGTATTATGGTAACAAGTACATTCTTCTTCTATCCCTTATCTCAGAAGAAAGTATGAGGAAAAACAATGTTGAATGAGGTGCACTTGTAGAGGACATAGAGAAACATTAATTCTTACAGTATGGCGGATCTATCATATTACTAGTATATAACCAAATGACACTTATAATTCCCAAAGCCAATTAAGAACTGAGGTCCCAAACTATACATCTATAGAGTTTGAGAAACTGGGATAAAAAGTAGCATAATTTCATTAGGTAAAATTAATTTTAAAGAGTACCATCAAATACACTACAAAAACGACCAAATAAATCACCAAATGGCAATTTTAACTATGGTATTATGAATGAGACATTCTCAACCTACCTACACAATGATTTTAAAAATAATACCTACAAAAATGAAACACAGCTATTCTTTTTAGCTTCATGTTTTCATAACTGGAAACTGAAAAAAACAAAAAAGACAGAGTCCTAGTATGTGTGTGCTTTTTTTTTTCCCTGAATAATAATTTCCTAATGAAATTATGGACAAGATGCATAATCTTTACAGTAAGCATTAGAGACACTTGAGTTTAAATCAGTCAACTACTAACTTTGAGTAGCCAAAGGGTGTCCACTATACCTAATAAAAGTTCACAAGAGAGACAATGAAGTGTAGAAAAATATCTATTCAAATTGCTATTGTTTTGCCTACAAAATATAGATATAGCCTTATTTTAAAAACAATGTCCTGTTTTTCTTTGATCATTTTGGCAATATCCATCAGTGGCAGACAAGCACACAGGTAATTCTCCAAATCAGGCAATCTATTCAAGCAATCATACTGCTGTTAAATACGCTAAGCTCCTTTGGCTTCTCTGCCAAATTTTCAAAGAAATTCAAAATGAAATTTTCTGAAATGGAAAGTGTGGGAAAACAATGAAGGGGTCTGCTCTTTTGAAAGTATACTATTATTTTGTAATTATGCATAATATTACACAATATTTTAAGGTATAACAAAATTATATTATGTTCCTCCTACTTAGAATTTCTTTCTGGCACTATTTGAAATTAATGAACACAGTGCAATATCCCAGTTCTTAGTTATTAATGATTATATATTCAAAAAGTTATTTATATACTTTATATATATACACACTTATGTATCTTCTAATGCACGGAAGAGTACCCTGAACCAACAAATTTCATTATTTCCAGGGAGATGAAAATGATGAAATGAGAGAAAGATACAACCCCAAATAGAAACTGCGTATGTAATCTGGTACGAATGGAATAATAAAATAACTCATCATATTTTCTTGTACAGAGCAATGAAGGAGTAAAACAACTCAAACTAAAGGGGGCAATGGGAGGAAGAATATACAACTTGTATAATAATGCCAAAAGTGAACACTGGCAGACTCACTTCTCAGAATCAACACTTCCACAGGAACTTGCTGAACTGCAGAGGCCTGCTCAGCAAGCTTAGCTGTTGGGTTTCTGGATTGCTGGAATGTTATGAATTCAGACCAAAACTAAGGAAAAACAACAATGCAAGAAATTAGACCATAAACCAGCAAACCTGGCTACGCACAGGTTCACTGTGGGGTGGCAGACCTGACAATAACTATAAGTTATCAGATCCAGACAGAATCAATGTCCCTGGACATACCTCAGTAATGGAGAAATTATTGTATAATAAATACTATATTAATTCATTATTGAATATCTTTAGATATCCATAAAACTTGGAGGTTAGTTTTAAAAAAACCCTTCTTGTATGCTTTTCCTCAAATGGAAAACAACTGAAAAAATGACAATTTTGGTTTGGACAACAGAACTTAGGATAATTTTCATATTCCACTTACAAACCGTTTATCTATCTAAGGTGAGTATATATATCAAAATAAAGAAAGATTTTAAAAGATTTTTCAATAAACCTCTCCCCCCAATAAACACTTGCTAAAAAACAAGGGAAAAGATGGTAATTGGCAAGTATCAGTATTAGTTCAGATTTAACAGGTCTTAATTTTCCAAACCCATCAAATTCAACTCAAATGACCTTCACGTGTTACACTATAATTTATTATTAACTACTGTTGCAATCTGCCAAGCAAATATCTGACTACTTTATTTATCTCCAAACTCCAGTTAACAGTGTGCAGAGATACAAGAAAAAAAAAAATCTACGGTCAAGAGCAAAGTCACTCTCTCGGGCTTAGGAATTTAAAAAAAAGAAATCTTTTCTGCAATTTCACAGCTGCTCACTATTTCCACATTAAGTTATGCAAGTTAAAGGAAAAAAAATTACACTCCTGGCACCTCAAAGTCATTTTTTCACCTGTGCTATCAGCAGACACTAAGTACATACCTAGAAGTTTTATAGTTACTTGTTCCTCTCTCTTTAGAAATCCAAAAAGGAGACAAACCCATAGCACTCTTTCAATCTTTTCTGCATAAAGTAGCCCTTTCTTATTTCCATGGGAAGAAAAATATTTCTAAGGTCACCGCCAGCCTGTGTGTTTCAGACACAAAGACAGACTGACTAACAAAATCTGTCTTTGAAATACAATAGCAGAAGCGTTTAACTACGTTCAACATTACAAAATACTTTATTAAACTGAACAGCCACAGCACATGCAATCTGTTTTTTACTGCTCTATATGACAGAAAGGTAGTTTTTACAGATTTACAGTGCAGTTCAACCTATTTTTAATCAAGAAATTACTAAAAATACTTATGCATACTTTAAAGTTTACAGAAAGTCATTTAATTCCATATGCTGAAGTTCCAAATCATTAAGAAACTTTAAATTTGGAGAGAAATCTTATCTTTAATGCTACCACCAAGCTAAACAATCTACTGCAGTCTGAGCATTTGATGTCAGTTTTACCAGGAAGACATCATCTGTCTTCAATATCAACATCCTTTGGTCATTCATTTTTAGCTCTACCTCTTCTATTGCAAGAGCTTAGTATTTACGATTTCGTTCAGCAAATTAGGTCGGGGGAAGAAAAAAAAAAAAAGAAAAAGAGGTCAAACAGCCCCCAAAATAAATATGTTTACTTTTTCAGTACCATTGAACAAAGTCAGTTCCTCAAGCCACTTGGCTCAGCTGCCACATGAATTCTTGAGCCAACAGAAGGGAAGGTGCAAGACAGGCAGGAACTAGAGGCAAAAAAATCATAAGTAGAGGGGGCAGGAGGCAAAAAGAGCCATCTCCAATAGAAGTACTTGTCAAGCCATACCCTTTCTAAACCACTCAGTTTTACCAGTGCATAGAAATTCTTCTATGCACATTTTCTAACCCATTCATGCCAGCTCTACACTCTTCAGCTAGACAAATGTCAACACGCTTGTACGGGCCTACAGAGACTTAACCTACACTGAGCTCTCTGACAACATCTAAATGAAATTCATGTAGGCTAAGTGTTTAGGTAACTCAAAACTGTCCTTCCTCACCCAGGCACATTTCAGTATGTTGCAGTGGATGCTGTGGATTATTAAATTATTATTAAATACTCAGGGGCAACTCCAAAGAGATTCTATGATCTGCAAGAATATTCTTGAGTACTCAGAAGATAGAAACCGCTGGACGAACTACTGTCAAAGAAAAAAATACTAATTTTGACAGACTCACTTTAAGGAGAAGACAAACATCTTCAGATGTACTAACTATAACCTTGAACTTGAATTGATGGAGGAATGTCCATGTAACAAGGTGATGCCCAAATCTCTGAAAGTTTTTTTTTCTTCTGCCTCAAGCTAGGAGAAGACCTCTAGCTCACAAGCTGAATTAAAAGCTGGCTTTTTACTGTAGCCTGACACAACAAGCACATGCAAGACACTTCAGTGCCAGCCCTAACACCAATACAGACTGCCAACAGTCACAGAGCTTACAGTTAATCTGGCAGCACCAAAAGCAGAAGGCCTGCTGCTATAAGTAGGCATACATTTATTGTGAGCAGTCTCATCAAAATTAAGCTCCTATTTACTGTAATACATTTAATTATGTGCAGTTATTATTTGCAACACTAAATTACATTTTAGTTAGCAGAATCTTTTCAAAAGTGACAATCTGTCACTAATTCTTTTCCTCTGTCTTCGATGCATCAACAACTTAAAATTTTTGCTTCTACTGAAACATATTTCTCAAATTTACAGTCAGCAGCTTCTCCTCTCCCCTGACACATGCATAATCAGTAGCTAATTAGTGTATCAACAGCTACCTAACAGATTTTAATTTGGAAGAACAACATTTTAACTTATCCAAAACTTAAGCAGCACGCTCATTTATCTGCTGTTGGAAACTGCAACTGCATATATCCTATGTTTCCTCTCTTGAATGTCTGTCTATAGTACTTCACATTTCAGATGGAATTAGCAGGACAAATATGATAAATTTCATTGTGATGATTAATTAGATCAAGTAACACGTTTTCTGCCCTCAAAAGAAACAGATTTTTCTAACTGGACTCAAAGTCCAGAAGGGCTCATGACATGGCCTCATTAGCACCCACACTGAAAGGCCACAAAAGCAGGGTCAGCCAGCTGCTGCAGCATCTTAGATACTTACTAAGTAAATAGTACATAAAATATTCTCTTTTCAGTGTAAATAATATTTAAGACACACTATTTACATTATTTTACTTCTACAAGATTCATTTTTTATGTTACAAGGTTTTACACAATCAAATGTTACTTTGGGGAAGTCTACTTCCTTCAGTAGGGATATATTATGGTTCCTGCTATCACTAAATCAACTAAAGATTTTTCTACAGAACAGTGGTAGAGGGTGGTCCCACCACTAATGCTATGAGTTTGCTTGCCTGCTAAATGTGAATTAACATTCCTGTTAAATTCACTCAAAATCTTGGTATCTCAAGCAGTCATAGGTACAATTTGGGAAACACTACTTCTATTGAAGGTACAATGTTCTATGAATCAGAGTTTAAAAGCTTAATCAAACTGAAATCTTTAGTCTTCTGTTTTTATTATGAACTGCTCTAATCAGCAGAAACATTTGTTATGTCACACTGTCTCCTTCAACAATACCATCAACCCGTGACTTCACACACTCCTTTCCCACTACAACCCAGGCTTGCTTCCTTTTTTGGAAGGCATCTCTGCTTAAAAGCCCAGTTGAACCTATAGTCCACTTCTTATTAAATGATAATAAAAAAAAAGGTATTAGGAAAGCTCTTCCACAATTAAGGATGAAATCAAACTATATTGCTACATACCCTCCGCAAACTTCCCAATATGTTAAAAAAGACAATAAATTAAGACTTTACACAGTGTTTTTTCAAAAGCTAGGCAAAACACAAGGTGTTTTTTTTTCTTTTAAAAAAATGGAGCAGAGCCCAAGTTGGAACTTTGCAAATTCTGCTTCAAAAGCCAGGTATTCACTGCCAAAATCAATTCATCAGGTAGACAGGCTCTCTCACTCAACTCAAAACTCAAAAAGTATTTCTAAAGTGTAGCAGAGGTAGTCTGGAGAAAAAGGAGGGGAAAGTTTCATGAAAGGAAGGATTAGAAAGACATAGGAAAACATAATAAAACTGTAACACACAGATCATCAATAAGCTCTTACTCTGTGACCTGCCTTCCACATAATTGCACACAGGTCTCTCCGCTTACTCCTTGCCAAACATAGTGCTCCTCTGGCCTTGTTACCATCTCAGGAGCACCTCAGTCAGGAGGACCAACTGATCCTTCAGGATAGTCTCAAGATTTATACAATTTTTTCTATATCCTATGATTAAGAATTTCGGTGAGCGGTAAAGTTTGAAAAATTATTTTTCTCTTTTCTACTTCAAAGATATCCCACTCACTTTTAAGATTACCTATGAAATACTCATCCAGAGCTTACTTTCACCTTGTCAGTTCATTTTGCTGCTTTCACTTCCAGAATCTTTCCAGCCATCTTGTATTCAGTCTTAAGCTACAGACACTAGCTTCCTTTTGCTGTGTTTGGCAGGTTTTATGCCTTCAAAAATACTCAGTAATTCTACATGCACATTATGAGAATTTATTTTTTGAAAAACATGGACTTCAATGCTGCTTTGTTGTGCATACCCTCATTAAAGTGGTTGCTTTCCCTTTCAAATATTTATTATAAATAATTTTCTTGCCCAACTTTCAGCAGAAGCTTCAAATGTAACAATCTTACTGATTAAGTGGCTATTGACAGCCAAACCTGTGCACCTTTTCTATTACAATATAGACAAATATCAGTGAACTAACAGCACAATTTCATGATATACTTAATTCATCCAAACTACTGGATTCACTCAAAATTTGCAGACCATTTCACTCTACTTGCTTTTTCATACAGCTTCCTTTGGTGTCCTGGTCTAGAAATTGTGTGACCAGATGCTTAACAAGCTTACTAACCATTATGAGTTATTTGTAGTATTATTCTCAAAATTGAAACTAGTGGGAGTCATTACTAAATTCCTATAACATAAGCAAGACCCTGTATCTGAGCTAAGCAATGTAATCAGAATTTCCCTCAAATGAGTGGCCTTTCCGTGAGAACAAGGCTGATGGCATCACTTCACATACATCCTCTGCAGTAACTTTTGATGCAAATGTCAAACATAAATCAAACGTGACAGTGTGATAGAGATTTAGAGACAATTAAATCATGTAGGCTCTGTGTAACATATTCACAGAAGAAAGTAAGTGCCCTAACCTTAGCAAAAGCTGCAGTGTAAATCCATATAATAATAAATAAAAAAATTTGAGAGAGAGAATTCATGGGAAAAAAAAAAAATCACTCGGTAAAAGCACCACTCAGGGCTTCAATTACTGCTGTATCGAGCATTGCAGATGATTCCTTTCCACGCAGTGCTGTGCGCCCCTAGATCTTACTTAGGCATGTTCCCATCTCCAATATTATCTCTTCTAACCGTCAGTACGTTTTTCAGATTTGGTCGGGCCCCTATTCCTCTTCCCTTCTGAACTCCTCGCCTATTTGACCAGAGCTCAATATTTACCACCCTCTTTCCACCACTCAGCGTTTCTGATCTGGCTTTAACATGTAAATATATCCCTTCCAAGGCAGTTTCCTATTACTACTCAAATATTATACCATACAAGAGCTCTTTAAAAAAAGAGCAGAGTGCCTTAACTTCTGAGTTTCAAAACTACTTTATGCTGTCAGCACTACAAAAACAAAAAAAANAAAAAAAAAAAAAAAAAAGAAAAAAGAAAAAAAGAATAAGAAAGAAAGAAAAAAGAAAAAAAAAGCAGGCAGCAATTTTAAATGTCAATTGTTCCTGCATGTGTGCTATCCCTTGCTTCAAGATAGGACAAGCATTTTTGCAGCCAGTGACAGAAGCAAGGAATTCCTCTGGCTGAGAATAACTATTTCTTTTGATCAGAAGAAAATGAGCATCCAATGCTGCTATTCCCACTTAAAGAGAATGTGAAACTAACTTAATGCCCAAGCCTGCAGATCAATTTCTGGATGTGCTCAGTGCATGTTGAAGCTCATATTGCTTGCTTGAACTGCTTACGCACATAGCAAAAATCACAGAGCACTTCAGTTACTGAAACACATGACAGGAAGGAAGCCAGTCTTAGTTCTAGTGCTTACAGAACTCACATCTTCTTCAATCATGATCCCCATCTCATTTTAAGAAATATTAATTTGCCTTCAAAAATATTCTATTTTTCCTTTCTCTTCTAGCCATGAATTCACAGAGACCATTTAGCCAAAAGACTTTTACTTGATTTTTTTTGGAAGGAGTTTTTAGCATCATCATAAGCTGACCAGGCACATACTATACACCTAAAGCCAAAATCTTTCCCTCTTTATCAAAGGACGTGGAAGAGAAAAAAGGAGGAACATGGAGTCAAGCAGCTCTTAGATATGAAAGAGAAGGAAACCTTCCTCCACTCCCTTTTCCTTCCTGGAAAAACCCAAGTGATCTTAATTTATCTTCTTGCTATTTTTTACCTTAGAATGTTTTACTTGCTGATAAGCAAAGTAACAACCAGCCATTCAAAAATCCTTTATCCTACTTGTCCATATGTTAAAATGTCAATACCACTTTTGCAAATAACAGTTTTTAAATAAGCCCAAACATCCAGAAGAACTTCAGAAAGCTTATCCAAAACAGTCTGTGGTTCTTAATATCTACTATAATTAAGGCTAATCAATCTATTACAAACATCAAAAAAAAAGTTATTCACAAAATCTTTCAGTTGTCTTTAAAGTTCTACAAACTAAGTTAATTGAATATAAAGCTGAAAAAATCCAACAAAACCACAAAAGAAATCAAGCTTATTTCAGATTATTTGCTAAACAAAGAGGGCAGTAGCCTGACCACTGCGCTGCTAACTTTATTTAACTTACTCCATCTTACAGGAGCGGGGAAGGCAAGGGGGTTATTGAAAACATCTATTAGTCAAGAAACAATGACAAGGCTACTTCTCAGAGTTTCATTTTCTTTAATAAAGGAAAAATAAAATAAGTTAAATGACTTAATAGCAAACTAAGATTTCAATAGCAATGATTAGATTTTCAATACATTTCCTTCAACCATTACAGGAAGAGGACAAAAACAAACAAAAAAAACCCTAATATAGTACATCTATTTCAGACATTTGCTAAAAAGATAAATCTTTAAAAGAGACAAATCCTATACTTACAGAGATCTGTTACTTTTCAAAGTATTCTTCCCTTCAAAAATTAAGATTTTTTCCCAATTTCCCTACAGTTTTAGAATTTAGAGAAAAAAAAAAAATCAGGCATAACATGTAATTACCAAATGTCATGTAAGGAATATGCGTTTCCATTATGTAAAAAAATCTAGATTTTCAATATTATTTACCTCCAGAACACTTCAAAATTTAATATTTTTAGAAAAAAACATTGTGTTGGAAATCTAAGTAAGTATTTGTCCACTTCAGGGTGGTTGGGAAGGGGAGATCGAAACTGAGGCCTTTAATATTAAAGATCAAAATCTCACTGCAGTTTGGGCAATATCAGTAAAACATTGTGCAGCAGATAATGGAACTATTTATTTTTACTTGGACATTTGCACATGTAGAAGAGTCTTAACTATATCTGCAGATATAACTAAGGCTATTTGGATCAAAAACAAACAAAATTTTTCAAATTGCCAAATATCAGAACAGCAACAAAAAATTCCAGCTTGATGTTGATAGTGTTCTTTGCAAGTCATAATTAAAAACATGAATTTCTACTTCTCTTACACAAGACCAAGCCTGATTTTTTGTCAGGAGAAACTAAAGACCGAGGCATACGGCTTACATTTTAAATGCATACCTTAAAATTCCTCTTTCCACACTCAGTTCATAGAATGCCACAGGATACATCTTCTATCATTTTAAATAAATTAGAAAACTCCCCCGCACATTCCAAACAACCTCTGTTCCCTAACAGCTCCATCTCCTAAAATTTGAAATGTTTTGATATCCTTGATAAAGCTGGCAGAAAGAGTAACACTTGCTAGGAGCACTTGCCGCATGTCTATACAAGCGAAATAATTTAGGGTGTGAATCTGAAGCACAGTGCCTGGGCTACCCTAACTTGTTTTGTGGACACGCCTATTTTACTTTTAAAAAGCAAAAAAATTTCTTTAGCTAAATGCACACAAACAAGGAAAAATAAACAAAAGAACAATAATATGCCCTTTTATACAGGAAAAAAAAAGTGCCATGCAACAATAATTTGTTTCAATAGCTACTTCCATACTTACTTCCCTGCATAGACAAAAAGCCTAAGCTTTGAAAATAATTACATTTCCATATATGAGAAAAAAAAAAAAGTTTATAAAGAATTTATTTTAGAATGGTCTGGAAAAAAAAAACACTGGAACTTAGCTAGTGTTTGGTAGATGTGTCAATGTGTTGAAAAATTTGGTAATGAGCCTCAAATGATGAAAGCAACCAAACTAGTTATTTAGCCAACACTCCTTTTAAAGCACTCAGAATACAGTATTCATATCCTCCTAAAAGGATACAAAGATTAATCCAAAAGCACATTATTTGTTCATTACAAGCAATATTTTTTTCCTTATAAATGGTATATAATCCAAAAAAGTAATTTTCCTCTTTAAATCAAGCTTCTGGAAAAGTACCCGAGAAACCAATCAAATTAGATAAAGAAAAAAAACACACAGTGAAAAAAGCTGCTCCCTTGGGCTGTGGAAGACAGCCATGGATAGAGCTCCAAGGCTTTGGGACAAACTCTCAATTTCAAGGCAGCATTTGAACACCAATGGTCATTAAATAAACCATTTTACTTGTAAGTGTCAAAAACAATTTGCGTCAGATTCCTCACCCAAGACTTGAGGGATAGATCTCACTTTGCAATAGACACATTAGTAAAACCCACTAGAAATCCAGCAACACATCTGGTCGTTTGTGCTGTAAGTCATCTCAAAGAATAGATTTTAGGCTGTCCCCAATTATAAACTGCATCATAAAACAAGAGAAAGTATAATAACATTAAGACTTTAATCCATTTGACAGAGTAGAGTTACGCCAGCAAGCCTGCAACACACATCTGCCTGACTTCTTAGAGGAGGGAAGAAAGGGAAAAAAAAAAAAAAAAAACCACCAAAAAAAAACACCACCAACCAATGCTCTTGAAGCATTTTTTTTCTTTAAATTATATCAGAGGGTTTTGGGATTTAGACTGGACATGCAGGCTGTGAAAAAAAGAATGCATGGCATGGAAAAACTGAACGAACCACATAAAAGGCAAAATGAGAGAAAGAGCCAGATGTGACACAAATTGACAAGGAAAACAGGAGGCCTGACTCTTAATTTAAAGACCTGGAGGGCTGTGGGGGGATGGAAAACACACAATAAACATTGCTTATGGTACTGAAAAAATTATTTTTTGTTTTTCCAGTCCAGACTGTAGACTGCAACTTTTACCAGTTCACTTGCATAATTATGCATACATCACCATGTAAGCAGGCACCATACGTATATATAAAATAAAGGAAGAAAATAAGTAGAAAATTCTGAAATACTTCTATAATTGCATATTAAAGTCATTAGTTGCAAACAGGAAGATGGCAGTACTTTCTCTGTCAATTTTAGCTCATTTGTTAATGAACCCATATACATCCAAATTAGATGCTTTGACAGGGAATACTATTATGTGACATTTTCAAGCAGTTAACAGTACTGCACAGATCCAGTCATCATTACATTATTTTTATCCACAGCATTTAGAATACCTTATCCGACTAAATTTGCAAGTAGTCTTGAACTAGAGACTTCTCACCTTAAAGGCACAACCATTTGAAAATAAAAATAATAAAAGACCTCACACCGTAAATCTTTACAAGACTAGTATTCTTCACAAATCGAGTAGAGATGCATTACTTAATCATTCCCCCTGAACACGTTATTTTTTAAAAAATAATAAAAAAAAATTTTCCTGGACACGAGAAGAACATCTAATAGACGTCCTCTTCTCTGAAAATACACGTATAATTTAAAATAATCTATTTAGCAATAGTTAAACCATTCTGCTTTTCAGAATTCCTTTATCTTCTACCACATTTAAAAGAAACTTAATTTGTTTATTTTTATGCAAATTATACTTTCTCATCACTCAGCTACTTTAGAGTAACCTCTACTCAAGTTTACTGATGTTACTTTATTTCTTAATCCAAAATACCTGACTATAATACCGAGTTGGTTTACTCATTATCACTTAGTACTCAGACCTCAAGTACACAGTTTCACAGACGTTTAGTGGAGATCTAGGTGGAAGAGTAAAAAACAACTTGGCAATCAAAATACCCATAGTTAAAAGTTATGGAAAACAGCCACAATTGTCTTGAAGAGGAACAAGTGCACATTTTCTTGCTTGGAGCTCGACACACCCTCCTCTCTCCTATCCCAATAGACTTCACTCTTTAGTTTCACCTCATCTGTAAATGGCAATACACTGCCTCATCTTTAAGCCTTTAAGTGGTTTCCATAAGGACAAGCAGAATATGTATTTAATAATTCTAAATGTTTTTCTTTTTAATCTTTAGTTTAGCAAAACTCTTGGGCATATAACTCAAGCTAGAAAAAAAAAAAAGCACAAATAAAGCACTATGCTAACTTGGAACCATCATCTTTGTCTTGTTGAAATGCCTCTCCCTGTTGCCCTGTTGCACATCCATTTTAAATATGGCTTCTCCTCACCTTTCTTCCTCCAGACATATCCCTTTATCTGAAGTTAGCACTTAAACTACACCAGCATTGCTCTAACTCATCGATTTAAAGACTAATTTGAGTATCACAGAACATCTGTACAACTCACACGTGGATGCCAAATGCCATTTCAATTAGACAGCATTTCAATGAGCCTGGCATCACTCCACAGTTTCCTGACAGGAGGAAAAGAACGTTGGTAGCAAAGTCACCACAAAATAATCCTCCTCATACTGTCCTATAGCTTTTGTTTACAGCTGTCCTGCTCGCAAAAGTAGGTACTACTCGAGTTTCTTAAATATTCCATTCACGATGTGCAGACAACATCCTTTCACATTTTTAAAATAGGGTAAACTGAATTTTGCTTAGACAGGTAATTCTGTAAAAATGACCTGCTTGACTCGGTGAACTTTCAAATCTTCCTTATTTAGCAAGGGCCAGCTTCTCTTCGAAATTTTAGGCATCCCTACAATGGACAATTTTATTCCTCCTAAAATTTCACAGATACTTCTGCTCAAGTCCGCTACACTGCATCTATTAAAGGCTAATTACAGATATCACACAATGTTCAGATTATAACCACCATTAGCTCACCACAATGCTTTTGATTACAATGTATAGCAAATAAATATTTGCAAATATGCTGTATTGTTGCTGTTTTTAAAAATAAAGCCTCCACTGTTTAGTTGTATGAATATAGCAGTCATTTAAAATTGTCATTCAATGCTAGAATAAAGTTTTTGTGATTTTTTTAAAATGTATATAAGATATATGCAGTTAAAGTAGTAGGATCTTCATGCAAATACAAATGCTGCAAAAAGAACAGTTAAAAAAAAACTAATTACAAGAGGAATTTTGTAACGCACTAACTTTTCCGGGAACATTTTTTGGAGTACACTAGATGCTAGACTTAGCTTCTTCTGACGTAAGCTGCTTTACGAAAAGGACCGTTTAGCCTGCACTCACAACATACGCAACTGGTGCATTTACTAATGCACCACGAAAGTCCTTTTCTCACTATGCCAAAGTTTCTTTGCAGATAAGCAGCAGTGAATGATTATATTTACATTTCACCTTTAAATGCTGCAATGTTAGAGAACAAGGGTAATTCTATTCTGACGCATAATCTGCAAGGAAAGAAAGAAAGAAAGAAAGAACCTAAGTTTACACATCTTCATCACTTTAGCTCATTGCAAACCGGGCAAATCTTTTGACAATAAGAATTTTCAGTGTCCGCCACTTTTGTGGGTGAAGCTACATATTTTTAAAAAAAGCATTTTTGCATGCTTTTCCTTTTTTTTTTTCTCTTAAATCAGAATCTGAATTTTTTTTTTAAAAAATCAGAACAGAGTAGTTGTCGACACCTCATGGAACATTTTACTGTCACAGATTTCCCCATATGGCATTTAACTTCTTATTTCCTTTTTTTTTTTTTCATTAAGAAATAAAACCCTTTGTAACAAGAAATACGGCCCCTTTGAAGTAATAATCTCAAAAGCAATAAAATGACATTGCTCTCCAAGTTAAAGACACTCAAGACACCACACAAAGCTTTCCAGTCCTACCTCCTAAAATACTGGAAGTGTGCTTTCTGAAGGACTCTGCTGAGCTTAAATATTCACATTTTAATGGCTTGAGAGTAGGTATTGTACACAATACCTGTGTGCACAAATAACACACCCTTATTTCTGATGCTTTAAAGCTATCATAAATATGCACCTCGAAGACTCTCAATATGCTAGTAACTGGAGACAAACATAGAATGACCTGCTAACTTTTAAAAATCATATCAAAGACATGAATGTGTCAATCCCTTAAAAAATACAACAGCAACAAAAAAGCAGTGTCTATGAAGGAATCATTCCCAACAGATCAAGCTTTTACTAAAAGCACTGTGAAAACTCTTTACTGAAACATGTCTAAGAGCCAAACTCATGATGGGTGGACCTACTGCTGCTGGACTTACACAAGGATGAACCTCTCTTGTAACTATTAAGGTTGTTTACCTTAACACTATCATAAAGTTTTCTTAAAGAGACCAAGGATCTGAATCACCAACTTGCTAGGTAAAAACTCTTCTTCAAGTCCAGTAAGGATGGTGTTTCATAACTCAGAGAAAGCATCTTGAGTAAAGTACACGACTGCTATTCCATCACACCTCATGCATCCATAGCCTGCTTTTATTTTGATGGCTAGTAATAACTTTGAATCAGCACAGGTATCGCTTTAATGTCAAGTACACAAGCCAGGTACCACAAGGCATCGATGTGTTCATCTTTACCTAACGATACCTTGTCTGTGTGAGGGCAGCTCTGTGCAGCACCCTCCTTCACACTTTCCTCGTATGGCCGGGCTCGATGCCCTCGAAGCCACAATTTCCCGCTCCCCATGAACCTGCCCTTCCAGCGCGCTGGAAACCAATACTCAAACGGTGCTCTTGGCGATTAGGAAGTTCACCAGAGTTACCCGCCAGGCAGGTTCCCGCCTTAAACACTCTCCCCGAACGAACGCTTCCCAAAGGCAAGGAGAGAAAATCAACAGCGGTATTTTTAGAGAAAACGGGGGGAGAAGACAGAGAAGCCGCAGGGCGATCCGGGGTGCGCTCGCCCCCGCCGCTGCCGCTTCCGGGAGCCCCGGCGCACACGCGGCTCGAGCACCGCGGCCCCAACCCCCTGGGGGCGCCGCCTCCCCCCGGGCGGCGGGGGGAACACGGACCGTCCCGGCGGGGGTCGCGGGGCACGATGGAAAAAAAAATAAAAAAAGAGACAAAAAAAGGGAAACACGCGCCCTTCCAGCAAAGTGCGCGCCAACACTGCCGCCGGGCACGGCTAGGCGAAGGCGGCCGTTACCGGTCGTTACACGACCGTTACGGGCC
Organism: Eudromia elegans; assembly: GCA_003342815.1. Lineage (NCBI taxonomy): Eukaryota > Metazoa > Chordata > Aves > Tinamiformes > Tinamidae > Eudromia > Eudromia elegans. The sequence continues at coordinate 302,937 of PTEX01000410.1, forward strand.
GCCTGTGGCGCGCGGGAAGCGGTGGCCGGGCTGGACAGAGCCAACTTAGACAAAGGGTACTCGAAGCTCCGCGTCTCGCCGCCCGCAGCTGTCACCGGCCGGCGGAGCGGAGCGACCCGCCCGCCTCCCCGCCGGGCACCGATCGCTGGGGCTCCCCGAACCTCCCCCAGCCCACTTCCCGCCGCTCCCTCCCCGCCGCACCCCTCCCCCCATACAAAGGGAGACGGTTTATAAAGAGCCGCTCCCGGCGCCCGGGGCCCGCGAGGTGTCGCTCGCTCGCTCGCTCACCCGCCCCGGCCTCACGCCGCCGCTGCCGCCGCCAGCTCCTCTCCGCGCCGCCCGCGCTCCCTCCTCTGCCTTCCCCTCCTCTCTGGCCCCGCGGCCGGATTCACCCTCCCGGCGCGAGCGCCAAACGCGGCGGCCCAATGGGCATCGCGCTCATTGGCGAGCGCCGAGCACCGCCTCCATTGGACGGACGCGGCCCGGGCGGTCCGGGCCAATCGGAGGCGGGCAGGGGCGGGACGAGGGGCGGGGCCCTCGCTCCCCACGTGCGGGGGGGGCTGGCGGGGGGGGAGCTCTTTGTTCTCGCGCTGCCCGCGCCGGGGGGGAGCTCCCCACCCCCGCGCCCCGGCCCCGCGGCGCCCCCGGCCCCGCGGCTGGAAACTCCCGGCCGCTTCACGTGGAGGAGCGGGAGGGAGCGCGGGAAGAAAAGAGAGAGAGAGGGAGGGAGCGCGGCGAGGGGCGGTGCGGCGCTGCCCGGCGCTGCCGAGTTTGAATCAGTTCGAAAGTGGGAGACGCGTAACGGTTTTAACCGTCGCGCCGCGGCGCGCGCGGGAGGGAGCGGCCCTGAGGGAGAGGCGGGCGGGGAAGCAGGGAGGGAGCGGGGGACGGAGCCCGCTCCGAGGCCGCGGCGGCTCCGCGCCTGTTGCTGCGCCGCTGGGTAGAGCCCCCGTCCTCGGGGCGGCTCCTTCCCCGTGCCGGTGGTGCCGGCGTCGCGGTCACTTCGCCAAGTCGCAGGGTGCCCCTTCGGCTCGTGTCATCCCGGCTCCCGAGCGCCGCAGAGCTTTGCCCTGCCATCAAAATCCCGTATCCCGGGGCTCCATGATAAATCACGGGAAGAGCAGACTGTCCACATGCAGTTTGGGGCGGGGTGCTCCTCGTGTGGTGCCTGCAGCCTCTCGGGCTGCCATCCATCCCTCATTTCCAAGGGGCAACACGTGGTCATCGCTCCTGCTCCCTTGCTGTGTGTAGATCTGCAGGCTGTAGTGCAGGCTATAGTGCCGCGCTTTTGCACCTTCTCATTCTCGGCTCCGTTTCTCACCTCTCTCATTGGTAAAAAACACAACTACAAAGAAAACTTTCCCAATGCAGTGCTCCCCAACACCCTTCCACGCGACTGCATCCCTCTCTGTTGGGCCCTTGGAAAACAGCACAAGCACAGCCTCAGTCTTGCAGCATTCGAGTCAAAGGGGGCTCAATGGTGTTCTCTTCAACGTGGTGTATTTGTGTGCTCGCGTTTTCGGTCTCTGGGTGTGTAACTGCTTGAAATTGCTCCACTTTTCTTCTTCACCCACAAAGCTTGCAATGAAACCTGAAGACCTGCCTTTCCGGTGCTGAATATTCCCTGTTTACCTTCCGGCCTCTGCAAGAGATCTCTCCTAATGGCTTATTTTTACTAGAATACCAGTATTATTTATAAATTTGGATTGTGCAACCTAAAATTCTTTCACATAATAATTACACATCAATGTGATAGATGGCCTCACCCTTCATCTAATTTAGTGGAGCCGCTGCCGTTTTCAATGGTTTTATTAAAATTGTCATACTGGCAAAACATTAGTCATTTCTGGAAACAGAGCTGTTTAAGTCTATTTTGCCCCAAGATGGCTGTCACCACCAAAATGGCTACCTAGTCACTTCACTATTTAGGATATATACTTTATTTGGATGGCTGGAATTGCACTTCATGAGATCTCTTTGTAGGCAGAAAATATAAGTAAGCATTTTTAAATAAGCTTAGAGTAACAGTGTAAGTTGCATAATCAGTCACATGCAGGAAAAAATGGTATTTTATAACCCACACTGTGAGCTAAACCTCGTTTAAAATAGCTTCTTTTTTTCCTGTTTTGTACAGAAAGTTACCCGTCTCTTATAAAATAAGCTAACACTTATTAGAAAATAAAATATATTTTGAAGGAAGGTTTGTTTTGTTTTGCTTTGCAGGAAAACAGTCTTCATACTTGGACTCCATTTAGAGTTCTTAAAGAGTCGAATCTCCTTTGAGAGGAACTCCTTAAAACCAGATTTTCTGATCAGTCCCTCAGTCTGTTTCAAACAACCAGGAGAATTTTGGCAGCTGTTTTTTTCTGCACGCAGGGGTTTAGTGTTGCAGTGAGCTCCTTATAGGCGTTGTACGCTCACACACCCAAATGGCTTTCTGTTTCTTCTGCTTTTTTGTGATTAAGTATTGTCTGTTAGAACAAGGACCAGCTTTATGATGAGACATTTAGAATATATCTTTAGACAAGATAAATAATACAGAATTTTCTGAAAGAAAGGTCTGGCATTTTGACGAGCCATTCTGAAAAGAGTGAATTTTGATAGTACTTTGGGGAGAAAAAGTGTTGAATAAATATGTATATAAATATATATAAAATGTGATAATGAAATTAGTATCAAGCTCAGGAAAAAATGTATCAGATTTGGTTGGATCCTTTTGAACTGCTGAAAAGTTTGATCTTTTTTATAAATAGCATGTTATAAAATATCATTTCTGTGTTCCCAATACAGAAACCAGACATTTATTTTTTATGTTTTTGTATGTAAATAAAAGAATAGAACATCTGGTGAGCAATAGATCAGTAGGTCGCTTCTGTGGTGCATGCCAGCAGATTTCACGCAGTAACTACACAGCCTTGAGAGGTTCTGTGCGATTCCTTCTCAACTTGATTCCTTTTTGATAGGAGAGAGAGAAGCCATACCCCTTGCCCTGGCTAAAATCGCCCTCCTACACTTCCTCACTTTTTATCTTGGTGCAAAGCCGTTAGCACCACAAATTTAGGCCATTTAGGTGTATGGTTCTCCAATTTTTTCGGTTTTTGTTTGTCCATTTATTTTTGAAACACTTCTCATGCCTATTTTGGGAGATGTGTCCTTTCATACACTATGCACTCATCTCCTAAAACTAATCTGTGTTAGAACTAACTTTTAGGTCTTTATCCCTAACTAGCACTAACGCTTTTCCTGCTATCTTAGGATGTTTTTTTTGTGCCTCAAATCCTAAATCTTAGCCCTTGTGAATTTGGTATGATTTTGTATGTGGAAGAGCGTGCAGGGAACTAAAAGTGCAGCCCAAAGTGATAAATGTGTAACAGTGTTAAAGTATTATCCAATCCTATTACTACATAGTAAAAGTGAGTACATACACTTCATAGAAAGAGTTGACCTCTTGTTACATTTCTTTTTTTTTGTAAAAAAAAAAAGGTACTTTTATTAAGTATGTTAACTTTTAAATAACTCTTTAAGGAATATGTGTTTTGTAACAAGCAGTTTCAAGATCAAGTTTGTTTTAGAATGCTTTTTCCATTAGTAGTTTTGTGGTACTTAGGGACTGATTTCCCTAAAGGAAATGCAGCCTTGTGTCCTGTTTTGCAAACTGGTCCTGACTTCTGTTTTTCCTTTTACCGTGTGCTTTTCTGCAGAGCTGCATGTAATGGTCAGACAACCCGCCAGCGTAATTATGGACACACTGGCCATTACACTAGATTGGAAGAAGAAGTCTCAGAACTAAGACATAAGATGAACACACTGAACTGGACACTGTTCGGACCTCTCGAGTCTCAAGGATTGTACTGGTGAGTCCTGTGGCACAGAGCCACAGCTGAGGTTATATGCCTTCAAAAGAAGCCCTAAACTCAAATAAATTCAAGTAACATCTAGTAGTAGAAATTATTTCTGTTGCAGACTATTTCACTGTCATGCGACCGAACGTGCAGTGTTCCTCTAACTTGATGCAGTTGCTGTGGGACCCAGCAGCTGCAAACTCACGTGTGAGGCCAAAACAAGGTTGATATGCATATGTAGTCAACAAGTGCAAGATAGCAGACTGTGCATGAGAGAAAATGTACAGCACTAAGTGTATTGCCAAACAAATTAGAAAGATGTGATGAAGTGCCATTACACCAGAATACAGAGAGTCCCGTGCAATTCAGGGGACTCTCTGTGTATGATGCTGTGAATGATAATGCACACAGCTGGTTTCTAGGTCTGCCAAACCATCAGTTTTTCCCTAAACAAACTAAATCCACCTGACCTTTCACTGACTGTTTGCCTCGTATATCCTAATATAGGTATGTAATACATTTATACAGAGTGTTCATGCTTTCAGCCTACTGGGCTCCCTCAGCTCTACCATACTGCATTCAGGGAGATTTTTAACTATAACACACTCTATTTCAGGGATGAGAATGCATAACAAATAAAGGTGGAGTGACACACACAAAATCAAACCATGACACTTTATTATATTATTAGTTTCTTTTTGACTAAGAAAAAAATGTGCTAAGAGAAAACTCACTGTTGTTGCTTTTAGAATCTTTTTTGTTTATAATGGAGGTGATAGAACTGATTTCCCATTAACTTATTTTTAACATGCAAATAAAGCCTACTGCATGAGATCATCTATTTCAATTCGTGAGAGGGATTAATTGACTTCCATTGATTTCAATTAGAAATTAATTTGGCTTTAAAAATCTGTCTGTATGTAATGGTTTCACTTTAAAGAATTTACTTGTGTTTAATTTGTGGTCACAGAGGGCACTTAAATTGTATAAGAAAAATAACTTCCCATCCTTCTGTACTTGTTCTTCAACTCTCTTTCTTATTATTTTTATTTACCTAAATGTGTTTTTGCGGATGCATTCAAAACATTTTAAGGACCCCGTGGCCTTAACAAAACCACCATGAAAGCATATGGTGAACATCTTAAATTCCGGATTTCCAAATTCCAGAAAGATTCCTCTTCTCCAGGCATATTCAACTATAGAGCTATATGATATTGTTGGGTGTCCCATTCACATGGAAGAATTTTCCTCATAGTGAAAAAACTGCAAATTTAAAAGATTCAAGTGGGCATTCAGTAAGAGTTGATGGAGGGTCTCCCTCTGGCCAAATCCAGATTAAAAACCTGAGCTCTCTTTAAGTGTTTTGTGTCTGAGGTGCTAAATTTCTTCCATGGTGGTGACTAAGTTACCCTAACAGATGCACAAAGTTCATTGACTAGAATGAAATGTTCTTGTTTGGCTATAGAAGCAATTTTTCAGATAGCTAAGCACAGTATACACATAATGATAATTCAGGTCATTTGTAAAAGTAGATATAAGTAGATATAAGTGCTGAATCTCTTCCCTTCTGTACATCATTCCACCCACCCCTCAGAAATATTTCCACCGTCATCTGGGTGTGGATTTTCCATGCCTCCATTTTCATCACAATTTACCCCTTCTCAGTCTCTTTTTCCTGATTTTGACTTTTTCCCTGGAAAGATGCAGTCCTATCCTACATTTGTTTCATCCTGACATCGAAAATAGTGTAATACTTGCTATTGCAATGACCCAGACAGCTTTTTAGTGAGATAGTCATGCGTATTATGTTGTATATGCATGAGTACTCAAAATTTAAAAATTGGTAAATTCATAAAGCTAAAAATAAAAAAAAATGCTTTGTCAACATAGACTTGATTAAACTGATTAAGTGTTTCATTTACAGGGGAAGTCCAAGATTTTCTACACCTTAAAAATAGACTTGATAGTCTCTTGACTCTTGCCAGGAGTAGTAAATCATATCAGAAAAGTGTTTTTAGGGACATATACAATAAAGGGTTTAAATGGTAAGTAAAAGCTGATTATACATACCCATTCAACAAATAGATTCTGTCTATATGAGTCAGAAAAGTAAGATATGCTTTGGGAGGGGTACAAAGCAAAAGCAAATAGTAAAAAAAAAAAAAAATTACAAAAGGATTACACAGACCCATTTGTTTTGGTGAGTTTGCATCTATAGGTTTACTTCCTAGCTGTTAAGAATTTGCAGTTGTTTGGTCTATTTGGTTATTTAGTGTTTTTGATAAATATGTGATCCTTTCTCTCACACATATCTCTCTAGATCCAATTTTTAAGAAAAACAAAAGCCACTCAACTGCTCTGAGAAAACTGAGAAAAATAATGTTCCATTCCTGACATCATTTTAGGTGTTACCAGAATATGCTGGTCAAATAAACAATAGAAAAAAAATTCACTTATTTGAATTTGTATCAAACTTGCATCACAGAATAAAAAAGGCCTATGGTCTTATACATCACTTTCCTCTCTGATGCCTTCATGCCGGACACAAAACATAGAGTTAAGGGAAGTTGAAGTGAACAATTACAGGTGCTGAATTGTAGCCAAGAAAATATTGAAATAAGTGAGTGCCAGCACAGGCTGATTCTAAGAAACACTTGCTGACAGCTATGTAAGCATTGAAAACTCGTCTTTAATTCATTTGCAACAGGCGACCTTTTGCTCTTGATACCAATTCAGTAAAAATTAACAACAGCAGAACCTCATTTTTTGCCGGCAAAGCAAGAAGCCAGCAAAGTAAGAAGGAGAAATAGAGACATCCAGGCAAGGCCTATGCAGTCCCACAGCTCTACTGAAGACATGAAAATAGGAAAACCTTTCCAAGTCACGCTGATAGGTCGTTCCGTGAGGCTTGATATCCGCCCAACTGAGGGTGTACCTCTGATTTTCTCAGTCTGTGTGACTCTTAAGTAAATTTTAATTGGCAGTGTTCCTGCTTCTCGCTGGGAAAGTGAGATCAGGCTCTAAGCCTGCAAGTATGAGGGACTGAGTCAACGGAGTGAATGAAACAGTGACTAACTCATTATGTGAATGAGTGAGCACGTCCTTGTTTGCTTTTGTGATCATTTCTATGCATGAGTGAGTGGCAGGGCAATTACATGTGTGTGAATGAGTAGGGGTCAGGATTGCTGAATAATCCATATATTTGTGTGGTCTTTCCATCTTTTGATTAGACTAATGAGCCAAGTACTCAGAATATCAATATATGCAAACCGGAGATAAGTTTGTTACATAGTTTTGAGACAAATTAAAAATATGAAGACTAGTGCGCCAGGCTTTACTCACAGTCTAATGTGTGTAACTCTAGATTGGGAAATGAGTTGCTTGGGTTTAGGCCACTGAGTGATACTCCTCATTGGTGGAAGGAAGCTGACAAGGACAGTTATTTTCTCAAAGATTAGTGTTATCAGTGACATAACCAAATCTGTCTCTAGTTTACGGCAGATCTAATTATGAAATATAAACTGAGGAATTATTAGACAACGAAATGATTTTCTGTCTTATTACCCTTTCACAAAGGAACAGATTTGGCTTTCCTTATGTCAGCTCTTTCATTTCCAAAATAGTTAACAAGGCTAACAGTAATTTTGGCACCCCAAAAGCTTTCTCCTTCATCTAGCACAAACAAAAGCAGAATAAAGCCTTGTTCTTTTATATCTTATATAAATCATGTCCTACTGTTGCCTTTAATTTCTTAGCTGCATACAACTAAGTGAATAAAAGTCAATGCTGTGCTTCTAAAATCGAATCAAACTGCAGGTATAATGAAAATAAATGGACATGGACATAGAGAAATAATGTAGAATCTTGCAAAACTTCAATCTATTTCCTCCCAAGGAAATTCTTTTTTTTTACTTTATTTCTTTTTTTTTCTTTTTTCTTTTCTTTTCTTTTATTTTTTTCCTCCTGCAAAGGCCCACTGTCCTTCATGATCCTACCCTTTTTCCAAAAAAAAAAAAAAAAAGAAATCTCACTGTAATTTCCAGTAGTAGCAAAAGTAGGAAGAAAATACATATAAAACATTAGCAGTTAACAGCTTTTTATCACCTCTGATGTCTTGACCTGAGCTGGGGAATGCTTTTAATTATTGTAAATTATATTGAGTCTGAAAATCAAGGTTATGGAGAACATATGTTTCCCATAATTTCCTCAAATAATTAATTCTGCATTTTTTTCTTCAATTTCTTCTACTGTGGAGGCTGATCCTCCCAGTAGAAGACATTTCCTAATCCCAAACCAAAATCTGCCCTCTCATCTGCACCGTACTGTCTCACAATGTTTCAGTAAATTGAGCAGCTGGCAGTATTTTTTTTCATGTATCTTATGATCTGACAACATTTTCCCATTCTTTAAAAAGCGGGAATCCTCAGCCTTGTACATCCTCCAGGTTTGGGATGGCAGTCCTCCAAAGAAGGACATGATTTGGCAAACAAACTGTGATTTAGCAAAACGCTGATATTCTGCATATGTTGCCATCTTTCCAAGTGTGTTTGGACTAGATTTGGATGCCTTGAGCTCTGTGGCTTGCGCTTAAAGAGAATAACTTTTTTTTTTTTTTGATCTTTTGCTAGTTTATGTAGCTGCAAGAGCCATCTGACTTTATGAATAAAATTAATCACTGATACATATGAAAACTAACATCAAAATTCAGATTTTGTGGCTTATGCTCGGATCTGGGTTACAGGAGTATTTTTGAGCTACAAATGTAGTGGCATAAGTACGTTTGGAATCCAATCAGGTCCAATGACAAAAGGGATCAAAATTAGAAATATACAAGTTGACTGTTATTGAAAGAGGTTTCTACATTTTCTTTTAAAAAAAAATTAGATTTGTCAGTCCATGTCTTAAACTGATAGCTAAACAAGAAAAATCTTCTGTTAACTTTTTTCCTTAAATAAAATCATGTGCTCCTATCTACTACTTGTGTTAACAGCCATTGTATTAAGAGCAGACAATTGACCAATATCCTTTGGCGACACTAAGTCTCTATACACGTATTCCAAACAGCATTACTGGAGGGGGAAGGCTCAACAACATCAAGTTGATATGGACTATTCCAGAGCCAAGCTTTTCTAGGTCATTTCAGTCTAGTTCTTGGGTTTAGGATTAACTGTGGGGAGCTTGAAGTGAGAAGCATGTGACACAGGCACAAGGAAACAGAATTTACATATAGCTCTTCCTGTGATTTACGCTGTGATTTTTGGCAGGTACACTTCCATGTGCCTAATTCTCACATTTTCAGAATGAAGACAAGGTTAGTGAATGTTTATAACTACTTTTTAATGCCTGTGGAAGAGGTGACTTTAGCATTACAAAGTGTTGTTATAGGAGTATGACCGTTACTGCACTTTTGTGAATTTTTAAAATTATTTTCAATGAAAGATGTTGATCTTAGGAGACTTGGATGCAGTATTAAACTACAATGTCAAGAGGCACTGTAGGAGTTAAATAGTGCCATATTTGTTCTGAGTGGCCAAATATGTGGCAAGAGAAACCTTGCCCACAGCTGGATCAGCATTTCAGATAAGAGAGGGCAATGTGCCATGTCGGTTACACCATACAGTGAGCAAATGCTTGTCTGCATGTAATTCTTGCAGATCTTCAAAAGGTCACATTCTGGCCATGGCTTGGCATCTACCATCGATCTTGGAGCTTGCTTAAGTGCATCCACTGCATGAAGCTATCACACTGCAACCCATTTCTTAAACTAGATGAGCAGACAAAAATAATTAAAAGTGTGAGTGATCCATTCGGTATTTGAGCTTTCACCTTATTTGCACAAGTGTGGGAATATTTTTGTGTGCAGGATCATTAAGGAGACTGGGCACTGGAAGCACAGCACTTGCAAACCTTTTTAGCCCCCCACGTCCTATAACTGGTTCAGAATTCTCCTCGTGCTTCCTCATAGCACTTAAGTCACTACAGATGCTTTGCACCTCATTTGTTGTTCCATGGGGCATTCTTGGCACGGTGCCTGGCAGATGGAGAAGGGTACATTGATGTGAGGATAGAGAAGATCAATAATGCAGAAGTGCTACCATTTGACAGCTGCTCATTGTCACATATTGTGACTATCTGAATCTATTTCACCAGCTCAAGCATTTTTGCTCCCATTTCCCATCTATAGACTCAGGGGCCTGGAAAATTGCTGAGCTCTTATTCTAGAACCTGCATTTATACAGTGATGGATGTCCAGCTTGAGGAGCATTAGGTTCATGCTTAGAGTAAATTTAACATGTTCTCAGAGCTTTCTGAAAAGAAAACATAAGGTAGGAGAATAGAAACTTTCGTAATCCTCAGATTCCGGTTGTGCCTGAAGAACAGCAGCAGTTCAGAGATCTGAAATGCACAGTTGAGAAACACGGAATCATTCCAGGGTGCCTTCTCCAGCATAGAGAAAATCCTACATCCAGAGCCTGAAATGAACATCATCAAACTTCATACACCGAAGGCTTTGTGTTCTTATCCTCACTCTCCCCCTCATTCCCTCGCTTTCAAAAAAGTATAGGGAGTCAAGGGCAAAAATAAACAAAGCCCTACCTTCATACTCACATATGGTTACCCTGTTAGGGTATAAGAAGTCAGGAATACAAAAGTTAATGTTCTTATGTCAACTGTATTGTACTAAATAGAGTCTTTGCTCTTCATGTTTTCTGTGCTATGTTTATTGAGGTTTATCGTCCCTATCTCAGACTCCAGATGCTTCACATGGAACTGAACTGCTCACATTTGTTTGGAAAAATAAAATCAGATCCTTGCATAGTAATAAATTACAACTCAATGATAAAATTAACTCAATACATCGGTTGCTATATTTATGTTGATTAGTGTATAGTATGAAATAAACCAGATGTACTTTGTGGCTAAATTAATACTGCTGGGGGAGCTTTATGTTTGCATTTTGTGGTTGCTAGCATCCTACATTAATGAATTCCAGAATGATTCTACGCTCTGGGATTTTTTTTCTTTTTTTTTTTTTTCAATTATCATCTCCTCCGTATAGCCTTAAGTGAGCACCCAGAAAGATACTAACCAAGAGAGAATTCCCAGCACCTTTCTCCTACAGCAGCTTTTAAATTTATACCTTTCTAAGGTTTGTTGAAAGATCTGTACTCATTAACATCCTGTTTTTCATTAAACAATGTGTGCTATTTGACCATTTATTACCTGAACGAACTGTTCATATACAGTAAAACATAATAAAAAATTAGGACTAGAGTTAAGTGGTTAGTAATCTTTCTAAATCAGTTTTGTAGTATGACTGATCACTAATAATTTTTTATTCTGCTGAATACATGGAGTTTGACTTGAACTGGTTTTATCCAGTATATCTATATCAGAAGATCTTTAGGAGTGGGCTGCCTGTTTTGTTTGTTTTTGTTTGTTTGTTTTGTCTTTTAAGGGAAGAGATATCTGAACTTTTATTATTTACTGTTATTCTTCTGCATTTGATAATGAATTTTAAATTTGACTGGAACAACCAAAGGTAACAGGTACAGAAAATCCCCAATTATATTATAAGGATGAACACAGTACTTCTGCAAAATCTAATTAAAGTCTTTTTTTCTAGTTTAAGTTAAGTTTGCCAAGAAACATCTAATTCATATCTGTTTAGTAGCAACACTCTAATACACTCAAACTGGATTTTTAAATGAGCTTACAAATAAATGTGCCTTGAAAATGTCAACATTTCAAATTACCCACTAGTCTCAAACTTCTTATACAAGTCTGCAGTGTGTGTTGAGTGAAGAGAAGCAGCTTGCACAGGCAAGCAAAGGCACCGACATTAGCTGTTTGTTCATTCAGTGTTTGTTGTCCATAGTGAGTGGAAGTAAATGTTTTTGAATCCTGACCCTTTCCCGTGGGATTCATAGTGTAATCATTTGAACAAGAGCACTTTATTTTCCATTTCTGCATCATATTATAGTTTCTAAGGCTTCAATTAGCTGTATGTTTGTGACCATGACAAAGCGGGTGTTGTGTAAAGCAGTCAAGGCGTTCTTGAGTAACGAGCCAAAAACATCCTGTGGAATACACTCTATAGGAACCACCAATTAGCAAGACTTTGTCATGCTTGATTTCAAATGTCTGACCCTTTTTAAAAATTGTCTTCCCTGAGGAAAAACTTCTAGAATTCACTTTTTTTTTTTTTAATGAAAGACAGAGCCTATGCATGCACTGTCCATAGAATGGAAGGAGAGGGGTCAGAAAATGATTTTGTCCCTTTTGTTGAATATCCTAATTTTGGCAAGTGATCTTTTCATCACATCAGTAGAGTCAGCCTTGGACCTAAATCTGAACAATGTTCAGACTTAGTGATGAAACTGTACAAAATAGATCATATATGCATAATACTAAGTATTGATGTAAAAGAGAATATTTATATACACCTGTAAAATTGTAGAGGGCTCTTTTTTTGGCTTCTTTATGAAAGTCTGTCACATGAAAGATGCCAATACTAGGACACTGAAGGCTTGTAGAAAGACATGTATGATTCCATAATTATTTTCCCTCTTTCTTTTAAAAATCTTTATTTTTTATATTTTTATATATTACAAATAATTTAATATATTTTTATAATAAGAGCTTTAAAATTCTGTTTGTTATAACAAGCGAAAGTAGAAGAGGCATGAGGAACTTCAACTCTGCAAAATTTCAGCCAAGGAACATTGTATTAGGCATTATTTTTTTCCCTTATGTGTAAAATAAGTAGAATCTTACCTGTTTTTTCCCTAGCACTGTAATCTGTCAGCAGGAGCTAAACAAAGTTGAGCAGACATTTAAGATGGCGATCTTTTCTTCCAGCAAGCAGCTGCTGAACCTGGTACATTTTTGGAGCACTGGTTCTTCAGTCCTTTCCGGGCCTTGTGAGATCTCCACAAATAGAGTTTTCACCCAGATGGATAGGCCCATGCTCACAGTACTGCTCAGTTAGTCCAGTCCCACAACCGTTGCAGGGTGGAGGACACCAAATCCATGGTAAGGTCGGAGCAGCTCAGCAAGAGAATAGCTGACCTGGCACAAGAGCTGCCAATCCACACTCTTCAGCAGAGACCAGGAACACGTTTGGACCAGCACAGCAGAGAGAGTTTGTGCTGGGTCGGTGTTTTGCACTGTGCTTTCCATCCAGGGCTGAAGTAAGTGATAAATTCCAATCTATGATACTGGGAAATCACAGTCTGATTTTAAGCAGTTCATTTTATGTTGTATACAGCAGTGGAATGTAATCATACAAAGATCTAAAATGATCAATTATTAAAATACACACCAAAATATTAACACTGCAAAGAACCTGAAATAATGTATGCTTTATTTCCTGAATATAACTAATTTTTCCTTAAGCATAGGTATCTTGTATTTTACTATTAATAGAAATAACTTTCATCTATAAATGGGAGGTGACAATTTATTTTGAATTATAGGACTATTTAAAAATATAAAAATAAGTATTATGCCTGTAAATCAAAGGCACTGAGACAAGCTTTGGAAAGCAGTGTGCACCTGCCTTTTTACTGGAAAGCAAAAGTAGTTGCAAGTGTTCAGCACCTTCAAAATGTATCACACTACTGCCTTATCTCAATAAAAGCATAGTGTTTTGTTTGTTTTTTTGTTTTCAATTAAATAATCCTAACCATTTTCTGGATTAATTGCCTCTAAACTCCTTGGTTTTCGAAGGTCAGTCAGTTGAGATATAAAAATGCAGAAAATAACAACAAACACGCAGTATTCTCTGTACAGACATTTGTCTTCCTTGATACTTTATAGGAATTTTGTATCATATTCATTTCATTCCATTCAAGTGCTTCAATTGGTTATTGGCTATATAGTATGTAATATGTATACATCTTATAAATTTATACTCATTTAGGATTTTTGGACGGGTCTCAATAAACTCTTCCAATTTCATGAAGAAAAGTATTTTTACTAACATTTTTCAGTTGATAAAGTTGCTCTATATGAGAATAACTTCAGTTCTTTCCAAGTGCACTTGAACTGTTGGATTTATTTCTTACTGGGCTTACCATTCATGTGCAACTCAAACACACAAGCACACTGTGTTGCACCTTGGGAATAGAAGAATAGCATCTACCATTAAAAAGAGATAAACGGTACAGATACCAGTCTGATCCAAAACTCTGGAATGAATCTTGAAAGCTATGATTTTTCCAGATGACCTTACATGACATTCTCACAGACTACTTAATTCTGCATTTTAATAAGGATGACATAGCATTATATTATTATTGCCTTAGAACTGGTACTTTTCATTGAGTACTTATTTGATTGGATTATTATGATTTTTTTTTTAAAGATGGGGTATCAGCTACTTCTGATTCTGCTTTCTGCTGTGTTTTACTCAAGGTTTTCACCCCATCCACATCAGTAGTTCCACTAAGGTGAATAATGAAAAAAAATTCCTGAACATTTTATCCTTACTATCTTGCTTGAACATCCTTACAATATGCTCTTAAGAAATGCAGTTCAGGCCTAACAAGTAAATGAGATACTTCATGTCTGCAATTATGTCATTACATAATGGTCTGAAAGAGCCATCAAGGAGCCAATACCCATTATCCTGTTACCACATATTATATGCACATTCAAAATACGCAATGAAATGATAGAATAGATTGGGAAGGGTTGAAGATGCTGGAGCGCAGCTGGTCAAGCTTTCTCCTTGTTTGAAGTGCACATAGCACAAAGCAAAATTTCACACACAAAAAAACCCATTGGAACAAGTGCTATGTGGCCATTTAGAGACTGTCAGGTTTCTTTGCAAGGTGAAACAGACCTGTACCATTTTAATTTCCTTTGCAAATTGCAATAGGATCAAGTTTGTTTGTCTTGACTTCTTTTATTGAAGGAGCCAGCCAGTAGCACAATAACATGCTTGTATTTTGGGCTCTGGCTTTTGAGATATGTTGTAAATCTCTGCTAGCTCCAAACTGATCAGGAGAGGACAGAAAATATGTATGTTTGCATGCAATTGGGAACGGCATAAACCCCTGGCTCTTCATGAGTTTTAGAGGTGTTTTAGCAGGATTTAGGATTGTGCAGCCCTGTATTTATCAATAAGTGCTTTATACAAAGCACACACCATGAGATCTTAATGTTTTGAGCCTTTATTCAGCAAAGTTTGAGTGTTGGCTTAAGTGCTTTGTTGAAAGGGTGCCACCATTTATTACAATGTTCACGTTTCCTATGAATTGCTGCTGTCTGAAACATCTCAAGTATTGAAGCTGCACCTCTAAAGGAGATATGCAGCACATATTCTCAGAACTGTAGGTTGTATTGGTCTTGGAAAACTAACAGTGCTTTCAAATGGATTTCAACCCCCTTTTCAGCTATTTCAGCTGAGAAGTACAAAGATGTTTTATACAATAATAGAAATAATACAATAGTGGAAAAAATGAAGGCTATGACCTTTTCCACTTCAACTTCATAAGTAGAACTCAAAATATTTTACACACAGCTGAGTATTATTTCTTTTTTATTATTAATTTTAAAAATGGTATCTGTGGTTATCTACAGAAGCAAGACAGGTGATTTAACATCATTAAACGGTAGTGTAAACAGGCATACATGTTTTACTTTTAGCATTTCGATTTCTAGTTTAGTATAAATTGCAATTAAATTTTAAATAAAGTTTATCTTTGATTGATGGAATACAATTCTACAATTACACTGGCAGTAAATTTGTTCATTCAATGTATCATGCTATATGTGCTAAATGCGAAATTAACCCTTGCCTAGGGTGAGATACGTGGTCGAGACATCAGGTTAAGTTTAAGGTATCTCTAGCCATTAACCCTATGCACATCCTAGAAATTAATTCAACTACAAGGTGCGAAAAGTTCAGCTGAGGGAAATATTGTCTCATGTAAATGGCTATTTAAGCATGGGTTTCAGAGTGTTTGCTTTTGTAAGCATGGGTTTAAGTGACTTGGAAGGGTTAATTTCTCTGCCTCTAGCAGAGGCATGAACCTCCCATGAAATGGAGGTTAATGTTTCTTGAGAAGTGCTCTGGGGCAAAGAATCAGAACTGAAAGTTAGAGGAAAGCAGAGGCAGGGAACAGTTCCTCTGGGTTTTTTGGTGTTTTGCAAACTAGAACTCAGCACAAAAAGAAGGGGGAACTGTAAATGTGTGAGTGTGAAATCAGAAGGCGAGGAAGGGGAAGGGGAAGGCATTTAGCGATATTGACTAGGTTAGGAGTAAGTCAAAGGTGGAAGAGTTGTGGAACAGAAGAGCTTATAAAATAAATGATAGGATATGGTGCTTGCTATAACACTGTGTTAGGTTTGATGGCCTGGAAAATAACCTTGGAGTCTTCTGTCCTAACCATGGGAAAGGTTCCTTAATAGCACTTCAGCCTTTTGGGGATTACTTAGTGGGGTGTAATGCTAATTTCATTTTCTCTCTTCGGCTTTGGTCTCATTTTCTTTAACTGCTAATAAGGATGGGCAGGCCAGAAGTCCTTCTGTGCTTTCAAGATGCTAATTGTGGGTTTTACAAAGACCACCAAGGAAAGGAAAATAACTAGCATAATTTTTACTTTATTAACTCACACTGAAATCCACTTGTGTAAATGTAAAGCCTGCATATCCATTCAGTGTCTCCTTAGGGCTCTGCTTAACGGGTGACACAGCAGAGGAAATGAATAAGAGTCAGGAGACCTTGGAATTGTTCTTGGCTCCCCTCGGTCACACTGTGGTGTTTGCAACAACTCACTCCATGCTTCTTATGCTGCTGTTTCTGTGTTATCAGAGAATACTGATAATGCAGCCTTTTCTCAAACTCCCCCAAAAGCCTCTCAATAACAGATAAGCAATCACTATTATTTTAATTTCCCAATGAAATTTCTCATATCAAATATTCCATACAAAATCCATGGAAATAGAAAATAATAGCAATAATGAAAAAATCCACAGCTAACCGTACTTAAAAATTCATACTGCTTTCTAACCGTGTCTAATTTCAATCATTTTTTTTCCTTTTCAAAGGAATATTTAATTAGATTTCAGAACAAAAATTGCCAGACTAATTTCACACAAGTTTTGAGTTACTTTTTTATGAAGGGAACTCAAATAGTATAGTATATTCTCTCTGGATAATGTAGTATTAATGTGTACAATAAATTACTGCAGGTTACACAATAGGAATAATGACACTGGATTAAATTAATATTAAGTGCTATTTTATATTTTTATTTCCTCTATTGCAGGCAAAAAAAAAGACAATGTAAAATTACAGATTTGGAACCAGGATTGCTATTTTTAATTTATTGAAAAAAAAGCTGCAGTTAAAATACTTGTATTCCTAATCAGAAAATGGTTTTTAGCATACCGAGTTATTGTGGATGTTTATACAGTAGAAAGGATTTGGCATGTTGCCCTATTCGAAAGTTCTACACGTGCTATTTTACTGTGCAACCTCTCCCTTCTCTTGCTGGCTTTTACCTGCTTGTGCTGCTGACACAACTAGGCCCTTACCTAATGTTAGCACTGGGTTGCTAGAGGATGGAGAAACGGCCGTGCTTCGCTCTGATTTGTGAATCCCTAATGGAATTATCAGGAAAATTCTAGTTTCCGTGTCTGTCCTACAGACGTGGCAGGGTGTGAAGCAGAAGGAGCCTCCAGCTCAGGGCCAGGGCAGGGTGAGCAGGGGCCGAGGGGAGGCGAGGCTCCCTTTGGGCTCTCAAGATACTCGTGCTGGGGGCAGCGCAACGTGACGCAAACACGTTGCTTGCAAGCCACCAGGCACGTGTGCAGCTGCGAAGGGGCTCTGAGAGGACTTGCAAGAGGGCCATCCATCCATCCATCCATCCATCCATCCATCCATCCATCCATCCATCCGTCCATCCATCCATCCATCACCTCAGGCTTCATTTTTGGCTGAGTTTAAAAAAAAAGAAAAAAAAAAAAAGGCACTGCCTTGACAGAGGTTAAGAACCATCTTGTTCTGCCTTCAGGAGAGTCAAGAGAGTCTGTTTTTATCTAATTGTGTTCCATGAATGAATGAAATCATAAAAAATCAACCCCCCTTCACATTCCAGATAACAGTGTTTTCTGTGATTCGTTGGTTAGTTTGTAATTAAAATCTACTTACACATTCAAGTGTTAATTATAAATATCCACTGAGACTACTTACTTAACATTTTGATTAATAGTCAGTCTTAACTTTAATTAATATTCTCTTTATAAGTAGAATATGCCATGATTTAAAGTAAAACGATTAAAATAGTAATAAAATAGATAGCTATAATTTCTGATCATGCCAAACTTTTACATCCACAAAGTGAACTACCATAATCCAGTTAGCTTTTCTAAATTACTTTTTTTGATATCTTTTCTTGCTTCTGCAAAGAAGGAACTGATGAATCAACAGGCAAGAATATACTTTTCTTTTTTCTTGTGCTTTTCGATGTTTGTTTTCTTCATAACTCTTCTTTCTTGGACTGTCATATCTTCCTCTTGCCTTTTTACTATTTTTGAGATAGTATCTTCCTCCTCTTTGCGACACTATTTCTTGTGATTATCCTTCTCAAATGTCTGCATTCGTCTGAAGAGGAAATTAAGTAGTGCCTTAGTCCTTGCACACAGAAAAATAACCCAAAGGATTGACTCCACCGGATGGCTTATCAGTGTCAGATCACATCTGTTTGCCAGAGTCAGAGGAAGACCTAAATTTAGAATTCAGTTATTCAAAGAAATGAGGTTATTTAGATTCTGAATTTGACTCAGATATCTCTTTGACAGTAATTGTGGGGGGGGTTTGTTTGTTTGTTTATTTGTTTAGAAATCAGTGAATACTTTTCTTCACAAAAATAATAGGCCATAAAAAAGGGTATTAATGTAAAGTGACAAGTGTAACTTGAAAATATAACACACACACACACAAAAAAAGGAAAACCAAACATTTTCTCCCAACAGGTGTATCTAAACATTCAACAGACGGTAACAGATGCTATTCCATGTGCTTCATTGGCAGTCCAGAAATGCCATTTCCTAGTTTCTTCCAGATTTTTTTTTTTTTTCTGGACAGAAACACCGGTTAAGTAGATCTGTGAAAAATAAGAATTATTTCAACGCCTGCTCCATTATGAAATGGAAAACATCATGGAGATGTACAACCTAATGCCAAGCAGATAGAAAAGATACCAAGGTCTCTCTGTTTGAGTTCCAGATTGAAAAAGAGACGCTAAACTCTGGCTGGTTCATTTAGGAAGGATAACAGTCACAGCTTGGTGGCGTGAATTCTGCAGTATTCTTGCTAGATGAAATCACCATATCAAAGATGGCTTTCAGGAGATGATTGTTGTTATACCATTATAATAGTCCTCTTATTTTTTTTTAATTATTATTATTTTTGTAATGGGCTTGGCTGTGGTAGTGCTTTTGTGGGGGAAAAAAAAAAAGACCCTTCTTGAAGAAATGTTTCTTCCTGTCATGTTTACAATCAAGGAGTCGGCTCATTTTGTCAACTCTCAACAGTTTGTGTTCATCCTCATGAAATTATGGGGCGAAAAAGCACAGAAAACCGAAGCATGCAAAGGCAAAAGCTGCCCCAGGCACACGCCTCATAGCCTGTGAATTACAGCCCACAGTTATTTACCTGATAGAAAAACGAACGAGCACAGGCAGCCTGGACTGGAGGAGTGAAAGGGCTTGGGCAACTTCCCTTTAAAAAACTGCTCTGAGCAGTATAAAACCAAGGAGGATTATTTTCATTTTTATACCAGTGTTGTGCGATGCTAAAATGTCATTGTTATCTCCCGGAACACCTAAATAATACAAAATGTTTTTCACCTAGACATGCCGTATTTTAGCTGGAAATTGTTATACTTTTTGCAAGAAACATATGATGAAATTCTGTGCCTTACAGTGCTCAACAGTATTTTCAGTGCATAGTTACTTTTCTGTATCGGTATGAATCCATGAAATATTGCTGTTTAAAGTCCATGACACTGTTTTTATCGGATTCACCCTTTTAATCACTGAGCAGGTGCTTTTAAAAGGTGCCGAAATGACAGTCTTTTTCCCAGTAGGTGTATCTAATTACCATCAGCTCTTTTTATTTCTATTTGTTTGTAGCGAGAGCTTCTCCATGATGTTGTTCTGAGCTTGCAAAGGCATTCAGCTTGGAATCTCGGCCTTGCTCTTGATTTAAGACACTTGCTGGCAAATCCACTAAAGCAAGTTGAAATCCAGACAAGAGAAATGGAGGCATTTAGCAGCTCTGGGCCAGCCAGGGAGCGTGAGGCATGGTGAAGTCGGCGTGCTCACAGTAATCCCGAGATAAGCCGAGGATCATGTTTCCTTTGTACGTTACTGCCATCTGCTGCATTTTATCAAGAGGGTTTATTTTTTTCTTCCCATCTTTAATTATAGCCAGAAGAGATCAAAAAGCAGAACAAACCCCATATTTCTGCATTGATACCAAAGCTCCCAATATGTACTTTTAAATTCAGACCCTAAAGAAGCCTTTTGCCTGCTGTTCCATCAGCTAAAATGATGCTCCAGGCCCTGAAGGGAGAGTGCAGGGTCCAGTCATTTGCTTATATTTCCCGTGATGCAAACTGGAGGCCGCGCGAGGGCTCGTTGCGCCGCTGGGCCCGCAGGGGCTGCGGGACGGCACCAGGGCGCTGCGGGGCCGACGGGGACACCGGGCGTGCTGCTCCCGGCGGCCATTCCCTTCCCTCCG
Source organism: Eudromia elegans (assembly GCA_003342815.1). Classification (NCBI taxonomy): domain Eukaryota; kingdom Metazoa; phylum Chordata; class Aves; order Tinamiformes; family Tinamidae; genus Eudromia; species Eudromia elegans. The sequence continues at coordinate 323,538 of PTEX01000410.1, forward strand.
AGCAGTAAAACAAATCATCCTAATTTGGGTGGGAGAGCCATCGGAGGCATTTATATATCAGCCGAGGAAGCAGCTGGGTTGGCTGGTCCGAAGGCAGTGGGTTAACAGAAATTATTTACCGTTAGTTAAACTAACCTTTCTATATTCCGCCCCACTGCTAACCTTGACTGGTCTTTTTAGTTCCTTTCACACACCCGTGGGGGTTTCTTTACCTAACAGATTTACTGCTGCTGGCCACAAGTACGAGCCGTTAGGCAGGTTTTCTTTCTCTCTTCTAACCCTTTGTGCTCTGGGTGTCAACTCTCTAGGTCTGGTACCACTTTTACAGGAGGTGGTTCAGGACGTGGCACTTTCCCCTCTGAAAAAAAAGGCAAATATATATATATGTATTTTTTATAAGGACCAAAAAACTTCCAAACTTCTGCTTCTGTTGTTGTTTGTTTGTTTCAGAAGCAATAAAGCTGTAATTCTGGGTACCTCAGCCCACAATACTAACAAAGGAGACTTCATTAAAAAACAGATACCCCAACTATGTGACCAAATTAAGACACTAGGGATGATGTCTGACTTGTACAATTTCCCTTGACATTTTGTGCTGTACAGTGCTGCTATCTGCTGTTAAACCACAACCAAGTATCACAGCGGGAGCCCTGCATGCCAGTGACCAGAGGAACAAGGCAGCTCTTAACTTAAAACAAGAAGTTAAGTCCCACTGAAGTCCAAGAATTACAATATTTTCTATAAGTAGGTGATATAATATAGTACCCTGCAATGGCTTGATGTGCAACTTCCTCTGCTATCTGTTACAGGTGGCTACATTTTTATACTACAGTTCACATATTTATTGCAATTGGCTGATATCTTTCTAAAAAAATTGTGAATTTACCAATATTTTATGGTCTCCTTTGAAGCACAACTTTTTGTGTGTCACTCTTCTAACATAAAATGGTACTGATGATGGGTTCAGATAAAAAGCAAGAGGGAAAATAGTATTTGCACTTGTGTAAGATCTAGGTGGTAAATGTTACACAACCTTCAGAGAATAAGATGAAAACAGTGAAAAGATGAGCCCTTATTTTTAAGCCACGGAGAATTGGGAAGGAAATACTGCAATAGAAAAATGCAAGTTATATCCATATGGGAGCTGGTGATGTAAGGCAGGAATAAGGATAAGGAGGCCAAATCTGTACAATTGATTTAAAGAGGGATTTCTTAGATTGCAGACCGATTTCCGTTTTCCAACAGGGTGACTTTAGAAAAACAAAGTACATTATAGCTGATTGTAATAATATTAATAAAAAAGAATAATGCCAGAAGAACATGGCTTCTTGGCATTGAAAGTTGAACGGTAATTATTCAGGCCCTAGTCTGGAAGTGAACAGAATCCAGATAGGTAAGATGTAAGATGTTCCTGTGGAAAATCACATTGCCCATTCGTTATGTTCAATATCTGTATGGCAATCAATCAATCAATCAATCAATCAATAAATAAATGTAAGGGCTTCACTTTCATTCAACATACAGCTCTCCCTGCCCCGAGGACTTGTACATGTCTGTTATACGTGCCCCAGCTTCTGGAGGCAGAAGGCAGCAAGTTCCACCGTCTGCTTGGCACACAAGGTGTTGGGCTGCACAAGTCAAGCCCCTCGTGCAACACGTCACTGGACCAGGGCCTGTTTCAAAGCTTCAGTGCAAATCAGAGCAGTGCGTGCAAACCGCAAAACATTCACTGATGAACAGAAATAACTGTAAATATGTGGCTTTCCCAATGTGTTACTGATGATAAACAACCAAGTTTGTCATCTTCTGCCATGTGGTTTCTGGCTCTGAATCTCTGCTGATGGAAAAAGGTCTGTTAGGCCAGAAGGAGTGAAATGCAAATTGTGTTTTGCTTATATTTCTGCCTTACAGAAGAATATCTAATGTCTGCAAAAAAACCCAAAACAAACCCAAAAGCTTTACTTCAGATTTGTTTGTGTTTGTTCTAGAGTATAAAACAGGCATACCTTGGGTCTCTCAGTGTCATTTCTAAGATTGACAAAATGTGACCAGAAATGCAGTCCCGTTCCCAATCTTGCTATTTTTCTGGAAGTCTCAGGGCTCAGGTCTGTTTTTCTGGCCAGATTTCAGTCCTATGAGCTTTGGTAGTTGATAAACCAGCTGGACTTGACATTTCTCCCTTCCCCTACTCAACAAGATGAGTTAATTACTTTACCTCCCTTATTTTTGCCAAAGTAGTTTTTTGGACCAGTGGGTGAGGAGGACAGACCTAGGGGAAATGTCCTTACTGAAGCTCAAGTGCATCAAGTGAGTCCACCGCTGGGGTCACAGTTTGAGCAAGGCTGAGCAAGCAAACAAGAGGAGGAACTTGTCCCTAAAACTGCAAGAAATGGGATAAGTATGGCCCTGTCTACAGTTAAGATCACAGAGAAATTCTAGTGACATTTTCACAGCGACTGTGTTTGATTGTCGCCCTGTGAGTGGCCTGTGAAATATGGTACAGGCGAGACAAGCCAGCTGAAACCAAAAAGAATCCCATTCATGCTGTTTAACTGAATAAGCAAGAAATAGCTTAAGAAAATTAAGAAAAAAATCATTTTCTTGGTTAGAGGTTCTTGTAATCCATTTTGGAAGGGATTGGTTGTCAAGTACTGGCCTTGGTTATGAATTATCACACTGGATAGATGTTCTATATTCCTAGTAGGCCTCTGAAAAAAAAAACTTGTACTTTTATCAGAGGCCTACTAGGAATGTAGAACATTTACTCAGTATGATAATACGTGTACTTTTTTTTTCTTTTTTCTTGAAATCTTTCATTTTTCAAACATGGTTAGAGAGTTTACTGTCCATTGATTTTTCTAATTATTTTAGTTGGAGAATTTCCTCTGCAAGGCATTATTACATCATGCTCCGAAAGTCGGGATGATTCAGAGACCACTATTGGCAGAAATGGGAGAAAATCCCCAACTCAGCAGGGAAAGCTCTCAGTAGAATGGGCTGTGTGTGTTTATATAAATTACCAGGATGCCACCCCAGCAGTGGAGTGTCAGGTAGCCTTTGCACAGGGGAAAAAGGACTGGAAACACCCAAAGGAAACTACTGAGCAGCCAGGAGTCCAAAAATGACAGTTATTCCAAAATGTTCTTTTCTCGGAACATTGATGCAAGACAGCAGAGATCCCAAATCTGAATCATGGGAAAGGTAATTCTTTCCAACAGAGAGACACTTCATAAACTAAATCTCACTTCATATATATTAAAGAGAATCCTCAGGCTGATCCCTATAGCAACCTTTGCCCATAGCAAGCTTGGCTCATCCTCAAAGATTTAACTATTCTAATCAGAGTCAGTCTAAAATTGACATTGTGAAACAAATATGAGACTGTGCTATAGATACGTAAGGTAGTTTATGCCTTTTATTGAATTAAATTACAGAGATATAAGCAAGATGATCTTAACAGCTCTGCCAATGATATTTCACTGGTTTACTATATGAACTTCAACCTGACAGATAACTAGCAGAGGAAGAAGAAAGTTGTATATCATAGAATGAAAGCTAAGTCTCCAGGTATTCTCTCAGCCTGAACAAAATAAAAATATATGTTCTCACTGATCAAGAGCCCTAAACTTTTAATAAAATGGAATTTTATTTTTTCCATAAAAGAGAAGAGGAAGACCAGAGACACATGGAATTTTTGGACAGAAACATCCCAAATGCTGTGGGTTATATCCAAACTCAAAAGAAACTCGTTTTCTGCTTTTAGGTTTAAAGTAACTGATATTAAAATGGTTTACAGTGTGTGGAGAGAAAATCTAGAAAGAAAACTTTTGGAATGAGAAGCTCTGGCTTGGAAAACAGCCTAAACATTACTATAAATGTAAACTGTATCCAAATGTGGCCCCCTTAGGTCATTCCTGACTGTTGTAGCAACATAAACATTACTTGTGTTTAAATATATGCAGTAATGTCTGTGTGTGCTTGTCCAGTACTATTCAATACTTATAATAATACATTCACAAAGACCACAAAAACTTTAGTTCATCACTCTCAGAAGACCTTCAGGTGAAGCTGTAATTCCCTGCTAGCCTTGAGTGACACCTTAGAATAAGACAAATGAAGATAGTATTTGGTTTAGGATAACATATACTAACTATTTACAGTGGCACAAAAAATATGAAGTTCTTGCTACACCTTGAAGCATTTCTTTTTCATGAACTACAGCCTCTCAAAACAAAACAAAACAAAACAAAACAAAACAAAACAAAACTCTGAGAAAAAGAACTACCTTTTTATTCCACAACACATTTTTTAAGTGTAAAAGTAACTGTTACTTAGGTTACTAGAACACCAAATCTGTTATTTTGATGTCAGGCTTAAATCTAAATTGAAGTCACAGAATCGCCGAATGGTTGAGGTTGGAATGGACCTCTAGAGATCATCTAGTCCAACCTCCTGCTCCAGCAGGGACACCCAGAGCATGGGGCACAGGGTGGCATCCAGGGGGGTTTGGAAGATCTCCAGAGAAGGAGACTTTACAGCCTCTCTGCGCAGCCTGTGCCAGGGCTCTGTCACCCTCACAAGAAAGAAGTTCTTCCTCCCATGGAGATGAGGAGTGGATGGGAGAATTTTGTTTTTTTGGCTTTAAAGCCGTTCAGTAAATCATCGAGACTCAATTTCACAAAGATGTTTAGGCATATAAGAATTAGGAGGCACTGAAGACCTGGTTATCAAAGAATTAATTATCCTTTTTTTGTTTGTTTGTTTTTGTGCATGTGTCAATAAGCCTTGGCCTCATCTAATGCTGTACGTTCTTGGGGGGATACTAAGAATAGGGCAGGAGGAGGGCTGGATTCCACTTGCAGCACATACAGACAATGTGCCAGCCCTTCACAGGAAGAGAGCTGTAACAGACTCGACAATCAACAGAGACGAAACCCCACACAGCCTTAATCCAGCATTGGGCTCATGCACAATGTTTGCAATATCAAAAGAAGTAACTTTCATACTTTGAATGCTGCCAATATTTAATTTTTTTTGCTAGATCTTTTTGCTGGATTTCAGATGATATTATTACTGAGATTTAAAGCTTTGTTGTAAACCGTTTAACTTCTTGCATTTAGTCATAACCTGATAGGATATAACCTGAAAGGTTATAACATTATTAAAAACACATAGTATATTAAAAATAAAAGAAAGCTTCCCCAAAGAGGCTCCCACTAATCTCTCTCTCTTTTTTTTTTTTTTTTTTTTTTTTAATTTAAAGGCAAGCTAAGTGCTAAGATCTAATATTGAAGCTAATTTGAAACACCCATTAAAACCCTGGTGTGCTAAGAATTTCTCCAGGGCAATCCCAAATCTTCGCTAGTTGGAACAGAGATATTTTGGGACATGATCACATTGGTATTCATGACCATCAATTCTACTTTTATATTTAAATCAGTAGCCTCACTATCAAAGAGTATTATTCTCTCATCAGGCATGCCATAACCAAATCAGAATAGATGTTCCAAATGGCAAATTTAATTGATATATGAGTTTATAAAAGGCATAGCGTTACTGCTTCATGAAGAGTCAAGCCTCTGTGGGTCCCTGAATAAAATAACACAACAGATTTTATGTTGAAATAAAGCAAAGGTTCTACGTGCCTCACTGTTCCTTCTTTTCCAAGTCAGTAAAGGTCGCAAAAGCCATGGGTTATATCATGCACATACTTCATTAGGCTGAGTCTTTGCATCTTGGGAGAAAGGAGGAACAGGTTTGTTTCAAAGCATATAATTGCTTCTACAGTATAAACTATACTGTCAACACTCTTCATATTCCCAGTATAGCTGTCAAAAGGAAGAAGAAAGAGTGTGAATGAAAAATCCTAAAATGTGAATCATCGTGTATTAGGAAATAACAATTCAGTATTGAATCAATTTTGCAAGCACAACTCAGATTAGAAGAATGAAGTACAGAGAGGAGGGCCACAGGCCTGTTGGTAGGCAATTTGAACTGAAATCAAAGTTTCTGAAAGCTGGTCAAGGTTATCAGGACAAAATAAACATCAAAAGAATTTTCTTGGTTGAAACAGCAATTGATTTTCAGGTGTCTTTCCCTTAAGTTGCTAGACAGGAGGAAGTGAAATTAACATTAGTCAGATCATTTTAGTAAGCTAATAACCACAAATATTAGAGGTCTTTAAATATTTTTGTCATAGGGTCTTGTGTTTAAAAGTAGATGTGCACACTACTTTGATTTAATACTTTGATTTAATAAGCTCAATAACTTGCAACTGATTCAGCATACTAAATCCAACTGTACCTTTAAATCAGAAAGGGAGAAGTAAAAAAAAAAACATTTTTACTCATGTCTGGAAGTGCTCAAAAGGAAATTTCCAATTACATAAATGCCAATTCGTATACTTTCCCTTAGGTGAAATGACAAAGACCCTCTATCCAGTTACATCATGTCTGTGGTTGATCATTCTTCCAGTCTTAGAAATGTATTGGCTTTTATTATTTCATACGTAGATATACAGCAGAATCTGGATTTAAAGCTAGGTTAGTACGGCAAAGCAGCTATTCTGCCACAACATATGATTTCAGGGAATTTTGGCGTATATTGCAGTTACTAAAACTCGTGAGAAGAAAGCGGAATGTAAATGGGAAGAGAGCCTAGTGTAGTGAGAAACATAAGTAGGCTCGTGACGACACTTTGTCTTCGGCAGACACTTGCACGTCTGTAACAAATTAGAGAGCTTGCCAGCAAGGTATAGAGAATAAAAAGAAGCTATTTCAAAGAAAGTGAATACCATTCTGTCGTGTTTAGTTGATTTCCACCAAGAAGCTGAGCCATTAGTGGGAGAAACTGCTTCATCAAGCTCTGTTTTCGCTACTGCTTCTTGGTTTCAGTTGTTATGATCTCTCAAAAGTGTGTCTGTGCAGAAGAGGTCAGGAAAACATTGTGAAAAGTAAACCATGTGTCAATGTTAGGAAATACAAGGTAAAGGAGAATCCAGATGTCCTCTGGGCCTTATCTTCACCCACAGGAATCCTATTGGCAGATTAGATCACTTGGACAGGCCATTTCTTGGCTCCAGGCTCTTGTATTCTCTGTAGCTAGATTATAATTGAATAGAAACTGAGGAAGTTTTACTCCTCAGGATTTTGAAGGAGGAGTTGATGAACAAAATTCCTTTCTGAGACGTGAGCTATGCCGTTGTTAGTTAAGATCAGCAGTATTGATAAAATATCAATTCTTAAGGAAAAGTCCTTTTTTGTTTTGAGGAAAATGCTTGGACTCATATGAGTTATTTTTCCTTCTAGGCACAGTGGAAGGAGACATGTCCCTTTAATCTTCACTTTGGCAGAGCTAATGATGCGAACATACGTGTCAAATTACTTATTGCCTTGCATTCTCAAGTACTCTTGGGAATGTAGCTTATAGAACATGTTGAAGTGTCAAGTGAGGTCATTTGTTGCTTTTATTGAATACGTACAACCCTATCATTAACATTGCATGGTGAAGAGCTGAGTAGAGCACTACTTGAGGCACACTGTAGAATCTTTGTCACCTTTTCCTCAGTCTGTCATCATTAATTAAGAGTAACTATGTGAAAGTAATAATAAGATTTTATATAGCAACATTAATTCTCCAACATTACGCGTTAAATATTTTGATTATGGGCTAAGACTCTAAAGATCCAGCTGAATACACAAGAAGTTGATAGTGAGAGAGAGCAAGCACTAAAATTAACAAGGCTCCTGACAAGAGCAATGCTTCACAACATGCAAGTTAACACAAGCTACGTAAAGAAATCCTCCTGAGCTCTTACAAAACTTTTTACATTCAAAGTGGATCTCTGCTGTAGATAATAAAGATTCAACCATATACTAGAAAAGTTGTCAAAGAGGAGGACATATTTCTCCTACTTTTGCCATGGAGTTCAGTTCATCCTACAAGTTAACAATTTAGTGTGCTAAAATAATACTAAATATGAGGCCAAGTAGAATTGACTAGAACAAGCCCAACAATGAAGCCAAGAGTACTGAGCATGGGAGAGATGCTGGTGCCTTCCTGGGGACTGGGCCCACATTCCTCCTGCGTGCCAGGGAACACAGATATTTTGGCTCTCTCCTATCATGATGCCTCTTCCAGGCCCAATCCTTCAAGATCTATGAAATAAGGAAAAGGGGTATCTGTGAAGTTAAGCAGGGCCTTGCTATAGAGATGGAGAACATACGTGAAAATCGTAGTATGAAGTCTCAAGGAAAATATGCAATCTCTTTTAAGGATGAAAATAGAGCTTAGATCCAATGCACATGCAGTGGTTAGCATTTCTAACGTCATCTGAGGAGGCTGGTGAAGGAGCCTGCTGTGGAAAAGGTTTTGTGACAAATGCATGGAATGACAACTGAGAGTGGCCTGATTTGGCAACTTTTTTGAAGGAACTAAATTCCATAGCAAAAGTTTCCAAAATGGTAGCAAGAGAAATGGATTCCAACTGTGACAGAGACCAAAAAGATGTGAGATTAGGAAAAGTTTTGAAGAGACTGAATACAATATCACCGGTGTAAAACATGCACAAATGAACTGTGTTGTAAAAGCAGCTTGGTAACCAAACATATTTACAGCATTAGAAAGATATTTGACAACAAAGAGGCATAGTAAACAGATCCAGGGATTATTTTGAATTCTGAGAGCAACCCTTCTACTACATTCTAATTAGTTTTATCCAATGCCTTTCTTTTCCCCGCTTTTTCTAGTTTTATATAATTAGAGGGACATGGCAGAAAAAAGAGATTACATATGATCTCATGACAAATCAGGACAGGTAGAAGATTCTGAGTTCGAGGAGGAAGAATAATGACAAGAAATCTGGGAAAACTAACTTACATAATAAATAAATAAGACAATATAGATCTATTGATTGTTTTCCTTTCAACATATCTGAGCTAAGGCAGGGAAATTAATACAGATGTTTAATTGCTTTGTCTAAGTCTCTGCAATTTAACAGAGATATTATGGAAATGCTGCAAAACTCAGGGCCTATGGACTACAGTAGCTGGACAAAGGGTAGAATATTCTTGTGGAAAGCTCACACGGTGGAAGTTTTATGGAAGTTGAGCTTAACTTTTGAAATGACTGCAGAAGGCGAGCACTTTTTCTGGGAGTTCAGGTGCATTGGGCTATATTTTGCCAACACCTGAAAGGTAGCAGGTAAGAAAGGCTACACTGAAAAAATAGACCAGAAAAAAACCCAAGTATAAAGACACTGCTTCAGCGTCCCCACTTGTCTTGAACTAAGTTTTCTCCATCCAATTCTATCTACTGGGTCTCAAGCACAGCAAACAGAGGTGACTTCAGAGAGAACAGTTTTATTGAAACTTTGACTCTTCCTGAAGAGTCAAAACTCATCCTGAAGCTGTGAAAAGGTTTCTTGTTTCAGAATGTTTTCTGTCTCTGTGACTTTATGCAAGCATTACGCTCTGCTGAAGAAATTCATCCATTAAGAATGGTGCTATTAGTATAACAGCACCAAAACATTCCACCACAATAAAATCAAAACATTTTTATTTTAGTTCCATCTTAGAGTTATACATACAATGCTAAATAGGCCAAAATCTGAAGTTTATGCATTATTATTATTGTTATTATTATTATTAATAATGAAATTTTCTGGTAGGTTGCTTGGGTTGAGAGCATGGAATTTTTCTCTTTTTATACTCGAGAAGTCTAGACATCAAGCCAAATTCAGCCTCTATAATATCTTAGGAGTGTTCTTTTTTTTTAGCAGCTGTTGTAACAAGTTCCACCCAGCATCACGGTGCCACTTGCTGCTCTGTCTCCTCAGTTCAAGCACTGAGCTGCTGCAGAGCAGGAAGCTGTCAACGGCGAAAAGCTTCGGCAACGGTTCAGCCTCTCTTGTCTAGACAGATGCATTTATTGTGCTATAACTTGCAGCAGACGCAGGTGAAAGAGCGCTTGCATGCAGGTGTGTGTGTGAGACCTTGTTTGTCTGTCCTCGGACAGCTGCAAATGCCGAAGTGCAAGTGCAGAGCACATCTCATCTACATATGACTGCTCTTAAATCCCGTTCTCGTTTGTTACAGAATACCCGACAAAATGCTTTTCTTATATCAGAGATCAGCCCGGAATGCCTGTGAAACTGAAGCTAGGCTGCCTCCTTGCTTTGAAAAGCACAAGACAGTGCTCATTTTCTGCAATTTGCAATTTATGGCGGTGGCTTATTTGCATATCACCCATCATGCATCAGTGCTGGTTGCTGCTGCAAGAAAAAGGTTCGGGGAAAACACAGATGCTTCATAGATTTTAGCAGAGAGACTTGTGCATTAGTTCTGAAAGGATCTACAGCTTTTTTTGTTTTTTCTAAAGCTGGCACTTCCACCATAACAAAACTATAGTTCTGTATACAGAGCTATAAATAGCGTTTTGATAGGCTCTGCATTTTGGCTGGTCCGATGGCAGTGGACTTTATAATTAATTGATCACAGTCAGTTACAGATTTCTTTGTTCTTTCTCCACTCCCACTGCTGCACTTGACTAGTCTTTTGCAGTTGAAGACCCACTTTTTTTTTTTTTTTTTTTTTAAATTGCAATAAAGCCTTATACAAATGTTGCTCATGCTTCCCTGCTTCCAGAAGGGAAGACAAAGCAGTAATTCATCAATAGAGTTTAGGACTATCATCAGCATGCACAGTATAAATCAACCTTCTTCACTTTGCTTCTACTTGTCAGTCAGCTTTACTGATTTTAACATGTTTAATAAACCATCATTTTTGTTAGCCTGGTGTGTTTTGGAATAAACAAGCATTCAGTCAAGAGGGGGGAAAAAAAATACACCTTAATCCCTCATAGACTCTGCTCTCTAGTCTGGTCTCTCTGTAAAGCCACTGCCTGCTGCTAAAACGTATAAAGAAGGGCATTTCTAGAAAGTCAGTGGAAAGAGGTACTCACTGCTGGTGGTAGAAGGGGAAAGAGAAGTCACTGAAGAAAATTAAGATTCAATTTTAATTATATATTTTTCATTTTTAATTCTTATGACTTCAAGCCTAGTTTTAACAGATTAAAGGAAATAACAGACAAAAGAATAAATAGCACACATTAAGTGATGATAGCCTAAACTTTCACATAGCAGACACAGAAATTCTTTGCTCCGGGTGCTTTATGTCCCATTTGATCAGGCAATCAGAGAACACAACTCGGTGAGATGGAGCTCCTGGTTTTACACAGAAGGAGATTTCATTTTTGGTTGTCATGACCCTCAGGTAACTCTCTAATGGTCAGCAACCGAAGTTCCCTTTTGTGGACCGAGCTGCACAGGACAGCTGCACTATGTACTCATGTAGCCCCTTCCACAGGCTCCCTCTTAACACACAGTTGTATCCAGAGGCAAAACAGGTGGAACTGGTTAAAGGTGACTTTTCCTCACACGTGGACAATAACACTCCTACAACAAATATGTCTCCTGAGCTTCCACAGACCTACAGGGGCTTCAAATAAACTGTTTCTGCACTGTAACGTCCTATAATGGTGTTGGCCTTAGAAATATCTCCTCCCTTGAGGCCTACAGTCATTGCCGCTTCAAAACAAAGATTTTGGTGCTTTCTCTGCTTCACGCAGGTGGCACAGGTCTGAGGGCAGCCATGTTCTCAGCATGAAGCCCTGCACTGTGGGGCTGCGTCTTCCTCCATGCGCCCTCCTGGGCTCGCCCTCCTCCCGCACACTGTGAAAGATGTGGGTTTTATATCTAGAAATTATAGGCTGTGCATTCCAGGATGCAACATCTCCCTGGAGGGGAACATGTCTCCCTGCCCGGCAGACAGGCCATGCTGCCATTTTCCCTTCCCCTCCTTGCCCACGTCTCCCCTTCCCTCTTGTCTCCCAAGGCTTTGGCTACCTCATGGGAGCCCTGCTCAGCCTCTCCCTCCCAAGGGCTGCTCCTTCCCTTTGGGCACCCCAGGGCTAGGCCAGTGAGGGAGCCCAAGCCTCCGCTTCTGCTCTGGCACATTTCCGTTATGGTGACACCATGTTCTCCAGGTGGAGAGGCTTCTCCTCATCCATCACCTGTCTCTGCTGAGAGCCATGCAAAATCTGTATTACCACAGAGATATTTAATAAAACCTGGGCAGCATGAGTTAAAAAACACAATTACATTATTCACTGCCACAGTGAGAGGATTTTCCCTTATTTTGCAGTAGGTGACTTGGTGTCTTCCCTCTCTCATAGGGGAGCACCACCTTCATCCCACCTTTTTGACCTCTTTCCCATCCTCTTTGCTGTCTTCACCCAGTAATCCCCTGCACCTTTGTATTTTGAGTAGGCCACCTAAACAAGCCAGGGACCTGTGGGATATTTGTAACTTTCTTTTCACAGCCCTCAGTGGCTCTTCCCCTTGCATCCACCATAGCTGCCACTACCACGTGTGCTGCTGGGACCCCTGTCTCCTTTCTCAAGGTTTTTTATTAGATGTATGCGTGTTGCACAGCAATTTCTGTCTTTCAAGTCTTCTCATCCACTTTTAAACACTGGTTACCGGTGCTACAACATTTTCACCATAAACATTTTAGAGTCAAATGTGGTAACAAAAATATGTAAAAATAGTCTTCTTCGTGACATTAGCAATGGCTTGCTGTGAAATTTAGTCATTCATTCTTAGCTCACTAATGTCAAGTAGTGGAAGGATTACAAAATTGTCTCATTAAGGCAACCCAAACATTTTCAACTGAACATATCTTAAAGTAAAACTAGACATATTATCTTTTCTCTAAGTAATTTTATCCTATCACTAGATGTTTGTTTTGTTGTTTTAACTGAACTTTGGATGTATGCAAGTTGATGCCTAGTGTTGGAAGTAGTAATTGGAAATTATGCAACATTGTGCTCTGACAAAAATGCTGAGCTATTTCTTCAGGAAAAGTTCCCTATGGAAAAACATTACACTTATCTGAATATACAAATACCTGTAGTCCACAGAGGGTAGATAAAGCCATTTTAATTAATTCACTAGGAGGAAAGTTTTCCCAAACTCTGAAAATTGCAAGGAATGTATAGGGGGGTGGGGAGGGGAGAAGCATATATAGCCAATTCCAGAGACATCACATTTTTTTTTTCTTCCTCCAGAGCACACAAAATGTTTTCAGTGCTACAGATTACTTATTTTAGGACTGAAACCATGAGTAGGGCAACACAACATCTTATTTGGTCTCAGAAAGATTTGTTGCTAATGGTGTCACATGAAATATGTATTTCTGTTGTTCAGAAAATACAGATCTATAATTTAAGAAGTAAATTCCCACTAATTTAAAGCAATGAAATGTTATACACCTAAAGATAACTCACCTTAACAATGCACATAGGCAAGCATGTATCATACTATGTCACTTTCCCAACCTCATTCATATTCCAAGGTCCTTAGCTGATGCATGCATGTATGTATGATGAATGCAGTAAATCTCGCTGCCTTAAGGAGCTTGCAGGCAGTGTCTCTGTGTATTTGAGCTATTGTCTGGCATAGGGAGGTACAGTTCTGGTAGAGACCTGTAGGTACATTTTCAGTGTAAATAAGAGATAACAGTATTTGAGGTTGTTAAAGCAACACTGCTTTGCACTTACTGAAGGTATGAACCCAATTAGCTGCAAGTACAAAAATAAAATAAAACAGATACCTGTTTTACATACTAGCTGGGATAAAACAGCTATTACACAGAGACATTCCCTTGCAGGGGGGATGGAGACTTCCCCCTTCCCCACCCCCTCCAAAAAAACACCCAAAAAACCCCACCCAGTTTCATGGAAGTCAAGGATAAAATAAGTTGATTTGCATACAATGTCTCTGCTATTAATTTTTTTTCTAGCCATACTGATTAAAACAATGGACTCCAGAGAATCCTTGCTTTCTACCACCATAGACATATTTTATTGTAAATAGGAAGAAGAGGCAACAAGCTGGACTTGATCTGTCTGCCCATAATTGGTTCCAGAAGAGAAGACTGGTGAGATAGGGATCCAAGTCCACAATCTTCTAATAAGCAAGGAAAAAAGAAAATCCAAATGAAATCAAAGAAACCAGAACTTACTCAGCTTTTCAGTAATGAGACACAAACGTAATAAAAATCTTTCTTAGGAGAAAAGGAAAACAAGTAAACTGATATCAAAGACAGTAGAGGAGATTAGCATCTGGGTAATTATCTGTGACTGCCCATTTAAATTGCAATCTGTGCTCTGAAAATTCAAGATAAAGATCAGTTACAGAGCTTTTAGTTTTGAATACTTAATACTGCAGTTCATCCTCCAAATAGAAAAGTCAAAACATTGCTACCAATAGCCCACCCCAACTATCAAATACTCACCCCATGCTTATCCTTTGCTACCTGTAACATATGAGTATTTTCAGCATAACAAGAAATCAATATTTAGTGGAAAACGCAGGGACTGTTTATGGTACTGCTCCAAGAAAAATACAGCAGATGCAGCCCTTGAAGGCTACATGACTGCTTTATCATCTTCCTCCTCTCTGTCTTTTCTGTTTTAGTGTGGCTAAGAGTGGATTTAGGCAGCACAGAGCCCTTCTGTGAGACACTGTGTTAGCAGCTCTGGAGAAGACTGAAGTTCCGTCCTTGTCAACCAGGTTGGCTCTCATTGCACTTATTTATAACTCCTCCCTTCCCTGCAAAATAAATTAAACCGTGTTCCATTTGCTGCTCAGCACACACTTTACCTGAGCAATGAGGAGAGCTTCGCTTCTTGTCAGAATCATTTGAATAACTCCTATTTCTGTCCCTTATCATAGGTTACTTGCAGGCCCAAACTTGAGCCTAGTTCACCATGGTCTGGTAAAAGTAAAAGTAAGATTGTAAAAGTACCTGCCCTACGTAAAAGTAAGATCGATTTCAGAACAGGATTTCCAACGTACGTGCCAACAGCTGGGGTGGCATCAGGAATTCTGGACACCCGATCGCATTAGCCTTGCTTAGTTAGTAAGTGATTCTTGAGAACTACAGGGTATTTTGGTGCACCAAAATATTGATTTAGAGAATTCTTTGGCTCATGTAATGGATATTTTGAATAACCACAGCTTTAAAGGAAATCTAAAATTGCAAACAAGTCACTTAGAATACACTTTACAGATTTTCAGTAATAGACAGATTACTGCAAATTACATTCCCCACTAATCAACCCAAGTGGTTTACTAAACAGCAGTTCCAGATTTTTTCCCCCCCTTCTCCTCCTGACATAATTTTCCTCTTTTGCATTTTCTTCCAGCTCTATGCTTATTTTAACTGCCTACTAACACAAAATTGCTACTGCTTGTGTCTTTTCTAGATCCTGTTATTGCTTTCTTTAATAGTACTACCAAATGCACCCCCCCCATCTCCCACTGCTAATGAATTTTTAAGTTCTCTCTGCTGGCCTGCTGTCCAGTTATGGAAACTGCTGCTTCAGCTCCTAAAAGTAGTTAGAGCAGCTGACGAAACATGAGGCTGTATTATATATTTTTTTTCTCTCTTTTTTTTTTGTATTTTTTTTTTATTTCTTTGAAAAGGTGTTTGAGAGCACTGGCACTAGCTAAAATCTTATTGTCCACAGGAGCCAGACACTGCAGCCTTCCCTCACTGACCCAGCTCAAGTAACTAAACCCCTGCCACTGCCCTTAAGGAAAAGAAAAGTGAAAAAAAAAATTTATGATTTTATGCGAAAAAAAATGATTTTTCCCCGAAAATCCCTCCCTGCTGCTGCTGTGGATGCCTGTTTTGCATATTGGTTTCCCAGAAGGCAGCGGGGCAGCAGCTCCCCACCCACAGGGTCAGGTTTGCTCCCGATTTTAGGGGATATTGTTTGCTGTCGCTTTCCTCACCCTTCAAAAAGGCTGAAAACAGTGAAAAGCCTTGCAAGTGAAAAAGCACTGTGCTGCATCAGACACCACCGCAACCTCAGGAGCAGCTGAGAGCCAGTGGTATAAATACTTAAGTCATGGAAAGGTTTTTCTGGCTGGTCCGAAGGTAGTGGGGTATCTCAATTGATTGTTCACAGTCAGTTACAGATTGATCTCCTTGTTCTCTCTTTCCCCCCTTCCCACTACTGCACTTGACTAGTCTTTTGTACCTAAACACTTTTCTCTTCTTCTCTTCCCTCTCTCAGACTGACTTAGTGCAAGCAAGAATGCCCACAACAACATTAAAAAAGAAAAACCTTTTACCTCTGCAAGAATCTGAAAAGACTGCTTTCACCTGCGAGTTGCAAGAGCCGCACTTGCAGGCAAACATAAATAGTTTGGTTTCTCCTGTCAGGATATTGGTGCTCTGGACACCCCATGAAACAAGATGAAGCCACCTGTGTTGCTGTTACCTGAGGCAGGAATGACAGAGAGTAGAGAGAGGCACAAAGGCACCACAGTCCTTGAACGCCAGCCCTAGAGATGTAACATTCTTGAGAATTTGGAAGTCACTACCTGATGTTTCAGTGCAAATAAACAAAAAATAATCCAGGGGAAGCCTTATAAAATAGCATTAATTCTTTTGGGAAAAATTCTGCACTTTGGAAGCTGATGCAAGCAGTAACAGCTGATTATTTCTCTACACAACTTGTGCTATCTTTGTGTCTTCCTACTTCTTCGTGTCCTTGTTTCCCCTTCTTCCTGGTGCTCCATTCTCTTCCATCCATTCTCTTTTCCTTTTCTCATCCTCAGCTCCATACTTGTCTAGTTCCTCTGCTCTTACTACTCTTTCCATTATAGCCCTTTGGCCCACTGACTTCCAAAGTCTTTCACCCAAGAGCTGCAGTGCTCAAACCCACTCCTGTCACCTGTGCTGTCCTTGCAGGGAAGAGGAAGAGATCCATCCTCTAGCTTTACTCGGTCCTTGCTAACATTTCCTGGGAGGATCCTGCTTGTGCCCATCAGTCCGAGAATCGCTGACACTCACTGCTCACATCCAGGCACCTGATTGTCTGCTCTCATCCAGCATAATGTAGGTTGGATTCTAAGGTGGAGAAATAACCAATGGCCCAAAAGTCCCATGAAGAAGATGAGCAAACCCCTCTCTCCAGCAGCTTGGTGGTGAAGCCTCCTTCTCTTCCTGTGTCCTAAGGGATTTTCAGTTCTCTAAAGAGAGAGGAGAAGGAGGCACATGTGTCGTAGAGATAGATGACTAGAGCATGCTCTGGAAATACATATCAAAGCAATTTTAGGAAGAGGAAGGAAAGATTCCACGTTGGTCTTGAACAAGTCTCCATGTGCTTTTCAGGTATCAGAAATAGCCACCTGAGTTTTTATGTACTGAGTCTTTTCCTGGATTTAAATTATTGTGATTTATGGATGAGGAAACTTTTATTGTCACTGTAATACAGAGTGCATGCATCTTATTCTGAAAGGCTCTTGACACTAGATTGAATTTAGGGGAAGAAAAAAAAAAAGATAGCAAAACTCCATCTAGGTGTTGAAAGAAATTGTCTTATGAAGTATCTTAATAATAATTTCTTTCTGGTGGGAGACAAATGAGCCCAGCACTATATTACCAAGTACATCTGATCGACTCTCTGAAACTAAAGCCCATGAAACAGTTTTCAATCTGTTAGTTTCTTCGTCCATTACGGAGGTACCTTGCTCAAGTCTGGCGATGCACATTCCTCATTGTTAAAAATGAATAGCCTAAGTTGGTTACTGATTTCAGCTAGGGACAAGCTGAAAACAGCTGTTTTGGAATTACATGTTTTCATTAATTCCAGATGGGCCACTTCACACTTTTCTGCTTATTCTGTATCTAAACTAATGTATTTACTTAGGCTACACATTTGCTTGCAGTCACATAGCTCTTGATCTGTTGATGGCTGCACTGACTGCTATTTGTCAGTACTGGTAACTTCCTTGTTACCTTGCCTCCCTTTTCCTTTCCAGGCTGTGCATTTTCATCAGCCACTTAGGCTGACCAGTGCAAGACACTTAGATCTTGCAGCCTGCAGTGTCTTCACAGCCAAGGGGATGACTTGTTACTTAGACACGTATAGTTCAATAGCATCTCCCCACGTCGGAGTGTTTAAGCACCATATGCCTGATTAAGGTTGCCTGCTCCTACATGATGTGATCCCAATTCTCCACAAAACAAGGCTGCACTGTTAGAAATAAAATAAACACCAAACTGGCTATGCCACTGTGGCTTGTTGTCACATCACTGAAATCAAAGGACTTTTTGATCATCACCAGCTCTGTTGGATTGTTTCCAATGTGAGGAAGTGCTGCAATTACCCTCACTGTTGCAGAAAACTGCTGGACTCAAAGATTTTATAACACTTGTTGTGATGTGTCTTGGAAGTGAAAAAAAAACCAAAATAAAAGCCTACTGTGAGCTTTTTTCATTTAAAGAATTATTTTTTCCCCAAAAAATATAGCAGCTGTTTGTGTCTGAACTGAACATTAAGCACAATCTATCAAAATAAAGAAGTGTGCAAAGTAAAAATGCCACTTATTTCAAAAGACTGCTTAGTACTCCAATGCATGCACTGTTGGACCCATTTCTGCAATATTTTTATGCCCTGTTTCTTTCTTGTTTGACTTTCCTGCAAAGATCTTGAACAAAGGTCAACCTATCTGCCACCAGGCCCTCCATGAAGCTCTACTTCGTTTAAGAGAGTTGCAGTTTGATAACAGGCAGTGAAGTTTCAGTGGCCATCTAAGTGGCCATCTCTATCATCTTGATATTTCAAAAGACCCCAAATAGCGCAAAGCACAAAGCAACAGGAAGAAAGTGCCAAAACTTACAACTAAATATACTACTGCCATATACAAGTGTTCAAAGAAGCTTATAAAGTATTCCACCTAGCTGGTGAATGCAAAATTGCATTCCTTAGTAAAAATAGTTTGGTTTTTAAGAGGCACATGGCATTTCTTGGGTGCATTTTGTGGTTTAGAAATCAAAATTAGCACCTAATGTTATGGAGCCACATCTGTTAAACTAAAGTTACTAAGCTCAATATGGAAAATAAACATTCTGAAAACCTGATGCCTGAAACAGAACATATGGGGAGTCCGGAAAGATGTCAGGGAAAGCAGAGAGTGAATGGCCTGGTCTTGAATTCTCTGACTTTATGGAAATGTGGATTATCATTTGCTTTTTCTGAGCACACCTTCTGTATTTTCTGTTACTTGGCCTCTTGTTATTTTGACCATCAACTTTCTATGTGATTTTCCAGAAGAACCCTCTCCACCTTGAGGCAAAACATACTAAATTTCAGGAAGGTTACGGTAGCTTAGATACAGCAAATAGGAGAGCGTTCCCTAAGAGCAGGGAGAAAGCATTATAACGAGCATCAGTTTCCAGCGTGAAGTAGCAGATAGCTATTCGAAAGCCCAGCCTATAGAAAGCCATTATGCAACTTACAGAGTAATTCAATCTGTGCAGCACTATCAGAAGCCATAAAACTGCTGTCAGCTGGGATGAGACACTAGAGTCTCTCTGCCTTACTCAAGGATCCTACTTCACTCTGCACTGAAGAGGGAGTTTCACAGCCCAGGTATACCAAGACCCAACCAAATTGCTAAGCAAACACAAGGCTGTGTGCCAGTGTATGCAAGTGGATACATGCTTGTTTACACAGCTCTTGACTAGTCTTTGTCCCTCCACATCAAGGGCAGAGAGTCTGCATTGCTACAGACACTGCAATGCTTAGCTCACTGATCCTTGACCAATTCCATCTATGACCAAAATTCATTTTGGAGCTTAAGCTGCTTGCAGCAAATTCTCCTACCTCCCACAGAGAAAGGACAGAAGGTCAGCAAGTATAGCCCATGCTCCATTTCCAAAAGCCTTTGACACTGTTTCATGGAGCCTTCTTCACACCTTTCATTGCTTTAGAAAGCCATTACTGCAGTATATAGCAGAAGAGCAAGTAAAATTTGCAGAGTACAGCCTCCTCGCCTTTACACCACTGTACTTGCTGTAAGGTAGACCTTGGACCAGCCCTAAGTATCCCCAGAACTTCTTAAACAAGTATAAAAAAAAGGACTCCAGGCCAGTGTTCGCTACAGCCTTTAGCATCTCACAGGCAGAAAATGTGAACTCCCTCACTGAGCTACTAGAATTGAGTGCTAGGACTGCTGTCCACCTTGGTTCTTGACCCTTCAGGGTAAGGTGATCCTAAAAGAAAACCTTTGTAATTTTGAATATTTTAAGACATGTATTACAATTTGCAGAATAATCTGTTTACTATGAATCATGCATGAGCCCGGACAGACAGAGTTTCCTGGAACCTATCTGGAAACTGTTGCTACTGCATCAGTCCATCCAACAGGGAAGTTTAAACTGCAGGTTTTCTTCCCTTTGGAAGTACAAGCAGAGTTGGTGTCACACACTTATGCAGCTGTGGCTAAGACAAAACAACTTTTTTTTTTGGCACTGCACTTTCCTCCTCCCCCCACCTTCAGCAAAGGAAAGCAGAGGTCACCAAAACAGATCATTGGCACTTTGGTGATGATTTAATGGATGCACCTTTCTAATGTGCCAGAAAAACAAGCAAAGAAATGCCTGATGTATCCATACAAAATTTGAAAAGATCACAGCAACTTTTGTCCTTAGTGGCAACAATTAATTGTGTTAAAGTTGGTTTTCAGGTAGAGAGCTTTATTCAGAGGCCTAAGGATGAAGCCATCCCTTCGAGACTTCTGACTCGGCAGAAAGTTTGTGTGTGCTCTAAGTATCACACAGAGTGGAGCTAGATGTAAAGACACAAGCAGCAAAAACACAATTTGCTTTCTAGCACAACCAATGCCAAGAGATGACAGTATCCTTTTCTCTTGCTGGAAAGTGGAGACAAATACATGCAGAGGTGCAGATGTCAGGGTGGTAAGGCCACAAAATATGGCTACCACCAAAATAAAATGGACTAAACCTGATTACTGCTCAGATTCTGAGTGACTTAAAGTACATAAAATAGAAGCGTAAGGAAGAATACACATCTTTCTCCTAGATGAAGTGAATTAAGTGTAATGTCCTTTCTTTAGTGGCATTTTCTGCAGTACTATAATACTATATTTTCTATGGCTCACATGTGCATAGTATTTACCTCAGCATTCTACAGTACTTAAAATACTAATTTTGCTGAAAATTAAGGATGAACAAATCTTTAAGCTTGATCTACAGACTACAGATTCTGTCTCTCTCTCTCTATATATATATTTATTTATTTTAATTAGGATTGTGTTGTTTTTCCCCAAAATACTTAAAAGGTATGCCTTCCCAATTTTAGCCCAATTTTATTAGTAGTTTGATGCTTAGGCTGGTATGTAATTAACCCTCTGGTGTTTGGGCCTTCTTTGGAGATCTTCAAATCCTGCCTGGATGCCACCCTGTGCCACGTGCTCTAGGGGGTCCCTGCTTGAGCAGGGGGGTTGGACTAGGTGATCTCTAGAGGTCCCTTCCAACCTCAACCATTCTGTAATTCTGTGACTTGGATTAATATTGCTTACTTTTACAGCCGAGCTAGCACCACTACGGCTGTTAGTCTACAGTTTTGTCCTAGCAGCAACAGAACTTTGATAAATGATAATGAAATTTTTCTTTATCATTTATCTGCAGCACTAAGCAAAGCCTACTGCTATGTGAAGAACTGAGTTCATCTCAAGTTGGGGGACAGCACAAAATATAGAGGGACAGATTTAAGCTTTGAAACATTTTCCAAAGTTTAAAAACTTCAGTTCTAGTATAAACTCATGCTCAACTAAGATCAATCTCAGTCTGTTTCCTATGCACACGTATCTATCACAAGTCTTTAGAACTGCAGACAGTGAAGTGCATTTTACTCCCTTCCTAAGGAGAGAGCTGCAAAAAGAAAGGGCAAAGTGATGTCTAGACAAAGCACTCAATAAGAGCCTTACAGTTAAAGTATTGCATAGCATAAGCTCAAAATATATCCACACATTTGAAGACTAAGGAGGAAGAATCCTCTCTCTGCTGTGGAAAGTGGAGAATGGCAATGCCAGGGTCTCAAGTGAATTACTATACGGCTTAAATATAAAGCAGTAATTGAGACTCAATCTGAATACTTACTTAGCACTCTTCATCTTTTGCTGATAAAAAAAAAAAACAACAAACAACCAGGAGTTGAATGGCATCCAAGCACATCCTAGCACCCAGAGATTTGATACTATGCTCTTCATTCAGAGTCTGCTACTGTGCTCTCTTCGCTAGCTTCAATTAATCTGAGCAAAGAAATAGTCTTCATGCAGTCTCTGCAAGAATGGTTCAATAGTCCCTTTTTCCTGGGTGCTGATAACAGTCAGTGGGGACAGATCCATGTTGAAGCAGCAGGGAGACATATCCCAGGAAGGCAAAGATGCAGCAAAGGTTAGGAATGATGTAGCCCTTACTGCTCTGGGTACAGCCACCCTCTGGATGGAGATTTACCCTTGCTTTTCAGAAATTGGTCTCTCCACACCACATTTTCTGTTTGTATCTACAAGTCCTCCAAAAAAATGGAAACTAATGCAATAAAGAAACATCAATGGAAGACTGATCATACTGGTCTTTTTTAAGTTAAGCCAGAAACAGAAGTTTTATCTGTAAAATGAGCTTATCAACCTTGCTCTAGTAACACTCACAAGCAGCACATTCTGCAGCATCAGAGAAGAGGCAGGCTGTACTTCAAGGTAGTTTTGTTTTTTAAATCTGCTATTGAAAGTGAAGGTTTGGAGATGCTTGAGGTGACTTTAACATATCAAGGAGAAAAAAATTGAGTGTACAGAAGAAGAGTATACAGAACAACACCCTACCAAGAGTTGGTTCAGTCTGCATTTCAGCTTCCTTAGCCTAGCAAGACCAACTGCAGCAGGACAGAAGCTACCTCTTGAAGGATATAGTTCAAAACTGTTTTCTGCCTCTCTTTGCCCGGTTTCTTCTTCCTATCTCTTCTTTCTACCTCCTTTGAGGTTAGCAACCCTCTCAAACCTAAACCAAACATGATCCCAATAACTAAAATCTGCTCCATTTCTCAGAAAGAAAAAGTTAGTAACAGCAAGCCATGAACCACTAGAAAGGAAACAGCTTATTACAAAAGTTCCAACAACTCTGTCCCAAATCCTTTCGCAGACAAGACTCTTTCATTACCCAACAGCTGTAGCCCAGATGGGCTGAGAGGAACACATTCAAATGTATTTTAGCTTAGGATTTTTCGTTTTAGGCACTGATAACCCAACCATCTAAAGGCTGCTGACATCTCAAGTTCCGCATTTTACCTTCCCATTGAATAATGAAAATTCAGCACTTTTAAGAGAATGAACCCTCTAAACTAAGTGACTGGGCCAAAACAAAGCTTACAAGTATAAGACAGTCTTTGGTGTCAGCAAGTCTGGCCAGCCTGACACAGCCTATGAGCTTATGGATGTATCTACTAGTCCACCCAACATTAAAATCCACTTTTAAGCACACATACAAGTCAAACAGTGCATAGAGCAGCTGTGACCATTTCTTGTGCATGCAATAACTCCCACAGGAATAAAGTACATCAAAATGTCTCAGGCTGCTTTCTCAAGAAGAGTCACTCCCAAAGTCCAATTTTTTCTCACCTTATTTTTTCTGCAAAATAAACTCATAGTACAACACTTGACACCAGAACGCAATCATCTTCCAACAGATGTGTTTTCTTTGAAGTGCCTATCATTCCAAACATAGTTAGGAAGACTTAAGATAATTGGGTGAATAAGGGCTTGTACAGAGAGTTCAGTTAGAAAAACCTCGTATTTTACTATCACTCTGTAGAGAGATGCACAAAAAAACCCAGCCAAACCCAAGGCATGTTTAGTTAGTACATTGCTGGATCTGCTTTCAGTAAGACTAATTAATTTGTCTACAGTTCAGAAATCCCGTCCTTACCCTCAGCAATGCACACATTGATACAGTCAAGTGAATGTGTATACAAAACTACAACAAAAGAGAGATTGATTCAAACGGAACATGAAACCCAACAACAACCAAAAAAATAAAGAGACAAAAAGAAATGTTTTTGGTAGAGGAATTTTCCCCTCCTTTTCTTTTTGGTAGAATCTTTTAAGTTAAAAAAGAGCTGCATTGGAATCAAAGAATCAAGCTCAGGATAGTCACAAAAAAAATAAAGAATGTATTTTTCTCCAAAGATCAAAATCATAACTAATATAAGACATTCATGTCAGAGAGAAGTTCAGTGTCCAGAATAACTTTTTGCAATACAGAAAAAGATACTGCAATTGCTTTACTGCTCATGAATTTCCTTGCTCAAATAGCCAAATTCTTCTCTCAACAAGTTTTCTCAGTAACTTGCTTTAACTACATCGTACAAACGATTCTTTCTTCACAACCCTCAGCTTATCTAAAGCTCTTCTTTTGTTCTGGAGAGTTTTGTCGCATGCTCCTCTATAAATTTACTCAAATGCTCCAAATCTCTGTCCCCGCCTTCAAATTTAATAGGGTTGTTCTTCTTGTCCCTTGGAGCAAAGTAGATCGTGGGGAATCCCTCCACTTTGTAGTGGTCACTGGTCACATCATTGGCAGTAGCATCCATCTTGGCTATGACTAAATTCTTCTCATTCTTGTATTTTTTGCCTAGCTCAGTGTACACAGGCTCTAGTTTCTTGCAGTGTCCACACCATGGGGCATAGAACTCAATGAGCACATCGTTCTTTGGATCCATTACTATTGCATCAAAGGTTTTACCCACTACCACTTTTACAGGCCCTTTGTTGTTTTTTGGCACTGGCTGAGACTTCACAATAGGCTTCAGTTTTCCTAAAAGGAAAGAAAACACACAGCATTATTAGAATAAGAGCAATCCCTATGATCTCCACTAAGGAAAATAGAGAAAGAGTATGTCTTCTTGACAGGGAATGTTATATTAGCAAGCAAGCTTATCCCAGCATGAAGCATGAGCTAGCTTGCTAGCAACATTTAATACAGTAAGCTGGTGAAATATGGGCACCAGGATTTGCTTCACAGTTCCCTGGAAGCTCTCTACCTCTTTTTAGGGGTATCTGTCAACAACGCATTAGACGGACAGCAATTTATTTACTATGAAAATAAATAATCTAGTGACACTTCAAAGCTAAAAGAACATATTAGACTTGACAAATATAATCCATATTTTATCTAAAGAGATGTCACAGTGTAGTACAGGCAAAATTAGTGAATCAAGTTTAAACAGAAGGAGCAAGAGACATCCAAAAGCCATAAGCCACAGAACAGTACAACACTGCACACATATTATATAATCAATATATATTAAAGCTGATGGTACCCATCACCTTGGAAAGAAAACACCTTTGGAAAGAAAAATAAACAGTGAACAATAGTAAATGAGAACCCTATTTTAGGGACCATACCTTTTTTGAATGCAAGCACAAACTGCCTGAGTACATCAGAATCAAACTCCTCTGGCTCCATAGCATACTTTTTGCCACCTTCATCCAGAATTGCTGCATTGACATCCTCTCCGCTTTCAATCAAGCCCAAATCTTTTATTTCAGAAGAATAGTCTTCTTCATCAGAAACAGCAAAAACATATTCAGGGAAGTCTTTGGCCACTTCCAGGACTTTGCTTCTCCAGTACTGAGTAGCTGAAATCACAAGAACACAACAAGATTAGAGATTTCTGGTTACTAAGCCACTTCATAAGGAAGGAAACAAAGGTTATCCTAGTTAACTTACCAACACGATAATCGAAACCGAAGTCCACAGTGTAATAGACGACCACTAGAGGACGCTTCGAGTATCTCTTAGCCTCATTGGAGGGCTTACGATGACCAACTAGAGGCAAGGCGTGTTTTAACACATGCTCTTTAATCTCTGATCCATCTGTAGAGTCCTATTTAGGATAAGAGTCCAGAAAATTGATTTAACTGATATTCCTGTCATATATCACTGACAAACAATAATAATACACATCACTGTTTATGTCTGCCCGAATTAAAGAGGAAGCAAGCTATACACAGTGCCCTTATTATATTCTTCAAAATCTAGAGCACTAAAGAAATTCATACTTTAGATTGATTTGTTTAATAGTGCAGTAATTATTTGAATATATAACCTCTAGATTCACTTTATAGAGCAAAAAAAAAAAGCAAAATTTTTCCCAAAAAGCAAAATTTTGGGAGGTAGGATGGGAATGGGAAAACAAGTTGCATCAAATATTTAGCACAGTACTTCCAACAGGAAGATGTCAACTGCTCATAAATGCAGATTGACAAGACTTCTTAAATCTGTGAGCACACTCTATAGCTTTGGGCCAAATACTTACTTTAAAATCCAAAACATGCATCTTTGGCTCATGCTTTGACTGAAATTTTTCTGGCTGCATGACCACCAGTTTTCCAGGAGACACTTTCAATAATTTTGCAATCTCATTGCTGAAGGTGTGATGGAACTTGTAATCTTCTCTTAAACCATTAGCTGAAAAAAATTAAGATTGGGAAAGGGGTTGGGGGGGGTGGAAAAAAAAAAGAAAAAAATCAGGTAAAGAACCAAGAGCACTTGTATGAAACCTTGCAAGTACTCTGCAAGGCTGTTCTCTTCCCATTCTTTCCCACTCCCATTTCAGAGACTTAAGACCTTAGCAAGAGATGAGTTTTGCAGTCTTTCAACTGTTTCCACCCAAAGAAGATGAGATGTAAAAAAAAGTATACAGAGCATATAATTTGAATAGCCATATTTCAATGATTTTGAACAACCCGTCTGCTTGATAGTTTAGTTTTAAATGCACTAAAACTTTGAGCAGCATCTAAACCATACATGTCCAAACCAAGTCCCTATGTCCATTAGCTTCCAAATCTTGGTTTTCCCCAAATAAAGGAGGGAGATCAGTCACCTACAACTCAGGTATCATGGGGCAGGTGTAGAAAAGTTCTGTACCTTACTAGCTGTACAAGTCAAAGCTCCAAATCCAACTGTAAGTGATGGCAGCCCCAGAATTAGGCATAATCATGGGGAAAAGAATTGCCCACATAGCTCTCAAAGTTCTGTAAGATGCCAAAAGTGGCTCTGAGCACTTGGAGCATGCAAAGCACAGAAGGACTGACTAAAGAGACTGAGGCAGTAGCTTGGTCTCTTCTGCACAGTACAAAATAGTGTTAATGGGACCACCAATGTGTCCTGGTAAGAGGGGGTTCATAGAAACAGTTGTCAGGGATGGTTGAGCAATACCAGCAATTCCATGAGGCCCCCTCTAACCTGTTTTCATATCTGTATCAGAAAGAGACTTCCCAAAGTCTAGCAACCACCTAGAGAGAGCCTGCTGCTTCAGCTGGCCAAAGTCCTGCTTCATATCCTGCCTTTCCTCTCTCAGCATCCATCCTCACACACTCCTCTACACAACTTCTTAACTTGCCTCTCTGCCTGTCTGTGCAATTACAAGCTGCTCTTTCTCCTCTCTTCTCTCCCACTTCTGAACCATCACCTTTCTGCAGTAAATGAGCTTTTTTTTTCCTTCAGGGTCCCCACCCCAAAGATGTTCAGCAGAGCATAGCATCTGTAATTGTCAGATGGGAAATCACAACATGAGATGTTAAATTAGACAAGGTTTAAGCTAAGAACACTGAATTTCTCCCTCAACTATTCCATCAGGAATTTTCCTTACTCTCTAGTTCTCATGCTTACGTCTTAGCATTAAACTAAGATTTCTCGTTACTGGCAGACTTATACATTAATTATATCCGCAGAGTTTGGTGTGAGGGTTTCCCCCCCCACCCCTTCCCCTGTCCTTGAATGCAAGTGAAAGATCTTTTAACCTCCCCTCCTCTTTCCACTCATCCTCCCAGCCAAGCTAACAGCAGAAATAAAGGAAGTCTCTTATTTATGCTCACAAGATCCTGGTCAGAATCACAGCAAACATCTTGCTTTATGTTTTAAATGATTCTTTACCTGCTTCCTGATAAAGCTGATACTTTTTGTCGGTCTCTCCACTGAAAACACCAATGATGATGACATCATCTCCATCTTTCAGAAATTCCTGTACCTGTTTGGTAGCCTGAATCTGTTTGGAAGGAGGACCAGCCTGTTCAATCATGTAATCCACAATACCTGGAAGATAAAACACCCAAGAAATTGCTTAGAAAATTTAGTTATCTGCAAGGTTCAGAAGTTCTCTTCTCTTACATTAATACTGTATTTTGCATGGATAACATTCTGTGTACATCATAAGCAAAAGTACCAATTTAATAATTTTTTTTTTTTAAAATTCTAGTTCTAGATACTCTTCCAGGTTATTGGTCTTACAGCCTCCTTGAAATTCAAGACCATTCATGTCTCCGGGCCCTGGCACTAGACAAAATTCTACTTGAAAATTCTTAAGTCTCTGCTCATATTAAAAATCCATACTGAACACTGCCAGCCCCCACAGAGCCATTCCTTTTCATGCTGTTGCTGATTTACTATGTGTACTTAACTTATTTTACCTGAGCTTATGGTATCACCCGATGAAAAGATTCTGTAAAAATTATCAGATATATGACTTTATTTTATTGGCTTATTTAGAAATTAAAGATTTTTCAGGTGTGTCCAGATGCCTCAGAACAAGATTTTTTCAAGTGAAATACCATTCCTGTGCTGTGAACAATTCTGTAAACTCTGAAGTCACGTCAATATATCTGTGGTCAAGCCCTTAAAAAAACATGAGAAATTGAAATACCATATTTTTCTCGTGGACCGTTATAGTCATAAGGTTTGCCCTTGCGGAAGATTTTCAAAGTTGGATAGCCAGTAACATCAAACTTCTTAGCAAGCTCTGTTTCAGCAGTGGCATCGACTTTAGCCAGGTGAATAGGAGGTGTGTGCTTGCTGAGCTCCTGGGCAGCCTTCTCATACTCTGGAGCAAGCCTTTTGCAGTGTCCACACCTAGGGGAAGAGGAAAGGGAAAGAAAGGGTCCTTTTATAAGACAGAAGCCCTATTAGGTACTTTCTGCATCTGAAGGGGAAGGGTTCTAAGTTTTTCTGAATAAAGAAATGAGATCATTCACTTCAGCCTATGGAGGAAATTCTCAGACCAGGGGCACTTGGCTCTCCAACCTGAAGTCAGCCTCTATGCTTGCTCCTGCATTACTACATTATCTTCTTTTTCAGTGATGTAACTTTTAAACTAAAGACAAACCCTCTCCAAGAGTTTGCTATACCTCCCAACGTGGTCCCAACTTAGTAAATATGTAGAATCTCCAAGAAACAAATTACATAGACAATAGAGTTCTGAAACCCATCCCCTGCTGAGACGTCTAGTATTCAAGTGAATGCAACATGGTTTTAAGTCCAGAGGAGAACTGACATATATCAGACAGACGCATCTGCACAGTGTTAAGGCAAGCTACCTTAGAAAAGAAATGAGAAAAAAATATTTTATTGGCAGATATCAACTCCTGTCTGCTAGCTTCACCAACTGTTTTCAGGACAGTTGTGCTGGAAAGGGAGAGCCAACTGCCTTCTTGCTTACCATGGGGCATAAAACTCCACCAGAATTATGTCAGCATCATTCACAACTTCATCAAAATTATCCTGGGTCAATACTAGGGTAGCTTCTGGTGGAGGGGTCCAGTTTGGGTCAGAAACTTCCTTGACTTTAGCCACAATAGCTGAAAGACAGTTCAAATGCTCAATTAGCAAGTCTGCATCATCATATCTGTAGTACAGCCAGTGAGAGGTGATGTGAACATTTTGAAATCAGAGTGGTACACACAGACCAAACATACAGTCAGTATTGCCCAGAAGCCCTTTAAAATGCCCTCCTTCCCACAACAAAGCACAGGTCTGTACTGTCCAAAAAGTTACTTAATGAAACTCTCTCAAAACACTTGGAAAATTGCTTCCCCTTCTGACTAGCCTGAAATTGGACACATTTATTATTAAGTAATAGTTGTAAATCCATTGCTAACACACGGATCTAGTGTTCCTACTTGGCTAATCCTTCTGCAAGCATGAAATTACTTCCTCTTCTTGTTAAACAAGATTTCTAGAAATATTCCATCAGTAACCACACTATCTGTGAAAGGTCTTCTAGCTTGCAGTCGACTCAGAAGATGAGTTAAAATTTCAGCCACAGCTACTTTGCTTAATAACTTACATAACTCGAGGTCACAACCCTTTGTGGAAGGCTTGATAAACAGTTCCCTGTTAACAAGTAAGCTCAGGAACTTTTTTGCTTCGTTGCAGAGAATGGCAAGGGTCCAACACTTACCATCTTCTGTCCGAGAGCCATCATAGTCAACTGGTTGGCCTTTCTTCAGAATTTTGATGGTTGGGTAGCCACTAACATCAAAACGACTTGCTAGTGATGTGGCTGCAGTAGCATCAATTTTGGCAACTGGAATAGGAGGGTCATTTTCCTTCAAAGTTTTGGCTATCTTTTCATACTCAGGAGCAAACTGCTTGCAGTGTCCACACCTGCCAGAGAGAAACACAAGTAAATAAATGCAGAGCAGACCTGAAGGGTATTTTGCTACTCTGCACTTCTACACCTTTCTAAAAAAATGTTCACAGCAGCAATGCAAGAATGTTTTTCCTTATACTTTCAAGCAACTTGAAAGTATCAAAAGTGGGCCATGTCCAAGATATTATGGGAAATGGATCAAAGAACCCCTTTCCCCCTTCTTTTGCAGTCAGTAGGTAACACTTCCTTAAGTGCAGCCTAATACAGAGCAAAAAGTTTCTAACTTTTTTCATAGCGAAGTTGCAAACTTCTCACTGCTTCTCCTCCCTGTTCCTCCCTCCCTCAACACTGCCTCCTGGACTTCAACTTCTCCCTAGTCTGGATCCACCTTCTCCATCTGTGAGCTAAACCAAGCTAAAAAGAAAAATAATGAACTAGGAATTCTTTAAGCCTAATGAAATCTCACATCCGTCCTAACACAGATCTTGCCTTCTCTGGTACCAGTACTCTTTGGAAAGAGCTCCTGCTACACAGGTTGGGAGGACAGAGGACACTGCTGCAGAAAAGCTTGAATAAGGTTTGACAAGTCAAAGACAAAAACAGTAATAACAGAAAATGAGAAAATGTAGTGTGCAGTAGACAGCCTGTACTCCCTGACCTCACCACTAGAAAAAGGGAGAATAAGAAAAGAGCTATTTCATCTGTGATGAAGCCTCCATCCTTTTGCTCAGTTACATCAAACTGTGTGTTAAGCTTTCATGTAGGAAAACTACACCTGCAGACATGGTATCAAGGACTAGGTTTCTTTGAGTTGAGACTCTCAACATAAGTTAGTGAAACTAGGAATGGACCAGCAAAACACAGAGGCCTCTGTGTGTGTGTGTGTGTGTATATGTGTGTATATATATATATATATATAAAAGCAAGCTATGAAGAAAAAGAAGTTATTTGCAACACTAACTCAGCAACTTCTCTGCAAATGTATCTTCTCTCATTTTTATCTCCCCCAATCTTACTTTTGTCTGTAAATATTGAAGATTCTGACCTAAATTGTCTCATTTATATACAGATGAATCCAATGTAGCTCCCTGGAGCTACTCAGTATACCTTGAGTATACTGAGGGTTGGTATCATCACCACATTGGTCCATAACAAAACACTGTTTAAACTGACAACATAGATAAGCCATGTCCTTACTTTCTACTACTTCCTCTGGCAGCAGCAGCAATTTGAACTAGAGAAAAAAGCTTCCCAGCAATTCCCTTCTATGGAAGCCTCCTTCACTGACACATGTGAGCACAGAGGTTCTCCGTGAGGCAACAGGACATATAACAGCCAGCCACCAGACTATGCTGCATTATGAGTTTCCTTGAACTCACCGGGACTCAGGAGTACCAATAAAAGCAAAAAAAAAAAAAAGAATCAAACTGCTCATGTTGAGAACAGGGAAGTCCCAAGAGCAATTCTTGAAAAACAATGCAGTGGTACTATAACAGTACTCCAGTTTAAAGACATTTTTAGCTCATGAGTGGATTTTGTGAGAGCCTTTTGCAATGAATAATCAATCATAGAAACAAGAAGACTAGAAGATACTGCAAGAAGCCGCCTAGTTCAATTTCCTACTCAAGGCAATTCTTCCTGGACCAGGTTGCTCAGGGCCATATTCAGCCCAATTTGAGTACCTCAAAGGATTGAGAGTCTACAGCTTCTCTGAACAACCTGCTGTAGCATCATGTGGAAAATTTTTCTTTAGGAATGTGAATTTTCCAGTGTGCTACTTGTGCTTGTTGTCTCTCATCCTTTCATTTGTACTTCGGAGAAAGGTGGCTCTGTCTATTCTCCCAAATAACAAACAACAATACGTTTTCCCTTCAGTTTACTCTCCTCCAGAAGAAGCACATCCAGTTCCCTCAGTTTCTCTTCTGTTATGGACCCTAGCTCCCCATCCATCTATGTAGTGCTCCAATGGACTATGTCACTGTACTACTTTTACTGGGAAAGCCAAACCAGATACAGCCTTCCAAATATAGTCTCTTAAGTGCACAGTGCAGGTGAAAAAACACTGCCCACAACTTGCTGATTATATTCTCACTAATACAGTCCAAGATGCAGCTGAACTCATCAGCTGTAAAGCTGCATGCTTAGCTCCTTCTCATCTCATCATCCACCAGGCCCTCCAGGGCTTTTTCAGACAGTCAACTGCCAGCCTGCACAGCTGCATCCCATACCAGGGATGAAGTCAGAGAATCAGGAATCAAGAGCAGGGTTGTGCTTCTCCTGGCATTGGATCTCTCAGTCTGAACCATATTTGTTGGAAGGGAGCAAGCTGCTCTATCATCTGGCACACAGACAGATAAGGGAGCACCTCCAACTCCTACTGCGGAAGGTCCCCTCTCCACCTTACCAAGGAGTGCATTAGAGTCCCGTGCTTTTCCTACAAGCCAGTTATTTCTACATCACCTTTAAAACAGCTTTTATTTTTAAACCAGTCATGATGCAGACCTCTGCTTTTCCTCATGACAGTAAGCTACTGACAATCTCTCATTCCCTAAGACACAACTGCGGGAGGGAAAAAATCCAAACCCCAAACGAAAGAATGCTACCATATCCCTCCCTTGAGGCACACTCCAATTCAAACTCACTTTTCAGGAGGGCAAGCTGTCAAGAAAACCTTTCACATCCACCTTACCCAAACTCAAGGCAGGACTGAGCACACAGGGATACTCACCATGGCGCATAGAACTCCAGCAGCACAGTGTCCTTGTCTGCAGTAAAGGTGTCAAAGTTCGCATCATTTAAGACTAATACACCATTTTCTTCCTTAACTTCAGAATCATCATCCTCATCATCTTCATCCTCATCGTCATCTTCATCATTGTCATCAGCTTCTTTTGTAACAGATTCTGGAAAAGTAAAATTAAAAATGCAATATAAATTGTTTCAAAATTAGTGTTAAAATAGCACTACTAGGTTACAGAAAAATTCAAGTATATACTGTGGTTAAAAAAAGGTATCTAAACCTAGGTAGCGGTCCACAAAAAACAGCTTGAGGTTACAAAGAGCCTAGACTCTAATAATCCTATTTTGCTTTGGAGCATGCTATGCTGGCTGACAATACCAATATTTCATTAACATGTCAACAGGTTAATTTGTTCTTTGAAGCAAAATACAACACAGGTCTGTCATATAGAACTATGACAGTCTCTACCAAGGCATGCTGAGTACCTTGCTGAAATGCGAGATACAAGGCAAAGCCTCACAAGCAACATCTGAACTCAGATAGAAGTACACTATCATGCAGCTAAGCACCTCTCTCTTCAAAGATAACAGTGCATAGCAGGAAAAACTAAGTGCCTTATATCCAAATAGCAGACAATTGTCACAGATGGAATGAGGATACAACTTCTATACTCTGCAAGACTGAAGGTCTTGGAACAGACATACTTGCTATAATTCAAGGTGCTATCACTTTGCTACTAGTAGGGTGGCTGAGAGGCAGCATATTGAGACTATGACCCTTTCCCTGATACCTTAGTCTCATCTCTGCCACCTTAGAGTATTTTGCTCCGGCTTACAGAGATGTTTCAGGTCTGCAGTTTACTAAGAAAATTTCCTTCCACAGGAGCACCACTCTACTTACTAGCTCTTACTAGCTCTAAAAGAGTGTGAAAATTTGTTGAAACAAAACAAAAAACCCATACAGAGTCACAAGAAGTGCTGTGTAAATCTGTTTCCACACATCTGGCACATATAGGCTGCAACTATCTGAAACTGACATGGAGTAAATATCTCTGGAAAACTTTAGGGAAAGACTTTGATTTAACTAGACTAAAAAACATTGGTCAAGAACAGACTCTTCAGCAAGAAAAAATAGATTTGCTATATTACAAAAGCAAGGTTAGCACATTAAATCCAAAGCTAGGACATTTCAACTGGTTCATTCAATTTTGGCTTGGAATTGAGATTGTTTGTTTAATAAAAGAACATGCAAGGGATTAAACAAACAATTTTATCTGTAAAAATTGTCATCCAAGGCAAACAGGCCTTACTGAAGATTTTAGAGGAATTTAAGTCACAGAACAGATCATGAAACATCTCCCACCCTAAGTATAAACTTTATGGCAAAAATGTCAAGGTCCCTTGAGCCAACTGCTTTGGAAGCCCAGTATTAAAATAAAATAATGGAGAACACCAAAGATTTCTTTGTTCAAAACTACTCTCTAAACTTAAGTTTAGTAATTCTATGACTCTGTTAACAGGCATAACTGCTGTGAGAAAGCAAAGCATGTACAGAATCACACAGAATCACAGAATGGTTAAGGTTGGAAGAGACCTCTACAGATCATCTAGTCCAACCTGCCCTGCAGACACAGGGTCATCTAGAGCATGTGGCACAGGACTGCATCCAAGTGAGTTTTGCAGATCTTCAAAGAAGGAAACTCCATAACCTCTGTGGGTAGGCTGTTACAGGGCTCTGGCACCCTAACAGGAAAGAAGTTCCTCCTCACATGGAGACGGAACTTCCTGTGTTTCAACTTGCACCAATTACC
Organism: Eudromia elegans; assembly: GCA_003342815.1. Taxonomy (NCBI): domain Eukaryota; kingdom Metazoa; phylum Chordata; class Aves; order Tinamiformes; family Tinamidae; genus Eudromia; species Eudromia elegans. Next base: position 358,451 of record PTEX01000410.1, read on the forward strand.
CCTTGTCCTATCACTGGCCACGGAGAAGAGTTTGGCCCCCTGCTCTCAACCTCCACCCGGTTTGGTACCATCTGCAAATTTGCTCAGAGTGCACTCTGTACATGACATTCTACTTATTCAGGAAAATAATTTATTGAATTTGGGATTCAAGACTGGAGAACTAAAAATCTTCAATATCCAGTGAGCTAGTATGACAAAATGGTGGAGTTGGGGAAGAGGAGGGGAACACAGAGAGCTTTTCTCAGATGAGCACACCTTAGGAACAAGCTTAGGTGGATGGAATGATGCCATTCAACTAGAATGACCATTTTCTGGTCAAAGATGAT
>PTEX01000410.1:358826-369132 GCA_003342815.1 Eudromia elegans
AAAAAAAAGCCATTGTTTTTGATTAGACCACAAATTTACATAACACCCAAACATAAATTTTCAAAGTAGTGAGGTTACAACAGATTGTTTATCATCCAAAAGCCACCTGGACACAGATTAAGTTTATTTAATACCTGCTACTGTTTCATCTGATCTAAAAAGTAACTTTAAGTCTTGCTTTACAAGTAGACAATGCATTCTATTGTCTTTAGAGTGTACTTTAGAGTGCCTATGAATGAAATAACCCTTAAAATGCACTTCAAGAGAATTATTACCATATTCATGTACAGCAGATGAAACTTCCACTGATCTCAGTGTTCAAAGGTTTTGAGAGCCAAACTTCAGAGTAGAGCCTTCACAGCTGGTCTGTGCCTAAAATTCCCACCAAATTGCTCACTGCAAAGCTCATTATATTCTTGGAAAATCAATTCCATACTATTTTTAGAAGCCCAAATATTTTTTCCACCAAAACCAGTCAGTGAACTCCGCTTATCTCTCCAAAACTATCAGACTACAGCCCTTATTTCTGCCTATTATACATCATTCCTTCCTCTACTCACCCCAAGAAAAGAGGGCTGCAGTTAGAATGGCATATACTCACTGTTTGAGAAGATCAGAGCTAAGTGCCACCTGCAGCTACAGTTTTACATAAGTGAAGAATATACTGGGCTTATTGTTACCTCTTTTACTCCTTTTTCCATCCTGAAAACACAACCTAATTTTCATTATAAAGACTTGTATGCCCTGCCAAACTAGAACTTCTTTGACAGTGGTACATGGCCATGGGAACAAGACCTGTTCACCTCTGTCACCTCAGAGACAGAAACCCAGAACTGTAACACGTAACAAGATACCTGTTCTCACAGATTTGCTAAGGGAGAACCCACATGTCCTCACTCACCCAAAAAGACCACCTATAGGTTTCTCTTTAAGACTCCAAATTCTTTTGCACTAGTGATTATCTTTCAGATTGATCAGATACCAAATGAGCTTTTATTTGAGACCTACATTTGTGAGAGCTAATAAATATCTGCATAAACACACTTCTTCAAAATGAAGCAGATTAATTAAAAATTATGTGCCTTTGTTCCTTAAAAGTTACTTGTAAAACAGCTGAATAGGTATTAAGTGACAGCTTTGGGCTAGAACTAGTCCTCCTATGAAGTATGGACTTTTCCCATTTATTCCATTGAAAATCTTCGACAAGTTTTTACACGTGGTTATTGCCCACAAGAGAAACATCCTTGCAAACATTACTTCAGGTGCACAAACTCAGTTGGCAAAACTGTTTCAGAATGATGGCTAATCTAACAAATTATTTCATGTAATAATCCTGCAGAACATCCACAATGTGTTGGAAATCTGGCCAATTTTCACTTTAATTAAGATAAATGCAACGTCAAAAAGCTGCATCTGATCATCAATGACTTCTGGATTCTGTCTGAAAGCCTCTTTTTCAAAAGAAAATTCTAAAGTCTGTCTTCCAGTCACAGTCTTGGATTATTTCAGTCTAGAGAAACGCAAAACTGGAGACTCTAGCAATCTGTTGCAGGCTCATTCAAAAGTCCTTTTATAAATCAGCCTTATGGAAAAAAAAAAAGCATTAAATTTTAAATAATTAAAAAGAATTTGTTTTTCTTTTTGCTTTGGGGAGAGGGGCTGGGAAGAGAGGAGGGATAGGGAAGGCCGTGGAATATATTCCTTAAGAAAAATACTTATTGACAATTGAAAACAACCAAAGAAACAAACAACACAGTAAGAAACAGATGGATTTTGCAAGCCCACAGCGAGAACTGTGCCCAGTCCACCAAGTTTTCCCTAGAAAAGGCACGGGATTGGGGCACGGAGCCAGGACCCGCAGAGCTCCTGGGGGAAGTTGCGTCCACTGCAACTTCCTGACGTCCCTGCGGTTCCTGTGTCCACCCAGCTCCAGCTGGCGTTACCGGGAGCGGAGGCACTCGGCTTTCCAGAGCGAGACACCCTCCGCACCCACGGGGCCAGGCACAGGCCTCGACCAGCCTCACGCTCGCCGCCTTTCCCAGCGCTTTAACGAACTGCGCCAGGCCTGGCTCAGCCACCGTGCTCAAGACGGGCGAGGGAAGAGGAGCCGGGAGCAGCGCAGGGTCAGCGAGCGCTGGAAAACTTCACCGACGGCCGGAGCCGTTACGGGAGCCCCTCCCCCATCCCACGCGGCCCCCAACGGCCGCTCGCTACTCCCCTAGGGCGCTCTCCCCGCCGCGGGGCGGCCCCACACGCGCCCCCTCGCTCACCTCCGTCCTCCTCGCAGCGCGCCAGGATGGCCAGCTGGGCCAACCCCAGGAGCAGCACCAGCACCCACACCCTGCTCAGCCTCATCCCGCCACTGACGACCACTGCTGCCACCGGCGCCCGCCGAAACGCCGCGCGGCCCCGTGCGCGCAATCAGCCGCTTGCTCTGAGGTGCCCCTCGGCCATTGGCTGCCCCAACGAGCCGCCAATCACCGCCCGCCACTAGGTAGAGCCGCGGCGGGCCCCGCACGAGGCGCCACATCGCCGCTCGCCATTGGCTGAGCGCGGCTCCGGGGCGTGGCACAGGGGGGCGTGGGGAGCCAGTGGCTGTGCGCCGCGTCGCCGGAGGAGGCGGGGCTAGAGGAGAGGGGCAGGGCGGGGCGGGGCGGGGCGAGCCGTGGGGGTCGGCGGGTGGCTGTGAGCGTTGGTGCCGTTGGTGTGGCGGAGTCCCGCAGTAATTTGAGAGACTTCGGAGATCTCCGTTAGGAGAGCGGCTCGAATAAATTGTTCAAAAGAGTTTAGACGCTTACTCTTGACGCTGCCTTTGTCTCTCAGGGATCTCTTGGGGCTCAGGAGTGTTGTGGACAGCAACAGTCAGTAATGGTGTTAAACTGGCTGCTGCGAAGGAAAACAGCACAACTGAGAGTAAGGGTGTGTGCTGCAGCCACTCTGTGGTGCTTAAGGTTTTCTTCTGTATATATGCATATATATGTAGTATTTTATGAAAGCTGTAGTGGAATGGGAGTAGATTAGATTGGTGATGAGAGAACAGTAGTCAGCATGCTAAGTCATTTTTTTTCAAGACTACTTGTTTTTACTAGTTAACAAAATTGCAAACTTAAGTAGATCTTCAGATGACTGATTCTTCCCCGCTTTTTAGGTAGTTACTACCATAAAACCATAGCCTGGCATTAGAAATTTGGTAACTGCCTTTGGTAGTAACATTTTGTTACAGTTCAGTAAGCAAATTTTCCCCCAAACCCTGATGTGAGGTAATATGCCAAATGTTGAAGTTGACTAGCTGCTACTATGTCTTTAATAATGCAACTCAAAGATAAGCAAGGATTTTTCAACTGCTCATCCTGTGAATATCTGAAGTCTAAATAAAAAGAGTGCTAAAAGGAGGATTTTGATGCTTGATTTGGCAGATTAGCCACACACTTGGAGGAATCATATCTGCTTGTAAGCTCCTGTTACAACTAACTTCTAACAACAACTTCTAACTTCTCCTGACACCTAACTAAAGGTTTCAACAGAGAAAAACTTTGATCCTTGAGGAGGAGAGAGTTTCCAAGTATAAAGCACCGTTAAATTCAGCGCACAAAGATCATACTCTACAGTGGTAGTAGTATCATGGGACTGAATAGCTTGTGATAAGTATCTTCAAGATACTCAAGATACTTGAGTCCAGGTTTAAAGCATGAAAACCACTAGGTTTGAGGAATCTGAGAAGATGACAGGCTACTGTGAAACTATACATCTTTCAGTCGTCTGTAACAAGTGGGTTGGAAAAAATACAATGAGAAAAAGATTGCATCGTTTTACATTGCTAGATTATAGAACAAGAGGCAGTGCCTGCCAAATCAGCTGCTAGACAAAGTATTTTGCAAACATACTGGCTAATACATTAACACTTTTCTTACAATCTTATTTCACAGAGTTTGTGCTTTTTTCTATGGGCAAGACAATTCCTCTTTTTAAAGAGGAATAATATTTTATGTATTTTTTTTTTTTATTTGTATCCAGTTTTGCTTTGGAGATCATCCACCTTGACTGGTCAAGACAGAGAAATTCAGTCAGGCCCATCACTGACGTTGCCTAAGCCACTGAAAACAGGTTGAAAAAGCCTGCAGAAAAATTAGGCATGTAAAATGTAGGAGTGAAGTACTTATTGCTTTTTGTGTGTGAGACCACAAAATAAGAGATTAATAGGTAGTTTTTCTTCAGCTGTGAACTGCAGCAGGAAATCCTGCAAGACAGAAGCCCTGTAACCCTTCTTCACCTAAGGACAGCCTAAGGGATTCAGTGAACAAGGACTGCTGCTGTGGATAGTTGCAGTGCTGGTAGCAGAGATCTTAGGCACTTCCTCTTAAGACAAGCAGAACCTTGACTGCTCTGTCTTCAAGCCTGTCTGTCAAGACAGAGGCAGCTCAGGATAGCACAACAGGTTGTAAATAACATGCCAAGCAGAAGAATATTTCACCAGAGACCAGCTGTAGCTAACTGAAAGTGTAACTTTGTGCAAATGTGAAATACAAACAAGGGTGTGCAGGCTGTGAGGCTCTTCCAGACAAATCCTTGCTATTAGGTAGTCCTGTTCTCTAAGAGATGAAAATGCTCTGAACCAGGTACTGCAACTATCAGCACTTCAACCTTTGCCAAATACTCATTCTTTACATTGGTTAGTAACAGAATAAGAAATGTATTGAGCTACTCTGTATTAGGAGGTTCTTTAGGCAGAAGGTAGGTGAAATAGAGCCCGAGATAGTTAACTAAGTTTAGGGTCATCTATAGGTTAAGTGCATGGAAAAGAGAATGGCCTGGGTCCGTTTCAGCATGTCTGATATGACTCATTGGCCACACCTGCTTATAAATCATTTTCCATCCTTATATGCTCCTAGAGAGCAAACATTGATTGGCTGAAAGTATGAAGCCTCACAGATGGTGCAGCAATTTCTGGATGTAAGACATTTCTGTTTGACACATCTTCTGCACTTCAAAAGTATCCAGCTGTTGACACACTTTGGTTATCTGAAAATGGATTACATTTGGGCACATTCTGTTTTCATAACCTTATAATCGATCAACTTTGTCAGTGATTCCCAAGGTGATTCAGAATGAGTTATTTCTAATCCACAACGTTATGGATTATACTAAATATCGTATATGACATCTTTCAGTCATTTAGGGTCAAAACCATTTGTATGTCTGCTGTGCCTTTAATAATCAGCATTCTAGCTAATGTCTACATAAAAGACATATCCTATTTTTAAAATACTTCTATATAATTTCCTTTATTTCACATACATATGTCAACTAGGAAATGTTAAGCAGGGAGATAAATCATTTAAATATAATATAAAAAGCACATAAAAAACACATGCAAAATTGTTGATGATTTTTTACTTTTGAAAGTCTGGCCTAACCTTTGGTGACTGTGACTCAGGGGACTAGATGCTGGAAACCTGAGTAGCTAAAGGCTATCCATGAGAGATTCAGTTACTATCCATATAATCCCAGTGAAATATCTTTTGATGAAATTATTTTTTGTTTGGTTTTTGTTGTGTTGACTGTTTGAAAGGCCATACAATATTATAAATATGACGAACCTTAGTAACTTAAATGTCTGCTTTTTATTGTCTGACATATGCAAAATTAGCAAGAAGTTTTGTCAAGGGTGAGAGCAGGGGGCGGTCATCAGAATGACACCAAGCAGCTGGTGGTTCCATCCCATTAAACTGCTTAGCAGAAGAAGAGGTGCTTACTGGTGATGCTACCTTTTTATTGGAAAGGATGGGTAGGACTTTAGTGCGTTTAGTGGATTTTTTAAATAAATATTTAATGCATTGAAATAAACACAAAGGTTTCACGTGGTGCAAATTAGAAAAGTCATCCTAAAAGCAATGCTAAGAGGGGATTTTTGCATTAAATAAAGAAGTTCAAGAAGTATAGAGGGGCAAGAAAAGCAGTGTAGATTCTGCTAAAGAATAGGGTGGGTGTCATGGGGAAATGTTAAAAGTTTTTGTTGGGAGAAGAAGAGAGCAGAGCTAGGCTAGGTTAGATGTTTAGTAAGCAAAAAACCAGCAACATACTTAGGAATCTTGCAATCTCTTTGCAAAGTGTTGAAAACTCCAGATTGGATCACTTTGGCATATATTATAATGATCCATAAGAATATAAAAATTATTTTCTCACTGTTCACTCCCTTATCTCTATTGCTTGTTGCAATAAATCAGTCTTCACAAATTTGGATCCTGAGGAACAGGATGAAAGCAGATAATGACACTCCTAAACTACTTTTTTCCTCAGAAGTTTTCACTAAACATCTTTTTTTGGGTTAAGTTGTCATGGCTACCTTACACTTTTCATGGGTGACATTTTTGTTCTCTAGCACCGGTAAGTGGTGAACTGTGGAATCATCTTTTTATTGCATGCTGTATCTTCCCTTTCAAAAGGTGGCCTAGATTCTAGTCATCTTATTCTTATTCTACAAATTCTATGAAGCCTAGTTGATCTTAGAAGAGATGTATTCAACTGTTAAATGGTATGGAAGAAAAATCCATTTTTCTTTCATAAATATCATGAAAATTGTAAGTTTTGCTAGGCCGCATCAAACTAACTTTCACCATTAAATTACATTATGATCTCAAAAGTGATTTGAACCTACTTAACCTTTTGCAGACTGGTGATAAAGAGGGAGGCCAAACAATTACAACAGTATCACTTATGAGAAACTGCTTTAATTTATTGTCATCTTTAGTATCATGGGATGACACTGACTTGATCTGACTGATACTGATCTGAATAGAGGTAAAACAAATTATTTCAAATTAGCTTCAACTAATCTGCCAATTTTAAATTGTAGTTGGTATAGTGTCACATGTGGTTTGAATATTTTTTCTAGTAGTTTCCCTGTGATCCTCACTTTTCTTTATTGTGAATTAACTAAACTTTTGAAGGAAATGATGCTGAGTTTTGTTGCCTGTTATTTTCACTAAAATCACTTCAATGACTCAGAGAGCAATGTGTAAAGTAGCCATTCTTATTTGCTTTTGTCTAAATCTACAAACAATCGAGAGAAAGAGAGAAAATGATTGTATAACTCTATTGTACTTTTTGGTGTGTAGTTTTCTGATTGGTGTTTAATTCATGTATTGTTATTTTAAAATATCTTTTATTGATTTCTCTGTTGTCATTGTGGAAACACAATACAAAGTTTGATGTGAAAATGTTCAGATTTTAATATATATTCCACTTCAATACTACTAAATTATTTCAAGGTAATTAAATACATTATGTCAAAATAATGTAGGTATTACTGGTTCCCACGTGACGCTCTTGTTTTTCTGCAGTGAATTTGAATTTCCATGTGACTTCTTCCAGCTATCCCACATGCGTGATTCTTACAAAACTTTTTTTCTTTTTTTTTTTTAAATATATCTGTACCATTTTAGGTGAGTTTGTATTGGGAACTCAACTGTTTGTAACAGGAACTCAAAATAATCACTGTAAATAAAATTCTTGTAGCAGGGCATGTATTTGGACACTTGTAAATTTTGACTACATTTAAACAGTGCCCAGGAATGACCCTGGGTAAGAGGGTGTGATTATCCAGTCTAGCAAACCATTAGATCTCATGGGCACAATTTTGGTCTGGATCAAATTGTGCGCTTCCAGAGACTTTCCAGATGTTCTTCTGGAGTTGGCATGTTCCAGACACTGGTTTGTGCAGCCAGCCTGTTTCAGAGGATGACAGTGTTTATTAGCAGGCCATTCCATGTCAGTTGGGCTACATTCTTAGGAACATTCCTATGTTCATTCCTATGTAAAGCCCTCCATTTGAGGGCTTTAAACTAGATTCAAGGGGGGAGGGGGGCATTGTCGGGGGAGTGAGTGATAAGGTAGGCGATAATCTGTTGTGCCACTTGCAGCAGCCTAACTCCAGACCCTATGAAGGATGCCCCAGACCTGAAGAGGCTAAAGAGCAAAATATGGCAACATCTAAAGGCCCACAGTGTCAATTTGCAGTTGCCCCAGCTAGAATGAGAGGCACATAGGGAGTCCAACTCAAATGCCTCTATGCAAACGCACACAGTATGGGGAATAAACAAGGGGAATTGGAGATGCCTGTGCAATTGCAGGGCCACGATCTCATTGCGATTACTGAGACGTGGTGGGACAGCTCTCATGACTGGGCCGTGGCCATGGAGGGCTTTAGGCTTTTCAGGAGGGACAGGCCAGGAAGGCGAGAGGGCGGAGTTGCTCTTTATGTGAGAGAGCAACTGGAGTGTATGGAGCATAGGGGAGGACGGAGCGCAAGTCGAGAGCCTGTGGGTGAGGATCAATGGGCAGGGCAACAGGGGTGACACGGTCGTGGGAGTTTATTACAGGCCTCCCGACCAGGATGAGGAGGTGGACGAGGCTTCTACAGTCAGCTGCAAGAAGCCTCGCGATCGCAGGCCCTGGTCCTTGTGGGTGACTTTAACCACCCTGATGTCTGCTGGGATGATCACCCAGCTGGGAGCAGACAGTCCAGAAGGTTCCTGCAGGGCACTGCAGATAACTTCCTGATGCAGGTGGTTGAAGAGCTGACAAGGGCAGGGACACTGCTAGACCTGATCCTAACCAACGGAGATGGTCTAGTAGGAAATGTGAGGGTCGGGGGCAGTCTTGACTGCAGTGACCATGAGATGTTGGAATTTCATGATCTTGCGTGGAGGGAGCTGGGCAAGAAGTAGGATTGCAGCCCTGGACTTCAAGAGAGCCAACTTTGACCTCCTCAGGGAGCTCCTTGGAGAAATCCCCTGGAGCAGGGTCCTAGAAGGAAAGAGGGTCCAACAGAGCTGGCTTATCTTCAAGCAGCACTTTCCCCAAGCCCAGGATCGGTGCATTCCTACTAGAAAAAAGTCAAGCAAGAGAGGCAAGAGATCTGTGTGGATGGGAAAGGAGCTGCTGGGCAAACTTAATGAAGAGAGCCCATGAAAAGTGGAAGAAGGGCCAATCGACATGGGAACAATATAGGAACATTGTCAGGGAATGCAGGGATGCAATAAGGAAGGCCAAGGCCTGCTTGGAATTAAACTAGCAAGAGAGGTCAAGGATAACAGGAAGGGCTTCTACAAATACATCAACAGCAAGAGGAAGAGTAGGGAAAATGTTACTGTGCTGCTGAATGGGTAGGGTTCCTTGGTGAGAGAGGATGTGGAGAAGGCAGAGTTTCAGTCTTCTGCTTCAGTATTCTCTGCTAAGGCTGGTTCCCAGGAACTACAGAGCCCAGATAAGGCTGACAGCTCTCAAGAACAGCCCCTTAGCGTCCCAGACCCTAGGGAAATGAGAAGGGGCTGGAGAGAGGAAGACTTGCCTCGAGTAGAGGAAGATTTGGTTAGAGAGCACCTGAGGAAACTAAACACCCACAAATCCATGGGCCCTGATGGGATGCACTCCAGACTGCTGCATGAGCTGGTGGATGTCATAGCCGAGCCACTCTCCATCATCTTTGAAAGGTCCTGGAGAACGGAGGAGGTGCATGAGGACTGGAAGAAAGCCAATGTCACCCCTGTCCTTAAAAAAGGCAAGAAGGAGGACCTGGGCAACTACAGACCGGTGAACCTCACCTCTGTCCCTGGAAAGGTGATGGAGCAGCTCATCCTGGCTGCTGTCTCCAGGCATGTAGAGGAGAAGAAGGTGCTCAGGAGTAGCCAGCATGGGTTCACCAACGGGAAATCATGCTTGACTAACCTGATAGCCTTCTATGATGGGGTGACTAGATGGATAGATGAGGGCAGAGTGGTGGATGTCATCTACCTGAGAAGGGATGAGAGGGCTGAGAGGGGACCTCATCAGTGTATCCAAGTACCTCAAGGGAGTGAGTGAGGAGGATGAGGCTGACCTCTTCTCAGTGGTAGCCAGCAATAGAACTAGAGGAAATGGCCAAAACTGAAGTTCCAAAAGTTCCACAAGAACTTGAGGAAGAACTTCTTAGCAGTGAGGGTGACAGAGCATTGGAACAGGCTGCCCAGAGAGATTGTGGATTCTCCTTCTCTGGAGGTCTTCAAAACCTACTTGGACGCCACCCTTAGCTCTAGGTGACCTGCGTGTGCAGGGAGGTTGGACTAGATGACCTCTAGAGGTCCATTCCAACCTTAAGTATTCTATGATTCAATGATTCTATGATTCCCAGGCATATTTATTTGGCAAGGATAGATGGCGTTTATGTGATTTGTTAACTGATGCCAAGAATAGCAGAAAATATCTGTTTAAATATGTACTCATTGACGTATATGACCCTAAATGCTGTCCCTTTTTTTTTTTTTTTTTT